>QAXD01000023.1:326086-440557 GCA_004335575.1 Haematococcus sp. NG2 | reverse complement strand
GGGGTGTTCCGCCTAGGTGCTGTCGCCTTCTGCGTTGTTGCCGTCTGAGTTCGCTGTCCGGTCCCCTCTCTTTCTTCCTTCATGTGTAATCTATCTATCTCCACCAAAAGCAGCCAGAGGTATGCATGTTTGTGTCAACTGCCTTGTGCAAGTGTTGTAGGGTTCCATCACACTGCAGGTTGAAGCTGCTTTGTCCACCTGCATTGATCAGGGCTATGCAGGTCTCCTCCTGTCTGATCTTGGGGTTAAGATCTGTTCTGATAGCATCTGACACTGCAGCAATTTAAGTTCAGTTACAAACAAGGAGCCCTTCTGGATGTATGGTGGTCCTTGCTTTCCAACATCCGGCTTACAAGCAGACAATCGTCCACTGTCGATGATTCAAGACATCCTCCTGTCCTTGAGGCGATGCCTCAATCATCCTTTACTGCAGGGATCTGGCCTGACATATATGCTTGGAAATTAGCACGCTGCTTTTCCGACAGTGCCGCCAGAGCACCCTACAAGCAATTAAAAAATGCACAGTTTGTCCTCAGATCAATAAATAGGTTGTTGGGTTACCAGTAAAGACCTGATGCAACCGCTGACAGCATGAAGTGCTCAGGCAGAGTGCTTGGCAAAGCATCCACTCACTTGCACAACAGTTGCTGGAACAGACGCTTGTAGCTGGTGCAGCTGGGCAGCCAGGCGCTTCCCAACGTCACCAGCGATTAGTCTTGTGCCATACCCAAGCACCACCACAGCCACGGAGACAATCTTGGGCAGGTTGGAATTGTTCTGCAAAACAGGAGTACATGGATCGGTAGTGCAACACAATACATTGGGTGGAAAGGAGTACATACACTTTTCAAGAGCCGTGATGCTTTGCGCTCGTGTACAGCAGTTTGTTTCTTAGTTCAGGCGTGATCACAGAAGGCATGTGTAACCTGTCTATCTCTAACGCATATGAGACAACCATGACAACCACAAGCACATGAGCCATGCCTTTCTTACCGCTCCCAGCAGGCGGGCATCATGCGCCTCGAGCAGTCGTACAAGTAAATCATGCTGCACAACTGCTTCCACTGCATCTCCTTTCAAAGGTAGTGCGTTGAGCCATGCCCCTGCCACTGCCATTCCATCAACAACATCTGAATGGAATTCCAGGATCTTGCCCAGAGCACTTGCTGCATTGTCTGTTGCCATCTCATTGTCCTCATCCTTTGCGTTGGGCGCAGTGATGATTGGGAGTATGCGCTGTAGCGCATCATTCACCACGGGCCGAAAGAAATCTGGCGCCTGCAAGCCACCGACAGTTTAAGGTTGGATGTTCAATTAGGCTAGCCTTTCAAGCCACAAACCGCGCCCTTGCCTAATCCCAAGTGCTACAAATGCGTCCTTCAACCATGATTCCACAACACAAGAGGCAACCACACCTTGGCAGCCAGCACGCCGATGCCATACACAGCGCACTGCCGTAGATCTGCATGATCGCTGGTGCATGCCTCCATGAGTACAGGCAGCACCTGTTGCGCATACTTGGCACGGCCTGCAGGCGAATGCTCAAGCAGGTCATCCACAACACAGATGGCAATCCGGCGGTCCTCAGGATTGCGTGACTTGTCCAGCAGTGGCCCAATCTGCATGTGCCAAGAAGTCAGTGGTACATGGCTAACCCATACACCCGTCAATGAGATGAGCATACAGATCAGCATGAAGAGGTGGTACAAGATTGGCTCACCTGCGGCATCAGGCCCTCCACATATGGTAACACTGCATCGCCCGCTCGTTTGAGGAACGCGCCCAAGGCAGAGCCCACGCCGTCGAACAGCTCCTCTTCCTGTGCGTTCTCTGCCTCCAGTGCCTCCAGCTCCTCAGCATCAAAGTCCTCAGTGGCTGTGCGTTTGAGGCGTTCCTGACGCCGGTCCTCAGCATCCTTCAGGATACGACTGAAGCGCTGGAATGCATCACCAACGTACTGGGGTGTCAGCAGGGAGGGCTCAACCTGCAACATGCAGCACGGTAATAAGTGGAGTGAGTCTTGTCATTGGTGTGTCAAAGTGTTGTTAGGCCCGTGTAAGCTGCATTAAGCAGCAAGTAACATGCAACTTAAGAGGCGTTGTACAGCTTGATGCTGAACTGCCCCGTGCACCCCGTGCATAACAACTGCAGTACAGCACGCACCAACTCAACGATCTCACAGATCGTGTCCATCATTGCACTCTGAACCTCGGCCTCAGGCTCCTTGCCCAGTGCGTCCATCATCGCAGGCCAAAAATAGTCCAACAGCTGCTTGACCACACTGGCATCCTGTGCAGCCCAAATGATGAGATAGAATGCGTCAAAGAGAGCTGCTGCATGGTTGTGCGGTGCGCTGTAGCACAGCAACATGTTGAGGACCACAACACATCCTTTGAGCCAGCCCACATAACAAAAGCAGGACGAACTATCTTTCGTTCACTCATGTGCGTCATGCGTGACAGACCTGAAGCGTGCCCTTCTCAAGGCACAGAACCGCTGAGCGAATCAGCTCAGGTAGAGTTTGCACAGCGGCACGGCGGACCTCCTCATGCAGCCAGAACTTGAGCAGAGGCACCATGATATCAGCGACCTGCAGCAGCGAAGAGTACCCACTGCGTGACCTTGATGTAGGCATAATATGGTAGTGCCAGCTGGATTGGTTGACATAACGCTGTCACTGCAAGTTCAAGGTGGCGTCCCAATCATGCCTCTGCCAACAAGAGCTGCCCACCTGTTTGACGTAGGGGAAGAAGCCATCCTTGAGCTCATCTGCATAGCAACACAACATGTTACATGCCGTAGCCTTCTCCTCCAAGGAGGAGGTGCGAATTGCCAGCAGCTTGTCGCCCATGCGGATGTGCTCCACATCATCATCATCCTCGTCCTCTACTGCGTCATCATCCTCATCAGCATCTGAGATCTGTGAGGCAACATGCAGCACCCAACAGTCTACAAATTAGCATTTCACTCCACAAGAGCATATATGTTGATATGCGGGCAGTTTGGCAGTTTAGGTTCAAACCCCACCGCAAGTTGTCCTGTGATAGAACTCATTGCATGCCTATTATCCCCTGTGTCGCCTACCTTGATGTCCGGCTCCAACATGGCTGACTTGATGAGAGGGGGCATCACAATCTGTAGGTAAGGGATGAACTCCTGCCCCAGGCATTTGCACAGGCGTGCACCAGCCTGTAGCATATAGCCCATGGTGGGATCATCTGCATCCATGTCACTCATCTGCAGCTGCTGCAGCCACTGAAGTACACGTGCGGCATCTGAACGGAAGCGGTCACGGCCAACAGCCATGCCAACCAGGGAAATGCACTCCAGAGCCTTGCCACGCAGCAAGCGGTGCGCCTTGTCAGTGGCATTGACCAGAATGGATAGCAGCAGGGGCATCACAGTGTCGTAGTACTTGACAAACAGCGTTTGTGAGCAGTCGGCCACAGATGCCATGGCTGTCAGTGCGCCCTCTTGCACCAGGCGCTTGCCATGCTGTAGAAGAAGCAGCAGCTTAGTGATGAGGGTGTCCAGGTGGGGAGGTAGCAGCTCCTGGTCGGCACCCTCACTGAAGTTCACGGTCGCGGAAGCAGCATGTGCTTGCACACGAGGATGGCTGAAATCGTCCATGGCAGTCATGAGCGCAGGCAGGATACGTGCAGCACAACGCTCTTGAATGGTGGGTCCCAGGTCAGTGCACATCTGGCCCAGTGCCTGGCAGGCAGACCAGCGGACCTGCACGCATGTGTGATAGTACACACAAACACAAGCGTGGTTACAGAATGTTGTGCGATGTGCGACCTGCTTGGCCACGTGAGTGCACCTTAATCCAAGCCAACCCTCCCAGGTGTGCACCCGCACTACGGCGGCTGGCAGTGCCAGCAGATGTGGATATGCAGGTGGATCTGAGCAGCCTGAAATGTGGAGCTCACTGCACATTGCACAAAGGTTGAACATTTGTACCAAGGGACATACCTTTGGGTGCGTGTCCGCCAGACCCTTGAGGCACATATCCACCAGCACGTCAACCTGGGTCAGCATAACCTTTGTGCATCCCTCCGCAATCTGGGCCAAACATATGAGGGATGCGTGGCGCTTCCGCCAATCGCTGTCACCCAACCAAGCAGGTAGCAGTGCACCAGCAGCAGGCACAATGGCATTGCCGCCCAGGGAGATCGCCACACGGTCGAGACACTCCTGGGCAAACCCATACAGCTCACCAGCGCCCTCCTCCTCATACTGATCAGTATCGGCCTGTAGCACACAGCATGTGTGCCTGAGCATGATCATGACATGTGCAACCGCTGCAAAACAACCCTACTCCAAGCACCTTACATTGCATGTCATGATAACATAGCAGCAGGCGCACCTGATGCCACAACGGATCATCCTCCACATCCAGCAGGAACAGCATGAGCGTCTCAAACAGGCTGGACGCGAAGGTGGGCAGCTTGCGCACCATGCCGGGGGCCTGCAGCGCACGGAAGCACCTCGCATGTATGGGACTCAACAGGTTGATCAAAGCATAAGCGCAGACACGTTCTCGAAACTGCAAGCCACTGATAGCTGATGTTAACGACTATCGTTGGCAGCACATCGTAACGTACTTTGTCACGCGCTTCACAAAGAGTAACCAAAAACTCGGCAGCCAGCGAGCGAGTAGCAGGCTCAAGTTGCTCAGCACGAGCAACACTCATCATAGCGCCCACAACCTCCACAAGCGAGCGGCGCAGGAAGCGTGGGTGGGACTCAGCCACTGCACATGCAGCAGAAGTCAAAAGTGGCATGTGCAAGCGATACCACGAACCCCATGATGCTATGTTGTCACCAACGGCAACGTGCAGGGCGCCAAACACACGTATGTCAAACTCACCCTCAATGAACATCTCAATGGCCTCCTGCGCACTGGCCTCATCACCAGCATTCAGAGTTGCACCCAGGCATGAGAGCATGCTGGGGAGCATGGGTGCAAACTTCTCGCGATCAGCTGCATCATCCAGAGCCTGTGCAGGCAAAGCAAGCACGACGTGCCAACAAGTAGTTGAAGAGCCAATGCAGGTTGCAATGTGTGGACGTGCTGCACAGTGCAAGCATGGCACACTGCAGGGGTGCTAACATGGCAACACACCTGAATGAAGTACGCAGTAGCGCGCAAAGAGGCCAGCTGCACCTCGCGCACAGAGTGCGAAAGGCATCCGCCCAGGCTGGTTACCAGGGTTGCCAGGTGAGGCTTGAGTGCTGTGGCCATCACATGTGCCAGGTTGCCAAAAATCTGCAGGCCGCTCTCCATGAGCTGAGGCTGACCAGACTGCACAAACTGAAAGCATGTTGGCAGTAGCTCTGGCCACGCTGTGCCGCCAGGAGCCTCGTCGTCTGCCAGCTCTGCGCCCAGCTCACTGACAGTGTCGCACACCTATGATGCACATGGCAATGTACAACACCACAACAGGCAAATGAAAAACTGCAGATGCTCACAAGCGACATCGTGGACCAGCAAGTGCATCAGCAAACCTTCTTAATGACCGTCTTCTGCTGCTCCTCCTTCAGGGCCAGCAGCAGCTCATTTTTCAGCGATGCCTGCACAATATTGGAAGTATGTGGCTGAGTGAGTGCATGGCCGCACACAACTTGAATTCCAAAAGCATGCATTAATAGCACAAAGCGCTCTATGCGTCTGCTTTCGCCACCGGCACTTTAAAAGCAGTGTCAAACCAGCTGCTGATGGCGCAACCAACCTGCATGGCTGGGCTGCACTTGCTCCATAGGGTGGGATCGTCACGAGTCAGCACCTGCGCCATGAACATGAGGCAAGAATGGTCCACCCTATAATGAAAATTGCCCTTGGCCTCTGCCGGCAGTGGTCGGCCAGATCGCAAAATTTCCACCTTGCGCAGCATGATGGCCGCAAACGAGCGATGCTCCACGTCGGGAGATGAGCGCATGACAGCCAGCAAATTGCCGGCGCATGCGTCTGGGTGCTGCTTCAGCTGCTCAAACAAAGCTTCGGCATGCTTACGGGGCTCATTCTCTGCACTCAACAGCTGCTGTACCAGCTGCGAGAAGCCAGCTGGAGTGCTGAGTTGCGCAATAGTGTCAGCCATGATCGCACTCCAGTGGTATAAGTAAGTTACGAAGCGCACCTGGCCCTTAGCAGGCCCAGGACTATGAACGCCTCCTCAACATTCGTGCACAAGCATCATTCTTCATCCTTCTCACTCGCTCATACTCGCTGATAAAACCTTCCACTGCACGCTCTTTCGTGTGTTCGTGTGTTGTGTTGTTTTAATACGCTGAGTGTCTGGGTACTGGCCTTTCAACGCTGCCGTGGTTAGAACAGCAAGATGTAAACGCTCCTGCTCACATCAGTAGGCTGAGATCAGTGGGCTTACGTGCACACACATCGTTTCTTCCGGATCTGACAGCAGAGATGCAGCAGGAAAGGCAACAAACCTCCTGGCTACTGGGTGTGGCTTCAATAGTGTTTGACATTGATGTCGGGCAGCGAGTGGATGCGCTCGTTCCTGCGGGGATTTTGACTGCAGCTGAAGAGAGCAGCATAGCCTTCCATTCATTCCCTGTAAGAACCCTGGATGGCTGCTGTCAGTTTCCTGCCTGCCCAAGTGCAATTTGCAGGTTGCAAGCAGAGGTTTTGCATGCATGATGAGAGTGCAGGACAGCATGAGCATGGAACTGCACGCGAAGACATCCATCCGCGACACGTCTTTGTGAGTGTTGTGAGCATGCACAAGGGAATGTACTGGGCTGTACTGGTTAGCCACGCACAAGAGACTGCACTGGGCTGCGTGCACAGCTGCAAATCAGGTAAATGAACAGCATGCCTTCGATCTTGTTGACCGAACAACAAACTTGGTTGCCTGCAGCTGGTTTCGTGTGCGGCGGCAGCCCTGCTCAGGGGTGCCAAGCTACATCTATGGGTTTGTGTTTTGCCGGCAGCGCCAAGATGCTGCCCTGCCACGTGGTGGGGAGCAAGCGTCAGTTGTGTGCCTGTCAGAGCACCCCTTCACAAGCGCATTGAGGCCATTATCCCAGGTGGCTGGGAACCTTTTCTTCAGCATGGGCAAGGCTGCACTGGAGCAGGTATGCAGTGTTCAGCACAGGCGCTGGGTGGGGTGTCACATGCTATGGACAAAGGTGGAGGCGCTGCAGCTCCAATGCCATAATCAGGGATGGCTTTCTCACCTGTGCACAGGTGTACAGCGAGGTTTGCAATTGGCCAGCACCCACATCGGGCCCACTGTTGCATCTCCAGGTGAGCCAGAAACCCCGCATCTGGGTTTCGTCAGCGGACGAGTTTTGCCCACTTGCAGATATGGTTGCAGGTTGGCTACTCCACATTGTCCTGCCGCCTTCCGGCGTTCAGCACGCTCCCACACCCGTCATGCTGCACGGCTGTGGACCCGGTGAGCTGCTGCCTGTGCCTTCCATTGTCTTTGCTCACTTGAATCTGCACTGGCTGGAACCACCACATGCTGTGGTGTGCCCCAATTGTAGGGCCCGCCACCGCTCAGCCGCCATCACAGCCGCAGCGTGTCACGCACGACCAGCACAGTGGATGTGGCGCACATACCATCAGGATCGCTGCAGAGCGGGCTGCCTGCGACTTTGGAGCAGGCTCAAAGCAAGCCATCACACCAGCTGCTTGTATTGCCGAGCGGTGTAGGTGGACCAGACAGCCAAGGGCAGTTACATGTGCACAGCTCAAATACAAGCAACTTTGGCGCGGCATCAGACCATCCTTTCAATGCTTTCATGATTAGCAAAGGGAATGGGACATGTGAGGTACCCGAGACAGGAGGGCTGCAACTCCCTCAGGATGCTGAGGGGCCAGGTAGTGTGCAGGCTTGTGCAGCATCAGGCGCATCTGGCAAGCTCGGGCGGCAGCCTGGCTCATTGGGTGCATCTGGCCTTCTACATGGTCCTGCGAGCACATCCGGGAACCTGCTGAACTCAGCTGGCAGCCTGGGCTCCACATCCTCCCTGCCATCCATGGAGTTGCCCACGGCGAATCACCTGCCGCATGGCAGCAGTGCAAGCGCAGATGGCCCTGCCACTGGCACCCCGGCGCCTGGACCTGTGTCTGCAAGTGTGGGCGGTGCAACACCTGGACTGCTGCGGCGCAGATCCCTGGGCCTGTCCGATGCACCCGGGACAGTTACAGGACCTTTCACAGATGCAGACATATTCACGCCATTCGCCCCACAGCTGGACAAGTTGTGGCACCTGTTTGAGATGGTGCTCTTCGGCAAGCCGCTTCTTGTTGTTGGGCCTTCACCTGCCGATTGTGCAGGTGCTGTCAGCGGCCTTCTGTCACTGATTGCTCCGCTGCCGTATGCACCAGACTTCAGGTGAGGAGGTGTTGAGGGTGGAAACAGGACGCTGGTGGCTGGCTGCATGATGGGGCTGAGATGGACCTGACACGACAGCACAGCTTCAAATCTTTCCATGGAGTGCACAGCTCAAATGCTGGCGTCGTGCTGCTGGTGCATCAACTCAACTCTTTGCAGGCCATACTACACTATACATGATGAAACCTTTGCCACTCTGGCCAATGGGGCACTGCCAGGCCCGGACACTTCTGTGCCCTGCCTGCTGGGCATCACCAACCTTTACTTTGTACGAGCCCTTGCCAACTGGCCCAACATCCTGTCTGTCGGCCGCAAGGACCCCAGGTTGTATGCTCGACACCAAAACTTCATGGGCCATGGCGTTGCTATGTATCAGCTGGATGTCTCCAGATTCGGTCACTGATGACATGCAACATCCGTTGTGCTTTCTGTTTGCAGCACTTGGCCCGCAAATGCGCCACCGTCTTCTTCATCATGGTTGCCAAGTGCACCTACACATCGCGTGTCCACAGCATCTATGTTCACACCCAGTGGCGCTGTCAAGGCCTTGCGGCAACACACGCAAGGCGCACAGGTAGGCTGTAGCCAACACACTGGCTGCCAGCGCACATCCAGAGCTGTGCTGACGTTCGCTTTCCCAAAGCTGTGGAGACGTCGTACTGCTTGTTCTGCTGCGGTCTACGTGTGTGCAGATGCTCCTGTCCGGCCATGTTGAGTCGTTGTGGTCCAGCTACAAGCCTGTACTTAAGCCAGACCAGGCTCTGCTGCTGCGGCTCCTCCAGCCCAAGCCAGGAGACATCAAGTCCAAGGTGCAGCGTATTGCATTTGTAAACAGCGAGGCAATCCGCCGACATTTCTCGGACCTTATGACGGCGATGCTTGCGCCCTTCGCTCGGTGAGTGCAGTGTTACACAGGCACATAACTTATGCAACGCTCTCATCGTGTCGTACACAGCTGGCACAGTTTGTTTTGTGGCCAATCTGACCATGCCATCACTGCTCTTTGCCAATCATGCAGGTACATAACTCCAGGCCCTGATGGCACAGTGCCTGCATGGGATGAATCTGAGTTTCTGTTCTTGATACGTACCACACCCGTTCACCGACACGCTCAGCAACTGATACAGCGGTGCGTACCCACGCAGGAAGAGTTGTACCCACACCCACAGTCAGTACATATGAACCATGATGCAATGATGCTGTCATGTTTGAGCTCATGCCTCCATGAGGCTGCAGTCCCAACCTGACGTGCTTGTGCCGTATAACTATCTGTGCAGCGTTGGCGGCACCCAGGCCAACATCGTGGAAATGTATGCGCGCTTCCTGGCCTCACCAAACTTCCGCGCATGGTTCTCATTGGCGCGTGCACCGCTCATGCACTTGGTCAAGATTCCTGGGCTCGACATGGGGACCACTGCCACGCAGGCAGCAGCTGCTCCTCAAGGGCTGGCATGGTTTGCAGAAGCCAAGAAGCACATAGACGAGGTGGATGATTGGGATTATCCAGCTCATGCAGGAAACCATGCGGCCTTATGCAGCCACACGTCAGAGCCTGTCCAACCTGCATGCACAGCGTCAATGTCCCAAATGCCAGCAGCATGCATACTGTAGTGATGGTCTTGATGCACCTACAGCATGTTGAGGTATACAATGTCCAGCCATGCGCTCAGTCGTGAGGCACCTTGCTCGCAGGTGGAGCTGGTCAACCTGTTCTTCAACTTGGAAAGCCAGCTGCGTGATGCCCTGCGGGAGGCAGGTGCTGATGATTCAACTGATGAAGCTCAAAACACTGTGCAGCGGTTGGAGCGCGAGCTGGTTCAGCTTTTCCTTGGCATTGGCCAGCTTGATCTGCAGCTGCTCTGTGTATCAGCGCCACAGCGGCGAGAGCTCCTGCTTGCATCGGCTGCACGTACAGCTGGGCCTGAGCAGCGCACTACAATTGAGGAGCTTTGCAAGCAGCTGCAGTAGCAGCCCAAGACAGCAGGTGCACATGTTGCAGTAAACGGTATCCTGGAGTCTCCCAGGTGCAGCCAGGCTGTTTATTGTGAGATGGAGGAGTAGCTAGATGCAATGATGGTTGATTGCAGTCCATGCCAATCCTCTGCAGTGAGAAACTCAGCCAATTGTCCAGTACCTCCACTTCTACATTCTTGCAACACAGTAACAAAGATGATCGCAGCCGATGATTGCAACGCAATGCCCGCCAGTCATGCCTGCGGAATGAAGATAGAGCTGTGAATGCATACATCGAGTCTATGCGCACCTAAATGGTGCTGTACAACATGAGACATTTTGAAACCTGTATTCATGTCCCTGGGGATCTGTGGCGGCATGCTCAGGCCTGGTGATAGCATCACCCCAGGATTCACCTGCCAGGGTGGTGTGGTGATCAATGCTGTGTGATTGTGTCCTCCCTGCTCTGTGAGTACTCCAGTCAGTGTTGTTGTTGTTTGTTACACCATAAGCCAGTCAAGGGCCCATTGGCGGCATACCATTTTCAGTTCTCGCATCATATCCTCGACGTTTCATTTCAGGAGCGCAGACCTCCTGCATGGACTGCATCTATCAACCCCTTCCATCCCCCAGTAGCTGTTGCCCATGACCCACAGCTACCAAGCAGACTTCAGCCCCTCAGTCTTTCCAGGCTTGATAGTTGCAGCTCCACGGCCTTGGTACCTGCAGGGTGAGCGGTAAGGCTACTGCTCACCGCGCACACTGATTGAGACCAGGCATTCATCCGGCAGTGGTGCTCTGGACCCAACATGCCGAAAATTAAGTCCCACTAAGATTCAATCCCAGTACCATTCCTTTACAAAGCAGGAAATCACCATACCAACTTAGTCATGTGACATGACTAAGTTGGTATGGTGATTTCCTGCTTTGCATGACTCATGTCAGGCCGGGTCAGTGCTCCAGTCAGGTACAGAAGATAAGTATTACACGTGGCTTGTCCAAAGGAGAACACCGTCCTCCTCAGGGCCGGCCAGGGAAACAGAGAGCAGCAGCAACGGCAACAGCAAAGCAGCAGAGCCGAGCCGAGCACACAGCACACAGCAGCTTGACCCACAAACACAGCAGCAGGCAGACAAGCACACGCACGCGCCAAGGAAAACAAAATGACAGGGGGAACAACAGGAGGCACACCCAGCGCGACGCGAGAACAGGGCTGCACACCCTGCAGGTAGGCCAGAAATGAACCTCGCCAGCAAGCCCACCCACTGACGAAGCAAAGTACACAGGCAGCCTGAGTGCGCTGGCGCCCGGCAGCAGACGCACAGCCCTGCTCTGACCCTGCCCCACAAACACAACGGACACAGCACAGAACAACCCGCCCAGAGGCAGCGAACAGCACAGCAACCCGCGAAAGGCCTGCGTCGCCCCTACCTGCGCCGCAGCGACCACCAGGCAGCCTCACCCAGCGAGCATCCCCCCCCCCCCCCGCCCCGCTGCACCCAAGCCTCACCCCCAACCAGCAAGTCAGCGCGCCGCAACTAACCGAAGCAGAGAGCCACAGAAAAGGCGACTCATGGGTCCAGCTGGACAGCCCCCAGCTCAGCAAGCAGAAAGGACGCCAACACAGGCAAAAGGCCATGCCCAGAGCGGCACACGAGCAGACACAGCACGCAGGGGTGATCAGGGCACACCACAAGCCCAACCCTGGTATCGACGCAAACAGTACAAGCTAGCGGCATCAAACAAGCCGGGAGCAGAGGGGACACAGAGCAAGCAGACGGAGACAGGAGCCGCCCTGCATCAGGACACGACACTAACCAAGGACAAGCGCAGGGCCGAGAGACCGAAACGAACAACAGGCAGAAGACCACGGCAGAAGACAGAAAAAAACAATCCCCCAGGATCCGCACCCCGCGTACACCCCAACCACCTTGCACCCCCGGTACCCAGCCGCCACCGAACAGCTGGCCATGATGAGGCGGCATCATAATCATAATCATAATCATAATCATAATCATAATCATAATCATAATCATAATCATAATAATAATAATACCGTACTGCTTCTAAAGTTTTTATTTAACAGGTACTGCAATAATTGCTTCGGCAGTACGCTTACGGTAGACAAAGATGGGTCCGCAGTGTAGGCCCACAGTGACATTGGATGATTGGAATTCCCTGATTTGGAGGCTGCTCTGACGAACCTGATCGCAAAGAGATGGTATGAACCAACTCATGCCAACTTGCATCCACATGCTCCGCCAAGATCATTGTGGTGCCGGCTGCAAGTATCGGCCCCAGGACAGGGAGCCTGCCTGTGCCCAAACCGCCAACTTGGTATTCTCAAAAGAGGTCCAACATCCGAGGCATGCGTGGGTAGTGCATGCAAGTGCAGACTTGAAGGTTTGACCCTGTGCATAATGGTATGAGAATGCTTTCACCATGTGCATAATGTTAGGAAAGCGTGCCTGTCATGTGAGCACGTGTCGTGACCATGACAGTACCAGTGTAGCAACACATCATGTCCTGATGTTCAACCTGATGCCCCAGTGTGTAGCACGGGGCCCCACGGCCCTTGTCCACATACAAACTCATGAACAAGGGCTACATTAAAGCTTCATGGATGCTGCCAGTATTAATATTGACAGAGCCAGCAGGACGGACCAGAATAGTCAGGGGCTAGCCAATACATGCAGCCGCTATTTCCAATATGGCCATATGCCCATATGCTGCACGATGTGACATGAGCACATGACACAAACACTGCATTAGAAGATGATTCAGTATGCAGGCATTTTGATGGCTAGTGCTCCTGATTCCTGAACTCAGACTCTGCAATTACAACTTTGAAATCTTGCAAAAGGCTGCCTAAGCCGCTCAGGGGTGTCTCCAGGACAGTGGCACCATACTAGGAAGCAGAAGCCCCCCTCCTGCGCCCCGCCCTCATCCACTTGGGGGCTCGCCTAAAATGCTGTTGTTGGACATGGCATATCTGCTGCAAAATCTAATCTGGGTGGTACAATGCCCGGATCTGCAGTCATGCTCATTATTGTATGGCAACAGCACCAGCATGCTGCGCCATGAGCAGTTGCTTGACCTGCAGCACCTGAACACGTGTCGTTTCTGGTAGAGCGTCGATCTGCTCTTGCGTCATGCTCATCACTTGGGCCAGCAGTGCTGCAGAGCATGATCAGGGCAGGAAACACAAACAGCAGCATGCTGCTTTCTACTAGTAATCTCTTCAAGTTGAGAGCAAGGAACTACATCACAGATGTTTAGGCGCAACCCAGCTGATGAAGGCGCACCTTGCTGGTCTGTGGGCAGCGGCACAGGTGCTGCTGCAGGTCCTGCCACCATTTGCGGCTGGGGAGCTGGTGGCTGGCCCATCATTAACTGCGGTCCTGGAGCAACAACCATCTGGCCAGGGGGTGCCTGTGAGCCATGCCAGGGGCCAAACCGTTGCAGTCAGTGGAACATCAGCAGTTGGTGACAATCTGGTAGCATGTTCCTAGTGGCATTGAGTCATGGCATGGCATAAATGCCTCACCTGGGCATACTGCCCGGCCGGCCCAGGTGGCAGCATAACGGACTGCTGCCCAGTGTACTGCCCAGGGGGCGGGGCGGCATACTGACCAGTGGGTGGACCTGCTGCAACTATGACAGTTGCTGCTGCGAGAGCAGTTTGAAGCGACAGAAACATGGGTACCATAATCAAGATCAGTACATGGTCATTGAAGAGAACAAGCAGAACTATCAGTAGTTTTTGGTGTGGCACATGCCTTGACCAGGTGGAGCAGGTTGCATTGTTGTTGCCGCTAAGTGAGGAGGTGGCCCTTGTACAGGAGCGCTTGGCACTGCAGGTGGTGGGGCTGCGGAGGGTGGTGGCTTCACCATGCCCAGGAGGATCTGAGCTTGGAAAAGAGCCTTAGTCAGCTGAGGGTTGGAGATGAGCGTGTGGCGTGCACGCGCTGGGTCCTGTGTGATCATGCTGCGCATCTGTGACATAACATCAAAAAGCTGCAGTGGTGACATGCCACCCAGCACGCTGTTCACGTGGTCCTGCGTGGGGCCTGGCCCTGATGGGCCACCCAGCATGGCAGCCATGGTCCCTGCTGCTGTTGCAGCCGCGGCTGCACCCACCGGCTGCGAAGGAAGCAACAGGCGGGATGAAAGCGCCGTGCAAGTTGGTGATGAAGGGTACGATGGTGCAATGCAAGATTGCAAATGACATTTCAGCACGATCCCTGCGCCCAGCGCACCTTAGTGCCTGGGCCACTGACTGGCAGCCGCCCATCTGTGAGTGCAGGGCATTTCACAGCGTTCTGCTCAGAAGCACGTGGCCAAATGTGAAGTATCCAAGGGTCAACTAGCGGCAAACAATCTTCAGCACTCTGAGCAGTATCGGCCAGTGCGGGCCGGACCTCTGTAATGTTGTGGTGGCCCACGCCCTCGATCATCCCTGTCCCTCCGATCATCTCGCGCCTGGTCCTCAGCAAAATCAACACGCAACTGCCGCCCGCTAACCTCATGCTGGTTCAGGTTTTGCACCGCACACTCTGCTGCTGCCCTGTCATAGTACTCGCAGAAGCCATAGCCTTTCAGCTTCCCAGTTTCCTTGTCCGTGACAAGCCTGCAACAAGCACATGCATGCGTTCTCGCGGTCGGTGCTGGCCTTGAACATTGCATGGCACCAGCATGCAGCGCATGGCTGTGATCTGCGGTCCCTGTCAAGGCGCGAACCTTAATGATTTAACTTGGCCGACACCCGAGAAGATCTCTTGCAGCTGCGCCTCAGTGACATCGTAGGGGATGTTCCCGACTGCAGGAGGCAGGTTGCAAAACGGACTAATAATTGTTGTTCCTAGTTAGTGTGGAAGTGTAACAAGCTGCAGAACGTGGCACGTACTGAAGACTGTCGAGGATGGAGGTCGAGACATTGTGGAGCAGTGTACCTCATACAAAATCAGATAAAGTCATCGTTTCAACTTACAAACGCAGATCAGGTCGCCGTCCACAGTCCACAGTCATAGCATCACTCATGAATGTGTGCTTCGTATCCTCAGCACGCACGTACGTGTGTTAGGGGATTGGGGATTGGGGGTGGCGTAGTGGGGTGGGAGGCGAAGGGGCAAGAGTACGTACCGGCCATGTACTGCTGTATGGAGCTGGCCCAGAGGGAGCATCTGGCTTCCAAGGGCAGTCACGTGGGTACATTTGAGGTGACCAGATGCTTGATGGCATGACCCTCCCGCTACATGCAAGTATCCATGAAGTTCAAGGCAGCTTAACCAGCGTATTCAACGCACACCCAAAACAGCGACGACGACAAAGTGATAACTTGCATGCATGTATCACACTGCTGCATGCGGCAGCTAGCCACTTGCAACTGCACCGCCACTTGGTGGCATGCACCCCATGCCGCCATAGTGGCTTCATGCAGCTGTTTGAGCCGCTCAAACGCCTCCTAGGAGCCACCCTTCCATCTTGATAGATGGCCTTACAAAATGCATCAATCACTCACACACGCATTGGCGCACTGCAATTAAATCGCATCCGTGCCGAAGCGGCGGTACCAACAACACGCTCAACCAGTAAGCACACATCAGCAGCATTAGCATCAACCACGCACCACAAACTGTTGTGTGATCTGCAGCTATCTGGGCTGTTCCTGTTGCCCAAACAGGCGCATATCTCAACATCGATGTTGTGTTCCGAAGAGTGGCTTTGGCGTCCAAACATCCTGCCTGTCCACATCTATCCTTGCCATGTTCCAGGCTGCAATGTATGCAAGTTTAGCTAACTAAGTGCACGGAGCATTGTCAGCATATTCAGGCTCCGGCAAGCAGCTGAAAGCTTTGATATGCCGTTGTTTTGTTACCAGTATGTGCAGCAGGCTGTGCCGTGAGCATTTGCTGTCTGTTAATGTGGGAGTTGGTGCAAGGATTCTGGAATGCTCCGGCACTGAGTGCACGACCTTGCGGGCTCCATGTGGCATGCAAGCGCAGTGCCTTGGATGTACTTCTGCGAGCACACTATCATCACCAGCTCGTCTGCTCATGTGCACCCTCTTGCCTGGCCTCCGTGGGCGTGTAGCATCCTGCCACGCCTGTCAACCGTTTGTCGCCATGTCCATACGCGCATTGTACACCCAGGTCATCCACATTGTATGTATTACCGCTCATGCTTGCCAGCTGTGGTGTGGCAATGACAACAGCTTCGTTGATTATCAAAGGCTCAACTGCAGAGTGGTGGGAGCCTACGTACATGCACACCACCACCCCTGAGAAACGTTCCGCACATATGTTAAGGTGCAGTGAGAAAAATTCCATGCGTATTGGGAAAGCCCGTAAGGGAGGGGGAATAAAGGGGAAGAGGGGAAGGAGGTCAGGGCAACCAATAGCATGCAAGTGAGCGTGAGGAAAATTGTTGAGTAGGGTGCATGCCTCGGGTGCATGCACAGCCCTCACTAACATAACAGCGGCGTATCACAGCCTTCACTGTCATGGAAAATTTACACACCAATGCCGTGGCAGATAACTGCAGAAACAAAATGCCAACAAAGTCCATCGCGCATCGGCACTGTCAATGCTGTCTACTGTCAAACATCACTTTTCTTGACTGCTGGTGGCTTGCCCCATGAGGCACTACGCTTCTGCACATTGTGCTACCTTCATCCTGATACAGCTGCTCCATTCTGTAGCTCTTTGTCTTGGCTGTGCAGCCCCCGGTTGTTCAAGCTGTTTTCAGCACCGCACTGTCTAAGCAGTACGCACACAGGTAGCAATACACCATCTTCTAGCCAGATGGTTGGGTGCACCGGTTGGGTGGGAGCTGCAACAATAGATGGTCATGCCCTTGCTGCAATAATAACACAGGCCGCAGCTGCTGCTGCTTTGCTGTGTGGTCTTGCCTTGCACCCAGGTACTGTGGCTGGCCTTCTTGCAGCTGCTGTCCATCCTGACTTGTTTGGGCTCGCGGTGGCTGCTGTTGCAAAAGCAGCTCCACCATCTGCACGTGCCCCTAGCTGGTATGGTTGGTGTTGATGCAGTGGCTACCACTGATGATGCCAAGGTGGTGCTTCTTGAGCTGCGCCTTATGCTTGCTGAGTGTCATCTGAGCTCAGGTACAGCTGCTTAGACTGCATGAAGTAGTGCATGCTCCTCATGCATGCAAGTCCACAACTGCTCCTGCCTTTTTCTTGCTGGAGCAGCTGGGCGGCAGGAACATGAACAGTTCCTCTGCTGCCATGGTACTGACTGGCCTGTGTATGTTCAGCAATGTCCTGAGCAAACCCTTGACCAACCTGCCCGCTGACTTCTCCCACACTCCCACCTGTTGTTGTTGCTGCTGCTGCCGTGCCCATCACCTGGCTGCTGCCACTGGGCCCTGCTGTCATGCTCTAGCTCAGATGCAAAAATGACCTCTGCCTTCTCCTCCTCCTCCTCGCGTGCCTTGATCAAGCGTTCATGCCATAAGAGCGTGGCTAAGCATCACCTGGAGCCGAAGTCCTCTGCGCACGTGCCCCAATCATCACTCCCGCACACACACACCGCTGCGCATCCAGATTATCGCGCCTTTGCCACAAGCACAGTGCATTACTTTATCGCCTACAAATGTATCATGGCGCACACCGCAAAGTGTTCGCAATACACGCTTCAGCGTTGTTTGCTGCATATTCTTGAAACTAGTCTTGTTTGGCGCCCATGACAGGCACAGCGGCTACATATTGTGATGGTGGGGCACAGCCGGCGCATGCTCCGGACCATGCACAAACAGAGGAGCATGAGCAGCTAAGCGAGGTGGAATATGGACAGCCAGCGGATTGGCAGCGTTTTTATTTGGGTTACAAAGGGCGGTTTGTGGAGGATTGTGTCCTTGAGCTTGAGGGAGGCCACACGCGCGTGCAGTTAGCTCAAGCACCATCTGCACGTGTCGCAAATAAAAAGGCATCAAAAGCCAGCAGCAAGGGGATGGATATGGAGTCAGACCCTGCGCTGACAGGCACCACCGTGTGGGATGGTAAGGCTGCTGACCTACCCTGCTGTCATGACCTGTGGTGTCCCTTCTCCATCGTGCTTCTCCATCCAGGAACTGGCATGATGTGGCACACACAGGAGCTGTGGTACTCTCACATTTCTTGACGGAAACAGACATCATAAGGGCGCATATGGAAGAGGTCATTGCTGCAGAAGCAGCTGAGGCAGAGTCGGCGTCAACAGCTGTTGCCACAGCCAATGCCCATGCTGCAACATCCGCAGTACCTGGTTCACACATGCATCCACCTGCCAATGCAGCTGCATCTGCAAGCCCAACACACAGATTTGCCGTCAGTCCACCAGCACAGGTGCGCTCAGCTGCGTGGCCAGTATTGCGCTCAGCAGAGCCGTCCCATGGGCCTCGCCAAGCACGCAGCCTGGAGCTGGGTGCAGGTACAGGTGCCGTGTCCCTCGCGCTGCTGGCCTGCAGGTGTGTGGGATCGGCTACTATCACTGACTTACCGGACCTCCTGCCGCACATCAAGCACAACTTGGAACGCAATGCGCCACTGCTGGGACGTGGCCGAGCACACATCTTGGTATGTTGACTTGAGTCAGGCACACTTTGGGGTCAGGTGCTGAACACTGTGCACAGCTTCAACCAGCCTTGACCTCAGCCAGGCTAGCATGGCTATTGTGCAGGGTTAAGCTATAGTCAGGGCTGGATCATGGTGTGGTGTAGAGCACGAAGCTCTCATGAGCAACGCTGCATCTGAATCCAAACACTGTGCGCAGCCACTTCGATGGGGCCCTCCAGGACGAGACATTGCGGCGTTGCCACCCGCAGCAGCACCCCCCTATGACCTGGTGGTTGGCAGTGACCTCATCTATTACAGCTACAGTGAAGAAACACCACATTCTGAGCTGCTGGTATGGACGCTACTGCGTGTCTGCGGGCCGCGCTCGCTCATCCTGCTAGCACTGTCGCTGCACCACAATGCCCCAGAAGTGCGCAGCTTTTTGAAGCGCTGTGAACAGTCGGGTTTTGGTGTGCAGCAGCTGAAAGAAGAGATACCTGAGGCTTTTCGTGTGCCGGACGTGTTGGTAGTGCGTCTGAAGTACCCTCAACAGGTTTGAAGCATGTCGGCAAAACAAAAGAAGTGCATACAAGGAGAAGGCAGGGGCTCGGGGTTGAAGATAGGTGGGTGTGTCATTATACATCAACAACATCAATCATCATTCCGCTGATTCTGCCTGCGCTCTGACTGTGCTTAGGATACACGACAGAAGTGTTGCCCTGTGACGGCTTGCCGGCTGCGGCAGGGGCACAGCTGTTACTCGCGTGCAAGCTCGGAATTCGTCCATGCAGCGCACAGGTGCCGCACAAACGAGAGCTCCCCTTTGGTTTGTAACTTGTACAAGGGCAATGCTCGTGCTTAAAAACTTATTGTGTAATGGCCAGCTGAAGGATTTTGTGTGCCGAAGTCAGATGTTGAGGGAGGAAACAACTCCTGAAGCCCCCACACAATCTGGGGTCCTGCTGGGCCCTACCACCCCATCAGACCATTCCATTACTGGGTTTGTTTGATTTGAGAATGGTACCAACTGACTCAGGGTAAGCAGTAGATATCGCCTGCCTATTCACACAGTGCTCCAACAGCAAGGGCGCCAAGAGGGCAGCTGGCCATATGCACCTGGTGCACGTGCGACTAAGAGTGGCAATACGGCAGCTCTGTCTAAGTCCTACATGCCATTCTCAGATGGCTTGCGGAACTGCATCAGCATGGTTCAGGACCATCTGTCTGTGCCCGCCACACTGCTGGTGGGTTGTACAGCAGCAAAGGCACTGTGCAATCCGTCTGCTCTTTGCTACATTCATGTGTGCGCCTTGCATGGGGTAGGGTTGGAAGGGGAAAAGGATGGGCTATAAAGGGGTGCAGTGCAGCAATTACTGTGGATCTTGTGGTCTGACAGAACGTTACCCGAACTGCAGACGCTGCTATCGTGTTACTGGCTGAGGTGGATCCAACAGTGGGCACCGAGCAGGATGTGGAGCGGGAACAGGTCATGGCGCTTTTACTGTCAAATGGGCGGCCCATAAAGCTGCGAATCAAGCCGCACGCTGCAACATGCTGAGCCATGCAGCAGTGGCGTGCATCAAGTGGCTTGGCGCCACGTACAACAAACTGTGGCAGCATTACATGGGCGTAGCATACAGTGGCAGGAGCAATTGGATTTTGTGCTGCCCTTGCATGCTGCACAAACAGAACAAGCAACAGTTTTGTAGGTGCTGGAAACAAGCCTTGGATAATGTGACCGAGCATACGAAACTGAAGAATGAGCTGAATAGTGAGTCGAGGTGGGGATCAGAAGATCCACTCCCCTTGCGCCTTCTTGAACAGGTAATCCTTCCCTGCATCAACAGAAGGTATGGGCTGGCTTCAGGCACGCAGCAGCACATGTCCTGCAAGCTAGCAAGGTGTGTCATGCACATGGCATGCGTCCTGCCCTCATGCATACTTCATCGCAAACGCCATGTATGAATGCGTGCGGCACGGCGTGACGTACCGTTTATGTGGAACACCCCTTCTCGCATGGCAATCTTCCAGCGGTTCTTTGTACGTGCCACCTTCTCAAACTGGCAGCACAAGAAATCCTGAACGTCCTCCTCCTCGTCGTCCTCATCCTCGCTGTCTGACGACAGCACTTCATCATCAGCTGCCTCCTCATGACCCCTTGCTTCAACCTGCTCACCATCATCGTCCGCGCCCGCACCATCATCTTCCCCATCGTCCCCTGCCCCATCCTGCTGTGGCACACGCGTGGCTGCAGGCGCAGGCACTACGCCAGGTGCAAACCCTCCTTCCGGCTGCGCCCTTTTAAGCCCTGCGAGTGCTGCTGCTGCGCCAGGCGCTCCTCGAGCAGCCAGGGCTGCCAGCTGAGCTTGCAGTGCAAGAGGGTTTATGCCCGCTGCTGTGGCTTGCTGCAAAACAGCAGCCCTGCAACAGGCGCGATGTGCATATGAGCGGAATGATCTGCAAGCTCCAGATCAAAAAGCCCTCCACATTTCCAATTTTACGCACCCTGCAGCAGCCACGGCAGGATTGAGCGATGACGCTGCTGGCACCGGAGCATTATCGCTTAATAGTCCTTTCTCCTGCAGTTTCTGCTCCCATGAGGCGCGCAGCTCGTCCAGCACAGACCTGATGCACATGGGCCCCGGTTGGCTTCGGCTTTAACACTCGCACACACAGGGGGACAAAATTATGTGCGCTTGCTTACTCTTCTACGCCCTCCTGCACCACCTCAGACCGCATTTTGGAGACAACATCGTCAATGACCCATCTAAACACTGTTGCTGTTGACATTGTTTGCTTCTTGCACAACCATAGTCAGCATTGGCTAAATCTGGGAACAAAATGTGAGAGTGGAGTTGAACGGACACTAGAACATGCTGCACAACGGTATGCCATTCCCAGCACATGCACCAGCTATTGACATTCACGCATCAACGGCCATGTTGGCATTATGCAACCTCAAGGACAGATCAGTGGCCACTAGGTTCTGTCCCAGCACCCAAAGGACCACTTGCCATATCCTCATCCAAATCAAAATAGAAGTCATGGTCGCCACCGTCGTCCATCTCCGCCTCCAACCCCTACACATGCAGCACTTGCTCGTTAGATATGGCGCTTGAGTTCAGATGACAGCGTGCCGACGGGCAAGTTCATGCATGGGCCTTGGGTAAGTCATGCTGCAAGCACATCGCGCAAGTAGAGGGTCTCACCTGCATATCGTGTAGAGCTGCATGGATGGCAGTTGCCATGGATGGCAGGGCAGCATGGGGCATAGCATACCCACTGGACTTGAGCACAGAGAGCTCAGACTGCATACGACGCTCCATACCCGTGCGACATGATCGCTGCCACTTCTGCCACCCACCATTCTCCCGCAGAAAGCGAGTGATGTACCTGAGGTTTGAGTAGGTACACGTGGGTGGTTGGGGTCCGGCCGGTGCAAGTGCTGGCGTTACAGGCTTGATACCATGCACACGCAGCCAGTGCAAGCACACAAAGCACATGTGGATATGACCACGCACACTTTTGACCACCCACTTGTCTTTTTGGTCCTTCTCAGCCAGAGCCTGTGCTAGGTCTGGAGGCAGACGCCCATCACTTGCCGCTGCACGCTGCAACAACATCTGCTGATGCTGCTCACGTGTCCAACGGCGCATGGCAGCCACTGTTGGCTTGCGGCCCAAGCCAATTGGAGCAGGAAGCTGCATCCAGCAGCGCCCAAACGGGCGTCACGTGACGACGCGGGGCAAGAGCAAGACAGTTGCGCTAACATGTCAACTGTTGAGGTAGCTCCGTGTGTGGTGCAACCAACTTGTGAACGATGCATTGGCCGCCAGTGACGGTGTGACCCACCTTATCTACCTTGCTTGTGCCAGCATCCTCATCTGCATCAGCATCTGACTCGCCATGGCCACCACCATGTTGCCGCAACGGACGTGGAAGCTTGGCCTTCTCCTCAGGCGTCTTGTGCCGGTCCATCATCCGCGTGAAGCACTCCCCTGCAATGCCGCAGAAGTGTGGAAAATGTGCCATGTTTACCAACTACATCATACAGAGCCTCCAACACACCAAATCCCTTGTCGCTGCCCAAGCTCAAGGAAGCAGTAGGCTTGTCCACATGTTGATGCGATTGCGGCTTGTGAAACGTGCAGCACACTGATGGTGCAGAAAAATAGTGTCTACATGAAGCACTTACCTGCACTCCGACCAGGCACATGAGCAGCAACCTCCTGCCAGAAACGTGGGTGTGTGGGGTCCACCTGCTGGTATGCAGCCTGTAATGCACGCGCCTGCTCCTCAGTCCAGTCATCCTCGGCAGCTTGCGGTTCTGCTGGTGCCTTCCGGCCCCGTCCACCCCATGCCTGTGCCTTCACACCTGCTGCAGCACGCTGTGCAAGGAGCTGCAATGCAGGGTTGCCGAGCAGATGGCATCCACTTGCACCACCGCTGCTCGTGCGCTTAGGTTGAACATGGTCGGCAGGTATGCTGGTCTGCGACCGTGGCACACCAGTTGAGGACGTGCAATGCTGGGATGAGTTGGAGTGCATCCCTGCTAGGTGGCCTGGCGGCTGCTGCTGCTGCTGGAGACCTGGCTTGAGCAGTGGGACTGACAGCAGAGGCGGTGCTGATGTGGTGGTCGAGGGTATAAGCAGGCCCTGGCTGGTGTGGTTTGGAACCTGTTGCTGCATGTGGCGATCTGACACCTGGTGCCCTTGCTGCAGGTGCAGTGCAGCTGCCCTTCTCTCTTGCTGCTGCAGCCCATCCTTTTGGGCAGTACATGGCTGGGCCCGAGCTTGGTCTTGAAGTGGCCATGTACCTGCAGGTGCACACAATGCAGGCATTTGACCACCAGCCGCAGGGACAACACAGGGGCTGATCATCATGACATTACTCAGCAATGAAAGTGAAATGCTACATTGCAGCGCACCTTGGCCGTAGTGTCGCTCTGCTGCCAGGTGCCGCAGATGCTGCCGCTCCTCATGCTCAGCCTGGCTCTGCTTGTACATGCCTGCCTGCTGCACAGGTGGTGCATCTGCATATGGCCCTGTGCCAATCTGTCTGCTGCCGGCTGGGCCTGCCTGGCTGCGGTAAGAGGTGCCAGGCCCAGCATTGTGCTCCGTGACAGGTATGCTGCAGCCATCCAGATGCTGCATCTCCTCGTCCTCATCTATGGGAGGATCAAAACCATCACCCATGAAGAGTGGCGAAGCAGCCGCGGCATGCAGCATGGCTTTTCGCTTGCGTGCCTGTATTGCAGCAACCTCCCGCACCAAAACAGCGGGGCAGTGCAGTATCAGCAAGGTGCGGATCCACAAAACATGGGTTGAGGTTGGCCATACTAGCGTTGTTGGTGGCATGACAGCACATCACAAGAACGCACCGTGTCTGCCATGCCAAAGTGTTGCGTGCCTGCTGGACGAGCAGGCTGCCCCATAGGGCTAGGTGCTTCCCAGAAGGCTTGCACAGGCGGATACTGCAACCCACTAAGTTGCTTGGTGTGCAGGCCTGGCAAGCGCGCACGGCGGCCATCAGACGTGCAAGCACGACCAGCAGTAAAGTTTGGGCCTGCTGGCAGGGGCTGTGGCACCCATGTGGCTAGTTGCTGACCCTGCTGAACTCCACCTCGAATCAGCTGTGCGGCTTGTGCCAGCGGCGGCATGGGCATGAAGATGTCTTCCAAGTAATCCTCTTTGTCCACCACATGATCCAAACCCTGTCCCTGATCCTCGGCATACTCCTGATCCGAAGCTGATAGCAGGGGTGTGATGACTGACCGATGCGCAATGCGGAGGTTCCGGCCTGTGCTGCGGCGTGTCACAGGTGGGTTGGACTGTGCACATGATGCCTCCGGTGACGTGGACTGGCGTGCTGGCGGCTGGGACTTCAAGCCGCTGCCATCCAGGCCCTGGTGTGCATGAGGCTGCTGCAAAGCCGCCTCCTGCTCCTGCACATGCACATCCCCATGCGGCTCTGCTCCAGATGCAGGCTCTTTAGGCGCAGGCTGCTCCTGACGCACTGGTGTTTGTGTGCTGCCGCCCAGTGCACCAACCGCAGCTCCCTCTGCCTCACCTGTTGTCACAAGGGCCATGTCCAGATTATCAAGCATGCCATCGGGCTCTTCCTGACCAAGAGGTGCTGCTTCCATGTAGCTGCCTGGACCAGGCTTCTCCTCCACCTCATGCCCCACCTCTGCAGGCTCTGAATCTGCATCACAGGTGGCAAATACTGCCTCTGCTAGCGCAGCTGCCGCTCCTGGCTGGGGCTGCAGCTGGGCAACAGTGACAGTGTCGATCTGGCCTGTCAAACTTCCTGCCACCACCAGCTGTTGTTCATTAGCAGGCCTGATTGCTGGCAACGCCCCAGCCTCAGCACCTGCAGCGTGCTGCTCATGCCCAGTCAGTGCATGTCCAGACCTGGTGGGGGGGTCGTCGGCTTGCAAACAGCCATCCAGCACTTGCTGCGCAACGTCTTCCTCCCCTGTGGCCTCTGTTGTGTCTATCCGTTCGCCATCAGCTGCGTCCCCTTCTTGGTTCTTGCCCTGTGTTCCAGCAGCTGCTCCTGCAGTACCGGCAGCCATGGCAGCAACAACCACTGCTGCTGCCATGCCCTGCAAATCTCGACAGGAGTTTTCTTGATCATCTGGCACGTGCACACGCGCTGCCGCGGAAGGCTCAGGGCTGGACTCAATGCGTCTGGCCTTGCTTGCCGCGTACACCACTTGCCGCCTCTTGCTGGATGTCAACACCAGTGGTGCACCTGTATCATCTCTGCTTGGCAGCGGCTCCTGCTGCTCCTGCACAGCCTCCTCCAGCACAGCTGCCAGGTTGGTGGGCTTGCCAAGGCGGGCTGCATCTGTCACAGCCCGCATGGACCTCCGTGTGCTGCGCCCACCAGACGGAGACTCAGCACTGGGCTGAGCTACCATCATTGGCCCATCAGGTGGCATGTTCTGATCTGGGACTTGTGGAAGCTGACCGGCAAAGGCACGTCTGCTGTCATCTTGAGCACCACAACGCTGCCGTTTGGCTGCTCGCTCCTGAGCAGCTGCGCCAATGACAGGTGGGCCTGTAAATGCAACCGATGTAACTGGCTCCACCTTGGTCTCTGCATCTGAAAGCAGCCTTTTCTTGCTTCTTCTAGGCTTGCCTCGCTGTTGCTGAGCTTGCTGCGCTTCAGCTGCAGTTGCTGGTGGGGCACAGATGGCAGGGGCAGCACTGATGGCTGGTTCAGGCACAGCACGTCGTGTGGGCTGCAATTGTGGGGCATGCACAAGCGCACGCGTCTGCTCCATCGCAGGACCAGGGGAAGCTGTCTGCACATTCTCCATCTCGTGCTTGACCACAGCTGCCTTTGCACTGGCTCGTGCCTTTCTTGCCCTTTTGTGCCCAGGAAGTTCCGCCAGTTCCGCCTGGCGCTTTGACTTGCCCCTGGCCTTGCGGATTGCATACACCTCTTCACCTTCACCTGCGCTCTGCACTGTACCCTGTCCCTCCTCCTGAGGTTCATGCTCCGGCGGCGCATGTTTCATGACCTGAGCAGCGCCTTGGCGGCAGGTCCTGAGGGCCTCACCAGCATTAGTTAGCTGCAACGGGCTGCGGCTCATGCATGCCAGGACATTTGCGGCAGCAGCTGCAACATCGTGCGCTTCTTTGCGTACTGCCTCACCGGCCGCAACCGCATAGCGCAGGCGCACCATATGCGGCAAAGCGAACAGATCCGGTGGTGCAGCACAGGCGTCGCCCTTGATTCTCTGCGCTGCCAGCTGCGCTGTTGCGCGTTTGGGACGTGCTGCTGGTACTGGCTTATTGGCCGGTTCCTGTGCATCGTGTGCTGAGAACTTCGCATGTGGCTTGCGCACATGAGCAGTACGTTTAGGCAGGTCCGACCCTGATGGTAGCTCATCTGCAGCCTGCAGAGGTGCTGCAGGTGCAGGTGCATCAACACCTGGCGGAATAGCTGGCACAGGCGAGGCAGCTGGTGACACCTGTGGAACGCAGCGCTTCTTGGATGCTGCCTTGCCTGCTGGCTGCACAACACCGGTGGGTGCCACATTGTCTGTTCCCGATGCTGACCCAGTATGCTTGGCCTGCGCCTCAGTGAACTGCTTTTGGTTGTGCTTGTTGCCCAAACGTGTAGCAGTATGCTGGGACAATGCAGATGGAGAAGCCGTCGCATGAGCATGGGCTGGCTTGCGGCTGCGGCTGGGGGTGGAGCTGGTGAACGTCCGCTGGTCGCCATCAGGGGCTGCACGTCTCCGGCCTGCAATTGTTCACAAAATCATGATAGGACATATGGAACATGCCAATAGAAGGCAGTGGGATCCAGCTTTGTGCTAGCAGCGAGGTAAGCAACTAAGTGGCTGATGACAGCCGAAATGCACACCTGAACCCTACCTGCCCAGGTTTCCTCAGCAGCGGCAGATGGCGCACCAGCAGCAGCCTTTGGCGACCCCCGTGCACTCTTGCCGATGCTCCTGTGGAACTGCAGGCCTCCGACAAATTTATTTACCATAATGGACTTTGCAGGCGTCTCCCACCATGCGCCTGAACGCTGCCTGGGTCGGCTGCTACTGCGTCTGGCCCCTTCCGAGTTCGGCACGCTGCCAGGGCTCTGCAACTGGGCCATGGCCGGACTGGGAAATCAAAGGTTAGGCTGAAAGACAATTGCAATCGTATCTGGACAGACAAGGTTGCGCAATGAAATTCTCATGGCTGTTGTTTGTTGAATTAGCAACCTGAAAACAGGAGCGGCAAGGTCAACCTGAACGTGGTGCGCAGCATTACGTTGGTTTCACTGCATGAACATAGTTTAAGATAGTGTATATTGTTATTACGATGTACACAGGAAATACAGGATGATCTATGATCATCTCACTTACAAAAGCATCGTTCCTGAAGCGCAGAATCCGAAGGTTTGGGGGTCCGAAAATGACAATCTGCATTTCACGTGCGGCAGCTGGCGGGTGTTGGTCTCGCCCCTCGCATTATTGTTCAGTGCAGCCAGCATTGTGTGTGCGGCGTCCAAACAATGGCAAGTGCCATGCGCAGTGGGGTAGCAACTGCCGTGCTGGTCGATCAACACCAAGTGCTCTGGGCCCATCATCGAGGTATGCAACCCATGCGCAAGCGCATGATGCGTCATGCACGTACACGCACATGCTTCATTCTAATCATTTGCTCCTCGGACGCAGGCTTACCTACCGAACCCCTGCAGCCAAGGCAGCACTATTCACTGGCATATATGCAGCAACAGCTGGCCTGGCGCTGGTGTTCATGCCCGTCTCCACATTTGGTGTGTGTGCTGCAGCTTTTCGCTTCGCGTTTCTGCGTGTTATTCACCAGCGTCTAAAGTGAATGTTCATGCGGCTGTAGGCTTGCTGTTCGATGCTGCATCTGTGCCCAGCGGATGGATACGGGTTGGCGGTATCCTTTTGACCACGTTTGGCCTGCAGTACCTGATTACTGGGTACTCAGACAGCAAAGTACCAGCATCTCCCAGCGGTGCAGTTGGTGCTGGTTCAGGTGCATCAGCGTGTGCCACATGGCGCAGCTTGCCTCCAGTTCTGTACTCGCGTGCGTTCTATGTTGGGACTGTGTGGTCAAGGTTCTTCCTAGCTGCCAGCTTCTCAGCCCTGGTTTTTACAAAGCAGTCGCCAGTTGCGCTGCTGGTGCTGGCGCTGTTGAATGCAGCAGGAGCACTTGCGATGGCGGACGCCATCAACAAGACTGACACTAGCTTGAATCAAGAATTGGGTGTACAAGAGCCACAGGCTCACGCAGATTTTGTGGGCAACAATGACTACACGGACTGCAACCCACTGGGGATGGGAAGTTGATGTACAATGTTGCAGGTACTCTCAGCAGTACCGAGCGTGCTAATGGCCAATTGTGGAGCGCGTATATTGCTATCATTGCGCACCATGTACTTTCAGCTCGCAGCGGGTTTCAAAGTTTTGGTGAACACGCCTTCATCCGACTCCGTCCTGTAAATATGATACTTATACATAGCTGTCACCATATCCAGGGCGTTAACCATGTTAGGGGTGCAGCTCGGAGTATCAGCTGGGCAGCTCAGCGCGCACAAGTCACAGGGACCTGAGAACCACCACTAATGTGGCTCTTGGAACGAACTATGACGAGACTACGAGCTGGCAGGCTCGTGCACTGGCCGTGAAGTATGCGAGCATCTGGTGCGTGCACGCTGTGCAAGCGCACAAGACATGCGCGGTGTAGACATTTTTATCGACTAGTACTTTTGCTGCATGGTCGGGCATCTTGGCACCCTGTGTGCTATGGCATTGTTAGCATGCACCACACAGGTGCGACAAGGTGTTTGGGCTGCGGCCAGAGCAGTCGTGGACGCTTGGAAGCGCACCCAGCCAGCATGGCCAGGGTCATGTTGTGCACGAGCTTGGACAGTCAGTGCGCATGGCCGTGAAGCTGGAGGCGCATGATGCATGCCCACTGCGGCTTGCTGTTGTCAGGCATACAGATGATGAGGTGGATGTGCTTGGGCACAATGCGGCACGGCGACTCATACCAGGCTGCCTGCTGTATGAGTAAGTCCAGGCAGCCATACAAGAGCCAGCGTGATGGTTCTGGCATGGCCACTGCTGCCCCTTCAGTTATGCGGCAAGTGCTGCACAAAGTAGCGTAGTACATAGAACGTGCATCAACACATTGTGCATTGAGCGCGGTACGGGTACATCATCTGGTTGCAGATTCGGAGAGGCAACGCTCACTGATGCGCCTGCCAGCCTGCCTGCGAACATGTATTATATCCCTGCATCAATGCGTGACTGGTAAGTCTTTTGAGGGCTTCAGGTTGTTAGCCCACTTATACGCCTTTCTAACAATAGCCGTGCGGCTCTATGGCCGCCATTCGTCATCGCTTGGCTCATGCCAGGCTTGAGAGCCATGTGAGCGCTGTTTTGTGACATTGATTGCCATTAATCAGCCAGCTCAGCTGCATGTGGAAAAAAATCATTAAGCACAGGGGTGGAAAGGATCTGAACCGACAAAGCAGGACATGCAGTATGCACTCGAAAGGTCCTGACACGTGGACACCGAGAGGGGCAGGTTGAAAGCGCTTGGCCAGCTAGACACCAGGGAAGCACTGGATCAACAATGAGACCCTTTGTTATGGTGGTTTGTGCCACTCAAGTGCAGCACGACACGTAAACCAGCGTGACGCACATGTCAAGTTGTCTGGTTGCACGCACTTGTACATACATGAACTATTACCTGAACGTTTTGTGATACCTAAGATGTACCTGTAGATATGTAGCAGTCCTCAGATAGGCTCATTCCCTTTGTAAACGCAAACCATCCCGCCTTTGCATGAACAGACTTATCAATGGCTATTGGTGCCAACCTTCAAGGTTGATACCCAATGAAGTCTTGCTCTGCTTGGATCATTCAATTGTATGCCCACGCACCATACTGATGGCACATAGGGGTATTTGTGCACGTGACTTCATCACGCTGCACCTGCGTGGCCCAGCCTGGCTCTTCATCCTACTGCCACAAGACATGGCTGAGCCACCATGGCTCAGGGACAGCTTTTCAAAACTACGAGAACCCATGTATGGCCGTGAGGTTGTACTGCGGGCCAAATGGAACCTGGGTGCGATCGACCGCATTATGGCTTTCTTGCTTGGGCCAAAGGTCACCCTGGGCTCAAAACAAGGGTTCCGTGTCTTTCACAGCAGGCGGGTCTACACGCCTGATGAGGTGGGCCCACATCCTGCATGTGTCCACGGTGGAGCTTGCCATTGTCAATACCCAATTGCTTCCTGTACCTTTCAGGGACACCACTGATCATGCAGGCATGCTGCACGGGCACTGCACATATGATGTACCCAATGTGTTGACTGCAGGTGATTACGCTGGCAGGGCCCACCGTCATGAACCTGATGGATTCTATGTTCATTCTGGCTTTCAGCTGGGCGAAGCTTCGCAATGACGACGGTGGATCGCTAGATGGAAGCTTTCTTGGGCCTGGGCGGGCAGTGGCCAGTGATGCTGGTTATGTACCGCCCAGTCCTGACTCAGCACATGGTGCCGCAGCTGCAGCAACCATGTCGCACAACAGCAGCATAGCTAAATCTGAAAATGGCCCATTGGTTGGGCCAGGTGCGCCACCTACCAACCTGCCAGGGACGCCCCTGTCAGGTGAGAGTGATGGAGCAACTCAGCAAGTCCGTCGTGGTGTCACCTTTCTTGGACACACATCATTGCACAGGGATGACAGCCAGGCAGATCTGCGGCCCAGCAACAGCGCAGCGGAGGATCCTGCGGCAGGCGGGGCAGCCAGGTTACCGAACATCAAGGGCCACCACAGATGGGCATGGGATGGTGACCATTCAGAAGAGGCATGGCAAGCGTGGTGCCAGCGGTTGATGAAATGCATCCGGAGAGGCAGGGTGGAGGAGGTGCATGGGCTGCTTAGTGCAGACATCTTTTTGAGGCGTGGTCCACGAGGAGGAGATGACATTTCCTTCCTACCAGCCCTCACGGACACACCTGCTTCTGGGAAGAGATATGTGGGTGCACATGAGAGCCCTGTACTCACGTGCGATGCAGCAGTTGCCGTTGGCAACCTGCAGATGGTGGCGCTGCTGCTGGGGCCGTCTGGGCGGTGGGTGATTGACTCATGCCAGCGCACGATTGAGAGGACCAAGGCTTGATAGCCTCGCACCACATACGTTGTTCAGTGCACTTGACTGGGTGTGTTCTGGTGATCTTCGGCAGGTGCCTGGCATCATATCGGTCTGTCCGGCTTGTGGTGCGGCACTGGGAGGAGCTGGGTGGTGGTGGTGGCACACGCCAGCTGCTGCTGAACATCATTTGTCGCAGCAGGAGGTGCGCAAGGGGGATGGGGCAATGATCAGCGAGCCCTCACACAAGTAACTAATGATTGCTACCTTGCATGCAGGCCTCTGGCGGCAGTAGCTGCCGTGCTGATGGCTGTGCGCGGAGAGCTGGAGAGGCGTGAAAAGCTTGGGGAGAGCACTATGGAGTTGGAGGAGGAACTGGGGCACCTGATGGTGCTGCAGGTTGGTGTAGCAGCATGCATCAGCACGCTGTGTGTTTGGTGTCTATGCATGGATTGCGTATGCATTATGCAACCTATTAGCTGACATTACCCTTTAACATGGCAGGAGCTTGGCATGTTATGCACTGCTACACCTTTTATCGAACAGTCACTCAAGAGGTGCAGAACCTTGTGACCTCTCCACATGGTAGAATTGCTTCAGTCAACGGTTTGGGTTCATGTCCCAACTCGGCGTTCCTGTAGCAGAGATGATACACCGCTGCAGTCTGCTGATAGTGCCTGCATGTGGCAACACCAGCGTGCTTGTGTGGCTGCTGTTCATGCATGTGTACCAGAAGTTCAGTCACCCCTCATGACTTTACCCTTCAGTAGGGAGAGTGGTCGTGTCACACAGTAACATGGAAGCGGCACTTTTGCCTACATGCCGCAACATGCTACACAGGCCAAGCTGCTGGAGGAGATCAGTGGGGTCATGTACCAGAGTGAGGCAGAGAAGCAGAAGCAGGGTGTGCCCTCGCTGCAATTTATCATTGACCCCCCAACGGTGAGATCAACCTCCTGGAGCTCATGCAGTCGGAGGCTGATCACATCCTTCGTTCATTGACAACTAAGCTGCCTCAATCACTTCCCACACCTGCTGTTGCCACTATGCGCTGCGCAGGAAGCAACAGCACGTGGGCCGAATGGTCACCCGCTGACGGTGGAGGATTTCAGCCCACTCCGTGTTGCATTCCAAGATGGTGACACTTCCTTTGTGGCAACACCTTTGCTGGAAGGCTTCACTCAGGTGACGGGCACAATGCAGCAGCTTGAACAGCCTTACGTCCCGCTGCTGGAACCGGCGTGGGCATTTGCATGCCCATCAGGCGCATCCCCAGCAGGCACCAGCCGAGCTTGTTGCTGCTGGTGCCCCAGTGGGCACGTACAGGGCAGGCAGGGCATGATACTGAAGTGCAGCCCAGAGGCGTGGCTATCATGCCACGGCTGTCATCAGCTCATTGTGCATCAACCGTGTGTGTACACAATGCGGGCTCAGGCCAAGTGGCGCGGCTTGGAGTACAGCGCATTGACGGCCAAGGATGGCAGCGGAACTCTGACCGTGCTCAACCCTTCGCTAATCCACGTACTCTTGGTCCATATGGGCTTTACGGCTGGGGAGGCATCAGGGTCTGGACGTGGCACAGGGGCAGGGGGCAGCACAGGGCTGTTGGAGTACTTCTGCAGGTGTGACAACGACATGCTGTTGTTCTGATCTTGATGCAATGCTGCAGCTTTGTTGTGAAACAAATCTTAAACATCAGATGGCGCCCCGGTGCTTGCGCAGGCTGTGGCATCTGAATATGTTCTGCAGTCTGTATTTCTTCAACTCCCCTCGGGGCAGGTGGAGCTTGCGGCTGCTGTCTACGCTCGCATACCTTATCATCTTCATTAAGGTGTCCGCCCTTAATGATTCAAAACACCGCCCAAACCATAGTATCACAACAGGTTGCAACACAGCCTATACCTGTCTAGTGTCTACCCCACCATGATTCAAGTCAAGCAAGGTCATCTCCCCTGCTGACTTTGGATCGCTTGCTCTGCCCTCCACATTTCAGCTCATCTTGGAGCTAATCAAGGCACCAGACTCGAGTTCTGCAGTGGTGGACACAGTAGTGACAACCACATTCCCACCGCCTGCTGTGCCTTCTCCCCTCGTGCCTACATCAGTTGCCTCACCCCCACCACAAACAGCTGCTGGCTCTGCACCCTCAACAATGCAGCCAGGTGTGGGGTGTAACTTGTATCGCAGTGGGCCCACACCGCAGTGCTGTGCATGCAGAATCTTGACCAGCCATACAGAGCTATACATGCTGCCTTCTTGCACTTGACATACTGTTGCTGCGTCTGCCTGCCATGCTACACACCTCACAGCCGGGATGCAGCAGCTGCAGCAACTGCATGCCGACCTTGTCAACGAGGAGCTCGTTCGTTTATCAATTGCATTCATGGCTTTCATCTTGGGATATGTTGTTGAGGTAAGTGCTGTCATGCACCAAACAACCAGCCCAGTAGGCGCACATTCCATGTGCATCCCCCGCAAGGAACAGAGGTGCTATGCTGTGCGGCAAGTGCAATCAGCTGGCTTTGAGCCGTTGACCTTGACTTGAAGCTGAGCCTTGAAATGTCAACTGCCCGCCTTGCGTGTTCACGACAAAGACTGTAGATGAGATCGCGATGAAGCACCACATGAACATGGCTGGGTGAGTGGCACAGCTGTGCTGTAGCAAAAACAGTGACCTGATTGTCAATGGTTGCTTGAAGCCCCGGGCATTGGCCGGCAGCATGTCATTCCATGGTGCCACATTCTGTGCATACACGTGGACTTCCACACCCTCAGGTACATCCGGCGCAACCTATTGTCCTGTGTACTGCTGCTGGCTGACCTCTTGATGTTCGGCTTATCAATGTACTTCGTCCTCAGCTCCTACAATATAATCCAGTGAGTGGCATTGCGTGCGCTATCATTGTTTACCAACATGATTATTCTGTTGCTTGTTTCATGCTCATGCGATGTGCTCCGTTGTGTTGGTGTATCATTGCAGGCTGTCTTCAACCCAAGTGATCAACATCATCCTGGCCTGGGCTGCGCTCTCTGTGGCGGTATGGACACGCGTACTTTTCACCCTCATCCCTCTCTTCAAGGCACTCGGACCATTACTGAACACAATTGGACAGGTACGCGTGTTCTGTTTGGCATGTGCTGTGCTGCAATGCGCACTGCCAAATATCAGAACAGTATAAAGCTGCCACCATAGCTGATCTATGTACTTTTATACCACGTGTGGAATCGTTAACTGTTATGTCATTGTGTGTCTGCAGATGTTGTCAGAGGTTCTGGCCTTTGCACTACCATACCTTATGATTACAGCTGCATTCGCGGTAGGTGTGTCTATGTTGTGCAGCGTTGTTAGCCATGAGCAGGGCCACTGTCCCTCAAGGTTGGCTCGATGAGGATATGCCTGCTGTAACCAATGTTGTCTGCCACCTCTCACGGGTCAGACAACCATGACGGCTGTCTTCAATGGATCAAGCATCCTCGCAGTGCTGATAGCAGAGGTGCGAGGCGTGCTGTGTGAATGTGCAGTGTATACACATGCTGATGGATAGCTGCACTGCGCCTAACAACACCTTAGCAACCATGCATGCTTGGAGCCCCAGTCTCCACTTGCACGCATGTCCTGGTCTCATCTGCTGCACCTTTGCCTTGCCAACATGACTGCCGCAAATCTTGGAAGGGTCACTGGAGTTGGACACCGAATCCGTGGCTGTTGTAACCCAGCAGTTTGGCACATTCTACGACTCGTGCATGACGTTCTTCTCCGCTTTCCTCGGCTCGTTTGACCTCAGCATCTTCACACCTCTCCCCACCAAGTGAGTTGCATGTTGGTAGCGCACAGGAGGTTACCGTGGCAAGTCACGGCTAGCCTGCGATCCTAGCTGGGTGTACCTCTTCTGGTGAGCTTGCTGGGCCGCAGGAACAACGGTTGTAGGTGCAGCCACTGATACACCCACAGGCTAATGCCAACATATCACGCAAACAACAGAAGCTTCAAACCATTTGTCTTCCTTGCTTGTCAGGTACCGAGCGTACGGCACCATCATAATGATCCTCTATCTCATTGTTGCCACCACACTGCTCGCGTCCCTACTCATCGTGAGTTTGTGTCTGGTTGCATGCACAGTGCCTACGTGCTGCCGTCTCCAGCTGCGCATGCCTGCCGTGGTTGGTGCCTTCACACATTAGACCCATTTTTATTCCTTTCTTTGCAGCAGAGTCTAGTCAAATTGCACTTTGCGCCGTCCTGCAGGCTATCATCACCTACAAGTGCGGACGAGGCAATAATTTGTTCAGCTAGCTGCTGTTCTCAGCATATCTGCATGTGTTCAGGCTGGTTCGCTGCCTGGCCTGCCTAATAGAAGTATGAAGGTATGGGCATGATATGGCACACTCATGTTTAACGCACACCCCATGGACTATGGCGGCGTGATCTAGGTACAAACCAGAGCAGGTGGCTGCGCAGAGCGTCTTCAATCTTGCACTTATTGTGGACGCGCACCAGTTCCAGGTGAGTCTCACTTGCTTAGATCAACCATACTTGGTCCACCATGCATCCCTAACCAGCACGAGGCAGCAGCCACACAGATTCAGTGCTTGACCAAGCCAGTAAGGTTTTGCACGTCAATTGCAACATACCCTGCCATGTTACATCTGGTGTGCCTGTGCTTGTCTGCACAAACCCGCTGGCTTCAGGTTGACCGAGGTCTTGTTTGCTCGCCACTGAACTTGCTGCAAGTGATTGGCACGTTTCTACCATCAGTATCAAGGCCGCACATAGATGTGTGAGTGATTGCCCCACCTGACTGGCTTCAAGTGACACTTCCTGCTGCAAATTAGCTTCCTTCTGCATCTTGGCGGCTTGAAACAGAACTGTGCACCTGCACCATCTGCCCACTGCCTGCCTGTGAGCCTATGTTTGTGCTCATGGCAATGCATAATGGGTGCAGGTACACCACGTACCGCCTGGGTATACCACCTGTGGATGGATTTGTGGCTGTACTGCCACCTGAGGCTCGAAAAGCAGGGGTCCCTGCTGGCCGAGCTGCAATCCCGTTCCTCTGCTACCTGCTTACCTTCCACCCTGTGCTCATGGCTCTGGCTCTGGCTGGCAGCCTGGCGTACACACCTTTTGGTGCGCTGTGGCCTGTTTGAAACGTGCACATCTGCGTGGTGGGCAACAACTCTGCTGGATGCAGCTTGCGTAGCTGCTTCCTTGTAGCACTTGCCTGTTGCACATGTTGAAGCGAGCAGGCACGCACATCCTTTGTTACTGCGTCATACTGCAGCGGTGGCCTACCATGCACTCAAGGGACATGAGACATACATGTTGCAGTTCGATGATATGATGTCGGCATGGGGATTTGCGGGTGACGCACTTAAAGCCTCAGGCAGTGTGCACGGCCAGGAGAGTGTGGGGCGCTCCAACATGAGCGCATCTGTCATGCAGCGGTGAGTTCAGATGCATAGACATGGTGCCTGTGTGGCATGTGTGCGGCATCTTCACTTCCTGCAATGCTTAATGGCGTCATCTCTTCCCAGAGGCTTCACAACTATTTTATGTTGTGTCCATCCAGTCATGTCTTCATTTCTATATCATGACAAGTCAAACCCTCCATGCAGGTCCGGGAAAGGCAGTGCTTTATCATTCAGCTCCTTTCACAGAGCCCTGTCCACCAACTCACTTGATATTGGGGTGCGTGGCTGCTGTTGCTGCATATTGTTGAGGCTTTGGGCATCTCCGCAGCTCCTGACCTGCTTGGGAGCTACAGCTGAAGGTGTCCCACACCTTCTGTTGCTCCTGTGTTTGAACTGCATACCAGCTTTGTTGTATGGAGCCATGCTGCCGAAGACGATGGGCCCAATCTCACAATGCTTTGTGCGCTTGGTATCACCAAGACAAACACCACCAACAGTGCATGCACTCCATAGCACAGATGCACCCTGGCTGTGCGTGATCCTGCAGCCGCAGGGCCCCATCAAACGTTTCAACGTGTTAGTTGCTGGTCTCTGAAGCTGCCAACAGTCCATGGCCGCCATCCAGCGCTCAGCAATGCAGCTGGTTACGCACTGATTCCAAGCTGTGTTAAGTTACTCTCATGCATGTTACTGCTGTGTGGTTCCGTGCTCCCACAGGGCTCCGGATCTTTTCAGCCCCTCCACGACAAGGCATCCCCTTGGGAGCGAATGCTGCGTGGGTGAGTAAGACAAGACCCTGTATGTCCTGCCGCTGGAGTCATGTTCATGATCTTACACATCTTGTGTGTCTGCGCCTGGCCTCATTGCACAGCTGCTACTCAGTGGCCGGCATCCGGCACGCAGTTGTGGGCTTGCTGCGCACACTCTTCTTCGCGCTTTTTGGGCTGACCCTGTACCTGGGCTTCGTCCTGCTGGTCTTTGGGTTGCAAGCGCTGTAAGTGACCTTGCTGCGTGGTAAATGGCCAAGGTCAACACGAGCCCTTTTTGTCAGATGGAGATCGCTCACTGCAGCAGTCCCTCATCCCACATTCTGCCCCTGACATTGTTTGAGTTGTGGTTGCTCGCAGATGGCACTGGATCATCCTCCTTGCTGTCACGGTGGTGGGCATTGCCTGGCCGGTACTGTCATGGGTGGACAAGTTGCGCAGTAGGATAGGCGGCAAGGTGGCTGCAGAGCAGCCAAGCGTGACCAATGCACCTACAGCTGTTGTATCTGGAGCTGCAGCAGCAAGCAAGGCAGATGCTGCAGTGACCCCAGAAGTGCAGCAGGATGCTAGCAGTGTTGGCGACATGCGTGATGGGTTTGATGGCCTGGTGTCCGCAAAGCCAGAAGGGTCCAGCCACAGGGGCTCTCAAATGTTTGCGGCGGTTGGACTGGGTGCAGAAAAGCTGGCACATGACGCAGCCCGCACGCTGTGGCTGGATACCATGCAGCGTGCACGCACCCGGCAGGCACGGTACTTGTCCCGTGAGCAGGTGCGGGCTCATCACTACACAACGCAGCTTGCATCAGTTCTGGGTGGTTGCACATAGTCACTTGTTTGAAGGGAGCTGCCATAATGCACTTTGACACATCGTTCTTGCTTACCTACTCAGAGCATGCCCACGTTGCCTTCGTTGACAGGTGGAACATGCAGTAGCCCAAGCATATCCCAAGCAACAATACCAGTTCCCTGCTATGAGAAAAGCTACAGAGCCCACCGTCGCGTTGACGCAGCGGGAGGACCCATCTACCATCCAGCAGACAGCATCTCTACATGCCAACATCAGCACGTTTACTGCAACCCAGCAACCCAGCTCAGGAAGTGGGTCAGCGCTGGAGATGGCTGCTGTTGCACGTGCTGCAGCAGTCCAGGCATCAGCAGCAGCAGCAAGGGCTGCAGCGGCTGCAGCTGAGGCAGCAGCAGCTGCTGAGGCTGCTGCAAGGGCATTTGAAGAGCTGAACCGGGGGTAGAGACTGCTGCTGTTACAGCTGCCATGGCTGGTGAGCAAACAGAGCCTGAGGCGGAACAGCAGTAGGGAGACGAGGCTTCACATAATATTGGCATCGCCAGTTCATGTTGCGTACAGGAGGCTGAGGTCCCTAACATTGTTACCTAATACCTACCGTCTTCCTGCTCCTCTATGCTAGGACTAGGACGTAGGAGCGTCAATATGCTACTTTTCCACATGTGCAAGCTATGCGAACATTGTCAGCCCAGCAGTCTGAAAACTGCGTCCACACGCTCATATGCAGCTGCAGTAGCAGGGTCGAACCCGCCGCAGAACTGATGCCCCTTAAACGCATTATGAATTGCGGCCTCCAGCATGCTCCGGGCACGAGTTCCTACTGGTGCTTGGGCAGATGCCTGAGCAGCAGTCTGCACAGGTGCACTGTCAAGCAGCCGCTGTACCTCCAGCTCCACCACCCTGCGTGTGGTGCCCAGAATGCAGCCGTTTCAAGCCTGGATCGAGGTGCATAAAACGACGCTCGGGATGCATGAAGCACTCCGCGCCAAGGGATATCCATGCAGGACCAAGGAATGCATCAGCAGGCGTGTGCTCTGGTACAGTATCACATACCATACCTCATGTATGCACGCAGTGTAGGCAGCAGCGCAAATTTAGTACTTGTAAGGCCTTCCTGCACCCAGTTCAGCGGCAGCCGGGCTTCACGCAGCCGGGCCTCTAGCGCCTCGCGGCCACGTGTGAGAGCATCATAGCGAGATGTGAGCCGGCCCTGCACAAACAGGACATCAATCAGTACATGCCAAAATGCATTGCCGGCCCTAATGGACATACTTGTGGCATGCCAGCATTTACAGTGCAGCAATTAATTCTTGTCCCCACCTGAAACACAGTGATCCGTTCCAGCTCCTGAATGCGCAAGCTTGGCGGCATTGCTGCAGTATTGCGTGTCTCCCAGGCACGCGCCTCCTCCACCAGTTCACACATCTCACGGTGCAATGCAGCTGCCTCACGCATCGTGTCATACCTTGGAGGTAGCGGGCAGATGTCACAGGAGTTCTTAGGGCCTGAAGAATCCACACATAATGATGACAGGACCACTCACAACGCTCCGCGTGCAGCTATAGCTCTTCTCATGCTTGCACACTGCACCGTCATTTCACACGTATGTGCATGCTGTCCATACATACCGTTTCTCCGGCCAGCCACCCTCTCCCAGTGCGCCTCGGAGCACTGCACGTTCGTCTGTGAGCGACCCCAGCTGTATGTCCGTTCCCTTGACTGCGGGCGCAATCCAGGTCGAGTGCAGCCATCACGCCTCGCAGCCTGATGCTGCGGCCTACGTCCTGTTTGAGGTGCCCCAAGTCAAGCACTAAGGGCATGGCTAAGTTGATATGGCAGTTGGTATGGCACACTCCTGATCCGTAAGGGAGTAGTACCGGGATTGAATCCTAGTGGGATCCAAATTCGGCATGTCAAGTCCAGAGCACCACTGCCAAACGAATGCCTGGTCCCAATCAGCGGGCACGGTGAGCAGGAGCCTTTACGCTCACCCCGCAGGTACCAAGGCCATGTAGCTGCACCTATCAAGCCTGTGAAGACCTAGGGGCTCAGTCCCAGCACAGCAAATAATAGTGTAGGGTTGTGCATGGTGAGGGGTGTGGAATGCCTGGCTGAGAGAAGTAGCTGTGGGTCATGGGCAACAGCTACCGGGGGATGGAAGGGGTTGATAGATGCAGTCCACAGCAGGAGGCCTGTGCTTGTGAAATGAAACTTCTACGATATGATGCGAGGACTGAAGCGATATGGCGCCAATGGGCCCTTGACTGGCTTACGGTGTAACAACACAACATGTTTGCGTTTAATAAAACAGTTGCTGAAGAACCATGCATGCAGCGCAGGCAATTGATGTTCACCTGCCGCCAACACGTCTTCAATGCCTCTGAACTCCATGCCACCTAGACGAGCAGCCAGCTGCCGCAGCGCTGATGCATGTTGCTCCACTTCGGCAGTGATCTGCTGCTGGTATTTGGATCTTGATGCAATTTCTTGCAGCATCTGGGACCTGTCCGCCTGTGGTAGCAAAACAAGTACAAGTGCATCATTTAGAAGTACGGCATTGCAAACAACAAAGTAGCTACAGCACTGGTGGAACAAAGATGCCAAATTCAACAGACAAAGCTTCTACATGCCTGTGGGGTGCTGCCACCATTGCTGCAGCTGCGCTTGCCGGGGGTTGTGGAGCTGCCAGTCGGCACCAAGCCGCTGCTAGATGTTGCGGCACGCCTCAATTCCTGAAACGCGGCGATCACCTGCACAGTGTAAGGCAACAATGATCAACATCAACGTGAAGTGCGCTGCCTTAACCTACACCCCACGAAGGGGAGGCACCTGGTCGGCACATGCTGTGGCATGATACGTGATATGCTCAAACATATGCTGGAGTCACTCGATTGCAAACTGACCTGTGGAATGCGCCTGATGCCAATTGCAGCACCTGGACCAGCCTTGCTGCTGCCCTGCTGCTGGGGTGCAGAGGTAGAGCTTGTGGCTGATGGCATGCCAGGTGGCGGCGGTGGAGGTGGGCGTGGGGGCGGCGCTGGTGCGCCTGCCAATGTGGTAGCCCTGCTGAAGGATGGGGGAGGAGGGGGGGGGCCAGGTGGAGGTGGCGGGGTGGGGGTGGAGGATTCCAGTGCTTTGCTGCCTGGTGCTACAGGTGGAGGACACGCAACCACACTCATCTTAACAACAACTGGGGATGGAGGTGGTGGCCCTGGGGGCGGAGGCGGTGCTGGCCCCGTGCGCACTGGCACTCCCAAGCCACCAGCGGCTGGCAAAGGAGGTGGTGGAGGTGGCGCAGGGGGGATTGGAGGAGGTGAGGTAGCAGGTTGTGTAGTACTACCCACAATCCCTGTGTGTCTCTCCATGGGAGCGAATGCACTTGTAGGAGTGAGCATATGTGCACCTGTTGGAGTCTCAGTGGCTGCACTGCTGGCTGCACCATCCAGGGACATACATGAGTTGAAGGCACTTGCAGGGGTGTCTACTGCACGGGGCACACCATCTCCTGTATGCTGTTGCAGAGGCTTGGATGTGGTCATGTTGCTACTCTGCCTTGTGTCTTCTGCCGCTTGCCCTCCAGCACCAGCATATGCAGGTCCTGCGCCATCTTCATGTCTCACAGGGGACGTGACCTCCGCTTGCTGGTGTCCTTCAGCTGACGAACTTGTTCTGGGCAGGTGCATAGAACCTGGTGAGCCACCCACTGCACCCATGGTGTCTGCTGCAACCTTGGCCAGCCTGGGGACAGCCGTAACATCCGTTGACACATGTGCACAACCATGTGTCACCCAGGGCTTGCACCCAGGGCTCAACATAGGTTTGTGACCAGTGCTGCTGGCAAGAGTCACAAGCTCATGTACAGGTAACACGGGCTGGGCCAGGGCTTGGGCCACTGCTGTCTCAAGGCCTTCAAACTCCAGGGACGCCGTTGGTTGCAGCAATGGAGGAGAGGGTTGGGCCTCTGGTGCAGCAACTGGCAGTGCCCAGCACTTGCGTTTCTTCACAGGAGAGACTGAGGATGCTGGCGCTGCAGTGTTGAGCGCTGACCCCGAGCCAGCTTGCACGCTACCTTCTGCACCTACTTCCCCTGCTGCTGCCCCCGTCTGGACGTGCCTGCTGTGTGCAGAGCTGGCTGCGTCGCTATCTTCATTCGTTGCCTGAGCACGTGTGTGCTCCTCCTGGCCCCTCACAGCAGGCAGCATTGGCTGTGGCGCAGCCCCTTCTTGACCAGCATGAACCTTCGGTGGTTCCTCTGGTGGCACAGCTGGTGTGAGTATGATAAAGTCAGCCTGTAGCGGGCCTGTGCTGCTAGATGCATCATCAGTTGGGTGCTGCACAGCCAGACCTCTATCAATGGCTAGGGTTTGCTGTTGTGGTGGCACATAGCATGGCTGGCTCCAGATTAAGGGGTACTTGGGCACTGCTGCTTGCAGATTGCTTTTCCCTGCGCCTGAAGAGTGTGTTGGTGATGTGCAGCCGCCTGCTGACACCACAGTAATGCAAGGTGCAGATGGTACAAGCCCGTGCTGATGGTCCCTCGTCTTGCGTGGGGGTGGTGTTGGTACCATAGACCATGCAAGCTCATGCAGGGTCCGCTTGCCCCACTCCGCAGCAACCTCTGCAAGCCGTTCAGCTGTCAAACGATCCCCTGTGTGATGTGTGCACTGCTGGTGGGGCTGTGTTTCATTGTGGCTGCTCATGCCAGGTGGCTTTGTCACCCGAGCCTTATGGCAGGGGGGGCACACTGCATTGTCGTGATGTACGCTTGGGGCCAATACTCTGCCCTGCCATGGACTTGCTCCTGGTGCAACTCCAGTGACAGCTGCCGCAAAGATGAGATCTTGACTGACCTTATGATCGTCGCAGGTCCGATCGACAAGTGCATCAATCATTGGCGTATGACACGGCACAGATGGCGCTGCACTGCCACTGACGCACTGCGCATACACATTGCCAGTAGAAGGCTGAACAGGAGCCTGAAGCTCATCTTCCGTCACACCACGCGCTGTCAACTGCCGCATGAGTGCCAGCTGCACATCTGCCACATAGCCACCCTGTGCCTTCCATGGCTGTGGCTGACAGGCAGGTGGATGGGAAGGGGATGCCGGCACATCAGTGCGCAGCATGCCATCCGTTGCTTCATCACCAGGCTGCTCTGTAGCTTGGCCAGACACCAGCCCTGCTGCTGCTATTTCACCTCGCGGTCCCATTGGTGTGTTTGATCCACCAGCCCCAGCACCTGCAGCAGGGGCTAGCTTGCAAGAGCTTCCTGTGGTTCTGCGAGGCAAGGGCGTGGGGACGACGGCTGCCCAATCTGCATGCCCGCGAGGCACAATCGCGCTGCTTGAGCTTGGTACTGTGTCTGATGCAAGCACGGTAGGCCTGAAGCTTGATGATGGTGGGCAGCCAAAGCCCATTACAGGTGCATCGGTCACCTGCGCACCATCCCACGGCATACTGGGATAGTGACAGCGGTTGTACTGTGCAGCCCGTACAAACGGGGTCGGCTGCCATACCCCATGACGTGGCTGCCATGCGGCACTTGCAGCACCCGCCTGCTGCTGCGTCTGGTCGCTTTGCACGTGGGTGTCCATTGAAGGTTGGGGCTGCAGTGGCACTTTGGATGAGGGGGCGCTGGGCTGATCTGGTGGTGCTGTTTGGCGGTGGCATGCGTCTAGCTGTGTATCTTGATGGAGATCTACATCCTTGGAAGCGGGATGAGGAAGGACGTTGGGACTGCTCTCACGCAACCACGCTGCCAAAGCTTCTGATAATGACTGCAACTTGAACAGGAGCACCTCCTGCCGCTGTTCGTCCAGTGCCTCACCAGCCACAGAGGCCTCTGAACTGAGCTCCTTCCATTCTTGAAGTGCCTGCACACAGTGCATAGCGCACGGTGCATGGGATACTTTGATGACTAATGCAATGGTGGACATGGACGCAGCTGCATGCAAAGTCAACTCTGAGCCAAGTTGACCCAGCACATAAATGAATGCATGCTCTACACACCATGCGCAGGTCCTCCCAGTGATTCTTCAAGCGCTTCACTTTGGTTTTCTGTGCCCCTGTGTCTAGTCCCGCAAGCTTCATCTGCTTCTGCGCACGCAGCAGTGGTGCCTGGCGGCTGTCATTTCGTCGGACAGCATGTAAACTATTCAAGTGGCGTGGACAAGGAACCAGCCGTTCCCGAAGCGCATCGCAGGCTTACCAGCATCTTATTCTCCTGCTGAAGGATTTGAAAAAGCCAGACCGCATGACGCTCGAGCTGGCCTAGCAAATCCAGAACCACGCCAGGATCGTCAATGCCCTCCATTCTGGCGCGTTTGCATTACAGTTATGACGGCGTTTCAAATGCATATGCTGCACAGCAGCGCATCGACCCATCACTCGCCACACTCCTGGACCTTGGACAAGTGCTTGCGCCATGCAATGCTAGTGTGCATCATACACCCTGACCAGCCTAGAGCTCATGTGGTCAGTTCAACTGTCTCACCATACTTGCTGTGCAATGCCTCCCATGCAGTGACTGCAGCTGGATCATACAGGCCCGATATGCCATGCAGGAGGCACGACACAAGCACCTGCATGCAGATACAACCCACAAGCCAGCTTCAAAGGCTACATGCGTTCAGGGCATGATGCATGCATGCAGTGCATGACCCGTGTGAAGCTGTGAACCATTGGTATAGGATGGAATGATTAGGACAGTTGCAGATTGCCCGCACCTTGCCCTCAGCGTCAACAAAGCGTGTTGCATACAGCAAGTGGTCACCATGCTTTGCCTTTGTCTTTGCCAGCTTGGCCTGCTTCAGCTGCATGTGCAGGTGCCCACAGGCAGGTGCAAATACTGCAAAAGATGGCAGCCCCAGAGAACCACAGTTGCAAAGGATGGGCAGCAATACATCAGTTGTTGGTATGTGTGTGTGGCCTGAAGGCAGGGAACACAATACTAGCAACTAGCATGGTGTTCTAAAGATGTGCCACATGCTGCAGCCCGACTGCAGCAGTAGCACCTTTGCTGCCACCCTGAAATCTTTGCTTGCATAGTGTGCATACGCCACAATGGGGTTCAGAGAGCCATCACAGGATGAACAAAACCCCCAAGAAACGCAACATGAAAGTGACCACAAAGCATGTGCATTGGTGCACCTTTGCCAAGTACAGGTGGCATTCAAAGCTTTTGTCATCCGTAGAGATGGTGGCCAAGGTGCCTTTGTTGGGGATGTCGGTGTACTTGGGTCTGAACACACACACATGGGCACATACATGTGCTCATGACCACCCTTGCAGGCAGAGCCGCTAAGGCACATGAACGTTTAGGCATTGCCATTCACATGCAGACACCAGAATCCACCTGGCCTGCAGCTGCATACAGGATTTGTCACAGAAAGCAGTGGTTTTTGAATTGCTGCAGTGGAGGACCCAGTGACATGGTGCTCACCCCGAAAACTTGGAGACAGACTCCAGGATAGCGCCCTCCCCGAGAACAATGAAGCGCACTGGATCAAACCAGGGTGCAACAAGTTGCAAACACATCATGCATGTGCAGCTTTGGTGCCCCTGAAGCAGCTGAAAGCTGTGACACGCCACTGGTATTTCATGTGATGCAGCATACGATTCGACCTAACATGGCATAAAATCTACCCATACGCAAACAATAACACCGCGGCATATGTGTTGCATCACGTGTCGGATGTTGGCACATGGATGACAGGATAAGCATGGGCTTACAGCGGACATGTATGTGCATGCACCTGTCCCCAAGGATGTTAGCTCAGATAGGAAGTCCTTGACATGTGCCGTAGTGGCAGCTGATGCCTGCACGGGCCTAACAGCCCTTCGGACGACTTGTGGCCTGTGGATCGCACGGCTATGGATGAAAGATCTCGTTAAATGCATATTTTATGTTTTCAAAGCGAGTAAGCCTTTCCGATCGGGCAGTGCGATCGGAATGGAGGTTTCTATGCACATCACTCTTAAAGTGAAGTGTGCAAGGGAGATCCGCTTGCCGCGATTATTATCTACGGTTAATTGTCCACGGAGGTTTCAGGGTTCATCTGCAGCTTCGATTCCACATGTCCACACCTATTCCACTGTTACCTGCATTCCAGCTCCGCCATCTCGGCTATCAGCACTCGGATGGTTGTCTTTAGCAGTGCCATAGTGCCATTACACGGGCTGTTAGTCATGTGGCCCTTGCCATGTGGTTCGTAATTTGTGAACGTCGGGGTGTGTGGCATCAGCTTGCACCAACATGTTACAGGCTGGCAATACTAGTAACTAACTGACAGCACTGCGCAACAGCATCATCGCCCAGAACACCACTTAATGATGACTGCACTGCACTTGACCAAGAAAGCTTGCGCCAGTACCCCGGCCCACACATACATGATGGAGAGCAGGTGTTATGTGGTGAATGTTCAAGCTGCGGCACACCCACACGGTGACACAATGCCATGCACCATCTCTGTAGCTTAGTACTGGAGGTTACGAGCCACCCAGCCGTCAGGGTAGTTGCGCGTGCACCACTTGGTCCACTCGGTGTAGGGCAGCATGACAATGAGGAACAGCAGGTTTGGCAGCCAGCCTGCACGACCACATCCATACCCAACATTGCATGTTTGCCTAGCTTCAGGGGCACAAGAGGGCGGGGCAGGGCTACTCTCAATCACAGCACATGCTAGTTTCATACTGATGGCACAGTACATGGTGCACTTGCTGCTTAGTGACATATTATCAAGGCTGTGGGCAGTCAGGCTCAGCAGTACAACCTGTACAACTCACCGATGCCAGTGAGGCTGCGTGTGGCAAAGATGCCGTGCAGGCCAGGGATGTAGACGATACCAATAATGACGACCAAAGAAATCACCAGTCCATACAGGGTGGTGGTATTGCTGCGAACAAAACCATGAGGAAGGCGAGAGGCTGGTGTGGGTGGGGAGCACGCATGAAACCTGTGCACAGATCTCTGGCCTGATGCGTGCCTGACAGCAGAACCTTATGCGTGGACTTTGGCATGGGAGTGGACCTACCTGAAAACACCCTGCTTGAAGAGCGAGACAGAGCGGGTACGGCATAGGTGGATGTGCCAGAACTGGCACATGACCAGTGTGACATACCAGCACGCCTGTGCCTCGTAATACACATCCAGCTGCTGCTCACCGTTCAGCAGCCTGCACGAAATCAGAACCCAGTTAGAACAGCAGGGGCACGCCTTAAAAATGGACAACAATAACAGCGGTGCATAACACACCTGTAGCCATCTGCGCTGCAAATGTAGCCTTCTCCTGGCGTGCACCTCTTGCTGGTCCTGAGCAGGTTGGCCTGGTCAGTGTCTGCAGTGCAGCAGAGGTACACCTTAATGCACCTGTGGCTCAGCTCATGTTGCCACTGACATGTGCATGTTGCGGTTGCGCGGTGTCTTTGAGCTGCCAGGCTTGTGGTGCTTGAGCAGCAATCCAGACCAGTGAGTCGAGCATCAGTCAGTGGTGTACATTTTCAGGCAGACGCACCCACGCCCCAGAAGCCCTTGTCGATGCCAAAGGCCACCGTGTGTGAGGGCACGCCGTGCCACCTGCAGACAACACACAGTGGGTCAACTAAGGTCAACAGTGGCCAGTACCTAGCGGGCACACAGGTACTGCTAACCGCCCAGGTCTCACGCGTTGCAAAATGTTGAAGGTCGTCACTGAAGTCAGTTGTGAACACGCACCAGAAGATGGACATGAAGCCCAGCATGGAGAACGCGGATTCCAGCACACCAGCAATGAGGTAGGCGTAGCGCAGCACACGCCCATCCACCAATCGCTCTACAGGTAGCAGGAATAGGAACAGACCATGACATCTGCACCTGTGCGCCTTTTGGAAGCTGTTTTGGGGCTGCACAAATGGGATTGCTGCAATGCCACAGCTGAGAGCCCCAGCACGGCAAGCAATGGGCACATTGAAACAGTTGCCCGAACAGTCTCGTCTGCTGATCACACCTGTTTCTGTGTCACGTGGTGGGCGGTCCATGACATTGGCCTCAGCCTTCTCGTATGCCAGTGAAATGGCAGGGCCCTGCTCCGTGACCAAATCGATGGACAGAATCAGCAGGCCACCCAGACCTGCGAAAGCAAGACCCCAAAAGTATGCGAACAGAACCAGGGGAACAATCTTAGTCACGTAAAGAATTATCTCATTTGAACCGCTTCATGACATGCAGGACAAGCTATGCAGTGGTGTTCAGCAGCAAACCATGCTGACAAGACCATCTTGCAAGCGCAAGCACCTTACCCAGCGGGAAAGACAAAGCCAAGTTGAAGAAGATGGGGATGAGCTCAGGCAGTGCGTGTGTGAGCGTGTAAGCAATAGTTTTCTTCAGGTTATCATAAATCACACGCCCTTCCTCCACGGCATTGACAATGCTGCCAAACTCGTCGTCCAGCCTGCAAGATGCAAAAAGGCCACAACCATGCATAAGGTCCATCCAACAAACAGGAGGAACCAAGTCACATCCAGGCATCCAGGAGCTGTACCAGCAGTGGCCTACGAGGTCAGCAAGGCAACATGAATTTTCCTTGGCTGCGCATGCGCAGCGGCGTCTATCTGTCATGACACTCTGTGCGGCTGCACCTCATCGGCATGTGGGAGGTGCCACTCACAGCACAATGTCAGCCGCCTCACGCGCCACGTCACTGCCGCCCTTGCCCATGGCCACACCAATCTGTGCCTTGGCCAATGCAGGCGAGTCATTCACGCCATCACCTGCCACATTCATGCAACACATCAATGTCATGAAGCTTCAGAGGTCCAGCTGTGAGCCCACCCTCAGGAGACGAGTGTGATGCTGGCTCCAGCACAAAAGCACACAACATCCGTTGGGTGCTGTCACGTGCCGGCCATTGTGCCACACCCTGATGCACCAGCACCGTGACTGGTACGTCCAGGCACCTTGCCAGCCGCGCACCTGTCACAGCCACCACCTCTCCGCGACGCTGCAGGTGCTCCACAATCTGCAGCTTCTGTGCGGGTGTGGTACGCGCAAACACCACCTCCTCGTGGTCCAGCAGCGCGTCCCATGCCTCAAAGTCGTTGTTGTCCAGCTCTCGCAGCTTGGCACCAGGCACCACCACCGCCCCTACCTCAGGGTGGTCCCACGGGATCTGCAGCGCACATGTGGCGCACAAATCGCAAAAGCCAGCAGTGGAAGGGTCAATTGCACACCCTAGGGGGACGAACAAGGGCCCCGGAAACACGAGCTGGAGGGACTGAAAATTCAGGTCTCGAAATGCACATGGCATGAGCGTAGGCCAAGATGCATGCTGTCAGTGTTGCAATACGACTGCGCACTGTGTGCACACACCTCGGCCTCTGTGACACCCAGCTCTACAGCAACCTCGCGCTGTGTCTTGAGGGTGATGATGCCCACCTACACCCCATCAAGCCACACACCTCATGCAGCGATGGCCGCATAGCATTTCATGTCATCGTGTCAGCCACGTCAGATCGTGTACACACGCACAGGATCAGCGTGTCAGGATCAGCATGTCAGCGCAGCCCACACCTTGCGGGCGATGGCCTCTGCTGTCAGCGGGTGGTCGCCTGTGACCATAGCCACACGGATGCCTGCGCGCCTGCAGCGCGCCACTGCGTCGGGCACCGAGGGGCGTGGGGGGTCCACCAGGGAGATGAGGCCAGCAAAGGTCAGGCCGCTTGTGATGGGGGGACAGGTGCTGTGGGCTTGGTCATCACCGGCATCCTGCTGAGCCTGGTACACCTCCGCGCTGTGAGCGGGGACAGTCTGCAGGTTCCAACGCACATGTTTCGCATGGCGCACATGGCATATCATGCTCTTTAATGGCGTGGTCAATGATAGAGCTGTACCAGTAGTCAGAGAGGTGCACCGATTGACGTGATGTAGGTTTCAGGCATGTGACATTCGCGTCAGATGCTGTGTGTCTTCAAACAACACTTGATGCACTGCAATTGTCTGACCTTGTAGGCCAGACCAATAACGCGCTCGCCTAGGAAGCCACAGCGCTCATAGGCACGCATGAGTGACTCCTTGAACGCATCATCCACAGGCATCTCCACACCACGCTGCATCAAAAGAACAAAGATCCACAACACAAACACAGGATGCACTTACTTCGGCAAATCATGTGCGTGTGTGTATAAGCCAGCCACAGGGGCACCCTCATACTGTCATGTACGAAATCGATTAATGGGACACAACCCTGAACATCTTTGGTAAGCAGTGCATCGAGCCCACGAGACAAGCGCAGGCAGCCATGGACACGCACGTGTGTGAAGGTGGAGCAGCGTGTGATGATCATCTCAGGGGCGCCCTTCATCAACACCACGTGCTCAGTCAGTGCGTTCGGGCTCTCAGCCACCACCAGGGACCACTTGTTGGCTGAGTTGAAGGGGATGGAGAAGACAGGCTTGTATAGTGTGCGCACTACATTTGAAGGCACCAGCCGCTCCACAAACCTGCGAAACAGGCCATCGGCATGCACGTTGCATGGCATGCACACGCAACATTTCTGTCGTATGTTCACATGAACGAAGCTGCAGAAACCTCGAATGTTCCATGTTTGCGCGTGTGTGAAACGTGTGGTCATGGCATTGACGTGGATGATGAACGTCATTTGTTGTTTGATTGCAGCACCACAGCTAACTTGAGACAGGGTGTCTACTCTCACTTGTTTGGACCAGACTGGAACACACTCAAGGCGTGGATGTCGCAATAGGACTGGTTAGGAACGGCACGATACGTGCATGAGAGCATGCAGTTGGTGGATGCCCTGCTGGTTGACGGCGGGGGGGGGGGGGGGGGGGGGGGGGACTGGCAGGGATGCGCTTGGGTGGTTTTGCAGTGACCACAGCCCATGTTGACCAGAGATCGGGCTATAGGCAGATGTGGCACATGTGCAGAACTGTTAGCTCGCTCTCTCAACCTCTCTGCTGGCATAGGATAGGGCACGCACCGCAGCAGGCCAGTGTCGGTGGCGTCGCCCACTGCAGGGCGGTCCTCAATCTTCACAGGTGCCATATTGATGGCCGCATCTGCATGGTGCAACACGTGATGCAACATGTCTTGAGCACGTAGTCAGATTTGACTGAGCACAAATGGCTTTGTCCCGTGGCTACCCATTACAAGCAAACACAGGTGTTCATCAGAGTCATGACAGTGCGTGCTGCGAAACGCCGTTTTATTTTATACCGTATTATTATTATTATTATTATTATTATTATTATTATTGTTATCATTATCATTACAGTATTATTATTATTGTTGTTGTTGTTGTTGTTGTTATTATTGTTATTATTAGTGCGTGCTGCCTTCGTACATCTCACAACCTCCTGGCCACATACCCTTGCTGTTGCTGTCAGAACCCTCGGTGAACTTTGCCTTGTTGCACACAATTGCGCAAACTACCAGGCGGGTCATGGCGTTGGAGTTAGCCCAAGACACACGGCCAATGGCGGAGAAATCAGCAATGTCAGCGCCCTGCATCAAGCAATGAAGGCCAAAAGCCATGTTGCTTGGACCATCAAGTCAAACTTGATTGTAAACAGCACGTGTTGTCAGGAAATATCAACCTTATAACGCGCATACAACGCGCACCGTGCCCATGCTAGTTGACGACAGAGCAGCGCCAGCCGTGCGCGATTGGCGGCCCATGGATGTCCGCTCACCAAAGGCCCCAGCTGCATGTGGGATAGCACACCGCCAGCATACTCCAGGATCAGCAGAATGGCAGGACAGCATAACGTCAGGGCACATGGGAGTGTTTGGGTCCACAGGGAAACAGCATAGTTGATCCTTGCGCGGGATGAACAGGCAACACAGACACACACCCTGCGAGTCCATGCGCGTCTTCATACGGCCATGGGCGGTGAAGCCAGCGGATGCGCGGCCAAGGGACATGCGGTCCAGCACATGCGTGGTGTGGGTCACAGAGGTGGCACCCAGGGGCCCAGGGGCGTTGTCCATCACAGACTGGACACCCTCGGTGTGTGTGCGCAGGGTAGGTGAGGTGGGGGTGTGCACAGCGTTGCCCTCCTCCTGGATTGTGCCATGCAGTGCACTGCGGGCGCAGGCGAGGCAGCACACAGTACATCAACAAGTGCACTTATTAATATAAGCATTGGCTGACTCAGCGCAGGGAGTTGCGCATGTCATGTCATGTGGTGCACATACAGAGGTGTCAGCCGTGGACGCTCACACAGAGTTGGCAGCAAGGGAGGTGCCCATGCCCGCCTTGCTGCGTGAAACCTTCTCCAGGATGCGGCGGGACGCGCGGTTCAGCGTGTTGCGAGCCAGTGCGCGTGACCCACGGGACAGGGAGTCGGATGCCCCCGCGGCACGGTTGCTCACAGGTGCGCGGATGTCGCGGGCCTCGTGCAGCTCGGACTCGCACCACAGGTGCTCCACCGTCATCCTGGTACACATCACAATGGCACGCAGTGCGTTTGAAACGTGCCTGTGATGTCAGGCACGCAAGGCATCTGGGCCGGACCAGACGTGCGCACTCAAGATCATGACAGCAACAAACAATACCACCTCGGTTGTTGGGGCATCATCCAGCACTCACTTGTTCATGGTGAGGGTGCCCGTTTTGTCAGATGCGATGATGGACGCACAGCCCAGATTTTCAATAATGTCCGTCTTTTTAATCAGCACATTGCGTTCCTGTGGCGTAGAGGCACATGCACAACATTTTACTAAGACGGGCACAATGTGACAAGACTTACTACTACCCTAAGTGCCAGAAAGGTGAGGCTACTGTTACGCACCTTGAGGCGTACGGCGGTCAGGGTGAGCAGAGACGTGACAGTTGCAGGCAGCCCCTGCAAACATCAACATCCAAACAATACCGAAGGAACCTGCGTAAGCTTTCACAATTGGGTCTGTTGAGTCTGTTGTGTTTGCAGCCTATGGGGGGGTTGGGCAAAAAGAACTGGCTGCACACTCATAACCCCATGGTGATGACTCATAAGCCATAACCCCATCGCACACCCCTCAAGCTGCAGCAAGTCAGCTCTCACCTCAGGCACATTGGCTACGATCACCAGGATGAAGCCGTTGATAAACGCATCGATGCGGGACACATTGTTGCGGCCGAGACCAATCGCAAATAAGATGATGGCGGTGGTGAAGGCAATGATGGCAACGAACTTCACCAAGCGGTGCACCTGTTCATGCGCCCACATCACAGTGCCATGAGTGCCCAGCTGGGCCATGGGCCAGCAACAGCAGCCAGCAGGTTCATGGGCAGCGGCGGCTGCCTCAACCCTTCCCATCCTGCTGCTGCAAGAACAAGAATATATCGTGCAACACCACACCTCAATCTCAAGCGTGGACGTGTGGGAGGAAGAGCCAGATGCCAGTGAGGCGATGGACCCAATGTACGTGTTGTCGCCAGTGCGGATCACAATGCCACGGCCCTCACCATTCATGACCTGCGTGTTCCCCACACAAGCCACATGCATAGAACATAAGTTTGTTGCTACTGAAAGTTACTACCAACCCCTGAGTGCATGCAAATCCACGCCATACTGGTCTCACTCAGTGTGCCCTTGCCTGACTACGTCTGTCTTTCTGTGACAGTGACACACTTCATGCGGTAACAGACCCCACCAGTGAGGACATGAACACCACGTTGTGTGCATGCTCCACCAGCTCTGACTTGGCGTCCACAGTGGCGGGCACCAGGTCGCTCTCACCCGTCAGTGAGCTGCACTCCACCTTCAGGTCAGCAGTCTCCAGAATTCGTACATCTGCCGGCACACGGTCGCCCAGCATGAGGCGCACAAAGTCCCCAGGCACCAGCTCAGCAGCTTCCACCTTCATCTCCTTGCCATCGCTGCAGCACAGGCATGCACCGCAATGGTGCACGGCTGAGAAAGAGAGCAATACGTTCAAAAGCAAAGGGGATGGCCAGCTGCCTATCCAGAAAGCAGCCCTCAACCTGCTGTGCCAGTGCTGCAATGTTTTGAATGGGGGAGACACCAGAGGGTTCACACACTACAGCTTGAGCCGCACCGAACGACAATCGTTTTGGCTGGCATCATCTTGGACAACGACGCCATCACGGAGCTGGCGCTGCGCTCCTGGAGGTATGTCATCGTGCACGTGGCCGTGACCACCACGATGAGTGCAGATGCCAGGATCAGATTGTTCTTGTCGCGTGGGGACTGCACGGCATGGAAACAGGCATGTAAGCAAATCTCTGTAAAGGGCGCAGGTGCATGCAGCAAGATGCTGGAGGGTGTAGGTTCCCAAGCACCTCCATGGTTCCAAGGTGCTTGGCAGCCACAGCTGCTTGGCAGCCAAGGCTACTAAGTACTCCTGCACCGCAGACTGCCAGCCCCCTCACTCAAAATGACGCATTTTGATAGCATCCTGTGCACCCACGCCAGCCCGCTTACTTGCAGTGCATAAGCCATGTAGCACAGGCCACCAGCAACCAGCAGCAGCACCATGAGTGGATTGCGAAACTGCAACAGGAACTTGATAATCTCGGGAAGCTGCGATCACAATGCATGAGTTGCTGTGTTGGTAAGCACTTCAGCTGCAACAACAACCTGTTCCTGCAGCCGAACCCAACCGCACTTGATGCACACGAAGAGATTTGCAGGGAGCATGGATGTGCTCGTCGCATCATGGGACAATGCTGCATTGCACACACCTCTTTGGGAGGCGTCAACTGGTTCAGTCCGTACTTTGATCGCTGCTCGAGCACCTGCAGAGTGTGGACAGCGTTGGTTCAGTAGCTGAGAGAGAGTGCGCGAGAGAGAGTGTGAGAGAGAGGAGGGGAGAGAACCATATGTAAGCGAAGGTTGTCAATCCCTGCCTGCAGCACAAGGTGCACACTCCTTGCGTCCTCACTGGTTCCACTTCAATGCATTGGGTTCAACGTTCACCTGGGCTGGTGTCAGGCCTTGAGAGTGTGCAAGGGTATCCCAGTTCACAGAGCAGTTGAACTTTTCAGCAACCTGCATGTGACGCGCAACAGGCGTGGCCCTAACCTGGGTTTCGGAGTGCATGGGTGCAATGCATGGCATTGGCGACACGTGCCACACACGTGACGAACAAGGCTGTATCTGCACTGGAACTGCTGTTTCAACTGTAAGCAAGAGTGTATGGTGGGCATGGTGGGCTTCATGCACGAATGCATCATAATATGACCCACCCAAGATGCTCAGGAACAAAAATGGACAGCACACCTGCTGCGGCGTCTCCAGGTGCTCTGTGGCCGTGTACTGCTTCTTGGCAGCCTGCATTTGCACGTCCCTGCGCGATTCCATGGCACACGCGAGATTAAGGCACGGCCCAAAGACAACCCATCAACTTGCAGCACGATGCTCAGGCCGTGTCGCTCAATGCAAACTCGCTCAGCTCTTGATAAAACCAAAGAGCCGATGGCAAACCCAACTGCCACACGCATGCAACATCTGAATTCACGAGCGTCAAGACTTCAAACATGCTACAACGATGAGCTCCTAACCATACTGATGCGGCTGCATGCGTGCAAAGAGAAGAAACCACGCAAGAACAACGCAAGAGCAGGAATGATGGCTCAAACTCAAACAGATTTGTTTGAAACTGCATGCCGCATGCGCTCCATACACCAAGCAGCCGGCTCGTCGCAGAGGCAGGGCACCGACGTCATGTTCTGACCTGTTACCGTTCGACTTCGCTCCATTAGTCAACACCACCACCTCCGGCGGTTCCTTGGCTGAAGACATTAGAAGCTGGTGCTCAGCAGCAGTGCTGCCCAAGTTGCAATGAACAGGCGCAGAACCCACTGCGATTTGAAGTTGGCAGCACTTCTTTGCTGCGAGACGGCTCAAATGCTGGCCATTCTGAAAAAGTGAGGTGCTCATCACGTGGGTGCTCATGCAGTACACATGAGGCGCTGCGCCCCTTTATTCCCTTGAAAATGCCAGCAGCTTCATGTACCTCAGGCCTTGGTTCAATTCCCATACCATTGGCTGCACTAATGGTCAGCAACCCCCAAGCTCGCAACAGCTGCAGCTAGGGCATCTCCCCCATGAGTAGCATGCTCCTCCTCATTTGGCGGCATCCTCCTGGGCACTGCCAGGGGGCAGGACGATGCACAAACTGCAGCCGCCGTGGACACGACCTCACGTGCTGCTGCCACCATGTCAGCAGGGAGCGCCTCCTCAAACAATGCCTGCAAATGACGGTGAAACAATCGGAATGTGGCCTTGTGACTTGTTTGAAGCCTCTGCTGAAGGCATGAAGGCGATCAAGACAGCAGCCATGGCCAGTTGCAATACAAGTGGAAGTACGCACTTGACGCTTGAAGACGCCAGAGATGCGCAGCACTGCTGCTGTGCACACAGCTGATGATGGATCGACCTGTATGCACGCGATTCATTATACGTACTGAGAATACCAACCTGCTTGTACGTGAAGTGTGTGCAAATGCTTGGCACGCTTGCATGCAGCATTGGACAGCACTTACACGAGCCCATATGCACATGGGGGAATGCCGTGAACCTTGACACTGCCCTTGCAGCACCAAGTGGCGTGCCTGATGTTGCAATGCAATCCGGCCGCAGGTCGGTCATGCATCGGCCATATTAGTGTGCATCTCACGTTGCACCACTGTACCTCAGTTGGCAGCTGTGGACATGCCATAGGCTGGCAGTCAGGCCGGGCCGCAGACGCCCGGTGTGTGGCGCACAAAGCACGCACAAGAATGAACCTGATAAGCACATCCCAGCGGCAGGTTGCAGGCAGCGACGTATTGAACTGGCAGTTCAGAGAAAACTTCCTGAGGTTGATAATGATACAACAGTTAATGAGATGGACATAAGATAATAGACAACATTTCTTGGGGAATAGCTCTCAAGAAGCACACCTACCGCACAAGGTGCTGCCGCAGCATGGGGTCCTGGAAAATGGGTGTCCACACAGAGCGCAGCTGTTGCTGCAGAGCTATGTTTAGCGTACCAGCAATCTCGCTGAGTGAATCGTCTACCGCCTCCTGCGTGCATTAGGTACCACATGCAACACGTGAAACAATGCATTCTGTGGTCTTGGCGCTCTTTCCATGGGTGGAGGCTGCGCTGAGCAGAAGTGTGACCATTGTAATGCTCGTAGGCCAGTTACGCACCTGGACTGCCGCCAGCAGCTGGGGCACAGGGTCATGCTCTCCGCACACCAAGCACCATGCCATGAGAGGGGCGGTGAGTGCAAGCGTGAAGAACGAGCCCGTTACATTGCAGTCGCCAAACGCTGATGGACGATGCGCAGGTGACAGCAGTGCTGCAGTGCCGGGGATGAGGCTGGCATCCACAACCCTGTACGGATGACAGATCAACCAATTCAAACGCCGCAGGCACTCCACGTTGCGTAAAACTAGCTGCAGGCTCCTTACCACCAAACAAGACAGCAGGCAGGTCAGCAGCTCTCCACTTGTACACTCACCGCGCGTACTCATGCGCAGCATCAGAGTCTATGACCAGCAGCAAGCGCTTGCGTGTCAGGGGGACGAGGTCCTCCGGCAGCAGGCCCACCTCCATGTCCAGCACATCAGTGCTGGTGCTCAGAGCTGCAGGCAACAGGCAAGCATCAAAGCAAGATGATGGGACGGGCTGCTGCAGTCCAGGCATTGAATCCGCAACTCAGCAGCCATGCCAACATCGTCATGTTGTACTGCAAACAGTAGCTGTTCAGGCCAGTTGCCACGGGCATTGCAAGGCCAAATGCTGTGTAACGCGCACATGTGCCAGTAGCGGCTGCCTGCGCGTGCACGCTGCTAGCAGAATCTAGTGACGAGATGGTTGTGCACGTCCGTGGTGGGCTTAGGCAAACAGTGCGTGAATACTGTGGAGGGTAGTGGCTGGGGTCAGGGTGTGCCTGCCCATTTGCTGCTGCCAGCCTGCCACGCAAGCTGCTGGCTGCAACATATAGCAGCAGCACACCGCCTCTTTCCTCGATATGTGGACTGGAGCCACTGCTGCCTGACCCTGCAGCCACAGCATGTATGGTGCTGAGCAGCTGTGGGGCCGTGGTGCGGTACAGCATGGTCTTGGGCGGGTTGACACTTGGCGATGAACTGGGTGCTGCTGCCCCATTGCTAGCAAGTGAGCTTGCCAGCATCCCCATGTCTGTTGCACTACTGTTAGCAATGAATCGTCTGCTGTAGTGTGCACCACAAGGCCCTGCCTCCACAGCCGCAGCTCCTGGCCCGCTGAGAGTGGCCGCAAACGGCCGGCCGTGTGCATCTGCATCCTCCCCCTCCAGTTGCCATTCTAAGGTCTGCATGAACCTGAAGATGTCCACTGGGAGCTCCGCGATCTTCACCTGCCTCTGCTGATAGCTAGCCAGCACAGCTGCAAGTAGGCGACGCTGATATGGTGCAGCTGAAGCCTCTGGCCCAGTGGGCGAGCAGCGAAATCGGGGCTTGAATGAGATGGATGTGCCAGGCGAACGTGGCATGGGCATTCCAACGTCTGCGTTGAGGAAGCTGCACACTTCATGGATGACCAGGCCCCAGTCCTGCGAAAATGGAGCGATAATGATGGTCAGCACAGTCGGTGTTGCAGTAGCATGCAAGCAAATAACAGTGACTGCAATGGACCTGCAGTTCTATCACATCTTCACATGTGTTGTGCATACTGCTGCTGATTGTTGATGTCACCTGAGCCTCCTGTTGGCTGCAGGTCATTGAGAATGCGGAGATGAGTGCCTGGAACTCCTGCAGCAATGCGCACGCCTCCTGCGGTCAACGCATGAATGATGGTGATGCCATGTTGATGGACAACATGATGGCTTGCGAGCAGGGGCAGACCCTGTGGCTCACCTCCTTCTTTCCCAACATGAGGCAAACGATGATGAAGCGTGCATAGTAGCGCAGCTGCTTGATCGCGAGGTGGTGGCCGTGTGAGTTGGGGTCAGCAGGGTCTACAGGGTGCGCCGGGTCCGCTGAAAAGTACTGGCGTGCGTGAATGGCCTCATAGAAAACATATGCCTCGTGTAGAAAGCGTGTGTCAGCACAGCGGAGGTACCTGCAGTGCGCAGTATGCCACGAATAATGCAACCATGGCGGCGGCGGTAGTGCAACGTGTTCATAAATGGTTTGACATACGCCCTTCACTATTCCTGCACGCTATATTCATGATGCTTCCCATTTGCAGATTTTCAACCGAGCACGCACCAATTGTAGTACAGTTGGCCGATTTTGGATGCAATCTCTCCAATCTCACTGCGTTTCAGACCAGCTTCGACCAGCGCAGCCCTGTGACCATGTATGTCAGGATTGGTTCTATAATGTGCAAACTGCAAAGAGAGGCACTTTTGCAGTGTTGCACATGCACTCTATGCCACAACAGAACATGATCTGTCCGATGCACTGCTGGCCATGGCTCCTGACTATGCTTCAGGTGTCTCTTGGCATGTGCATTATGACGAAGGGACAGCTTCCAAAGCACCTGTGCTGTTGCTGGTACTTCCAAAGCTCATTGTAGACGGCGAAGGTACGGGTGAATTGTCCAGCCTGCTGGCTTGAATAGGGAGCTGCAGGAGAATCAATAAGTTTGTTGAACTTCAGCGTCGCCCGAGACAGCAGCTGTTCATAGCCAGCTAGTACATCAGCTTGTACGTGCTGCTGCAACATTGTGCAAACGGGCCCGATCTGCTTAGCCCCTTGGAAAAGGCCCCTCAGGGCTCAGCAATTGAAGCTGTGAGCACCGTTATGTTTATCGCAACCATTGTCAGGGATATAACGTGCGCCATTAATGGCCTGGTCATTGCCCATATTTGGTGAGGTGAGGTCAGGTGAGGTGAGGTTCCTTGCGCTGTATAAGACATTGAAGCTTGTAGATCAGAATTTTGACAGGGGCTTACCTCAGAGCTGGACGCAGCAATTCTAGCTCCCAGACAAGCCTCTTACAGCTTGAACAAGTTAATTTTTTAATAGCACGTGACAAGCCAGCGCCACTGCACCACCAGTCCGCAACTGCACTAGTGGCAGGGCAACCACCCCTGGGGCCGGAAATCACGCAAAAAAACCTCAATGTCTGCCTCTTGGCGACGCCTGGCAGGTGCGTAGGAGGAAGGCCTCGGATTTTTCCCCTGAACAGCAGCGCGCTTGCAGACTCACCGCATAGGAACGGGGGGCTCCGCAGGTGGCTGCAGAACCTGAAGCTGGGCAACGTGTTCCTGCAAGACCGGCCATGGCATGGTGATCACCGAGTGCCTTCACATGGCATCTGGCAGTGGCAGGGGCTCCGCTACTGCCAATGGCACAGCATGGGGCAGGCAGCTTTCTGGATTGCAGATGCGCCTGCACAGCATGCGGCAACACGGCATGGTGCACAAGTTGCTTGCGTCAAAGCTGCATGCACTTGGCCACAGCAGCAGCATGTGTGCGGCATCTATGGATGACCTTCTCCTTGATGGTGAGGTGGCCACACTCCCTGGGCACATATTGGCCACTGGCAGAAGAGTTGCACGAACCGCAACGACGCAGTCTGTGCAGCGCAAGCGGTCAGACGTCTCAGCAGGTGCAGTCCGAATGCCATCGTTACAATGGCAGCTGCTGCCAGAGCAGCATCGCATGGCACCCTGTTCAACACACGTAGTCACAACAGCAGAGCCTGTTTCTGCTGTGGGTGGCGCGCCCAGCAGTCGTGCCAGCGGTAGCATTGGGAATAGCACGGAAGGTGCATCTGCATCTGCGCCTGCCCACTCCACCACCCGGCCATCAGCAGCAGACATGCTGCTGTCCCGTTATCTCAAGAGCTGCCAGTCATGGTGCGAGCTGCGTGATGCGGTGGTACGGGCAGGGCCTGGTGCACTGAATCACATTCACATGACTGCAGTGGCCAGTGGGCTGGCCAAGATGGCGCCAGGCGCACAAGCCAGCAGCACAGAGCATGCAGCATATGCCAGTTTTGCTGCATCGTTGCTCAACAGCGTGGGCACACACCTGGCAGCCTGCGGCCCTCGCGAGCTGTCCACGCTGTTGTGGGCAGCTGCCAAGCTGCAGGGCGCGGGTGCGAGCAGCGATGGCAGCCCCCAGCGCTTTGTGGCACCAAGCGAATGGGTCACTTCGCTGCTGGTGCGTGCACAGCAGGAGCTAGGGCGCTTCAACTCCCAGGACATCTCAATGCTTATGTGGGCTATTGCGGTGCTCAGCACTCCGCAGCCATGCCATGCACCAACCCAGCCACAGCAGGCCAGCCACGCAGGCTCGTCCAGGCAGGCTGCACTGTCAGCTTCCCTTAACCTGCCTTTTGGGTTCCTTGATGCAGTGATTGAGGCATCAGAGGCAAAACTGCACCAGGCTGGTGCACAGGCGCTGTCCAACACATTGTGGGCGCTAGCAACACTGCGCACGCCACCACCCAGGCGGTGGCTCTGTACATTCCTGAAGCACAGCACAGTGCAGCTGCGAGATGCTGCGCCACAGGCGCTGGCTAATCTTGGGTGGGCGCTTGCTGTGCTGGGTCCCTCACAGCCCCCCCCTGCCGCCTGGCGTGACGCATACCTGGATGCCACGGCATGTGCAGCAGCATATGCGCCTGCTGCGTCAGTTGCACAGTGTGCATGGGCTGTTGCGCGGCTGCGGCTGCGGCCCGGAACTGCATGGGTGGAAGCTGTGCAGGAGGCAACGGTTGAACGGTTGGCCAGCTTTGCCCCGCAGGACCTCAGCAATTTGGTGTGGGCATTAGCCAGTGTAGGCGCACGGCCCACGACAACATGGATGGACAACCTGCTGCAATCTGTGCGCTCCCAATTGCGCTCATTCAAGGCTGAGGAGCTTGGCAGTCTGATGTGGGCGTTTGCCACATTAGGGTACCACCCAGGAGAGGCGACGCTGCGGCCATTGCTCGCTGCGTTTGCAGAGCGCATGCCATCTGCGGGCACACAGGCGCTGTCCAGCATGCTGTGGGCATGCGCACGCTTGCGGGTGCTGCCGGATCCCATGTGGATGGAGGTGTGTGGTGGTGCATGACCTGATGATGATACACTTTCAGCTGCATCATGATGAACGTCCGCATGCCTGCTGCATGTGGTGTGATTGTGCTCTCTTATGCAAGCTCACATTCAGCTGTTCCCACCTGATGCATGCTGAACAGGAATGGCTATCCACACTCTCTGCTGGGCTGGGCGACATAGGGCCACAAGAGCTGGCATGCTGCTGGTGGGCGCTCGGCAGGCTGCGTGTGCGGCCCCCAGCTTGGCTGGCTTCTGACCTGGTAGCAGAGCTGAAGCTGCAGCATGAGGTGATGCAGGCGCGTGAGCTGGTCATGGTGTTGACGGGGTACGCAAGGTAAGACGAGCACATGCTATTAGTGCCAGCATGCAGCCCACGTGCAGCCAGCTAAGCGCTGTTATTGTTGTGTGTGACGCATGGTATCAATGACGTGGTACGACTTGTCTCAGCCGCTGTTGCACTACCCGCATTCCCACTGTGTAACCATGCCTGATGCGTCCTGTTCTCATCTCTGCAGGTTGGGCACAGCCCCAAACCGTGAGGGCCTTGACTCTCTGATGTCCAGGCTCATCTGGCAAGTGCGCAAGATGGTGACCTCTGCACCCGCCCGTGTGCCGCGCACCGTGGGCGCTGCGCTCAGTGCATTGGCGCACATTGCCCACACCACAACATGTGGCAGGGCAGTGAGCCAGGGTCCAGCCATCCGTGCCCTGCTCATGTACGCGGCGCGTGCACACATGCGGTGCAGCGCCCGTGCTGCTCATAGCACGCCTGGCAACATGCGAGGGGTCTGGTGCGGTGCGGACATTGCGGTGGTGCTCCACGCTTTGGCACGGCTGCAACAGGTGCCTCCACCTGAGTGGACACATGCTGCACTGCGGCGTGTGTTGACCAGTAGCAACAGCAGTGGTAGCCGCACCACGACAAGCTGCACAACAGCACAGCCAGGGCTTTTCGGCGTGCGAGATCTTGCAATGGCCTCATGGGGTGTGGCACAGCTGTGTTCAATAGCAGGCCCAGTCAGCCAGCACAGAACCCAAGCGTCAGATGCCGTGCTGCACAAGGTGGCACGCCGCATCACACTGAGGCCGCCATCACGAAAGCGAGTTTATCTGAAGCTGCAGCACACGCCAGGCGCCCGCCAAGCGCAGGGGCTGCAGCGGTGCTGGGGCCCAGCAGAGCGAGCAGCATGGCTCCGGGCATTGCGCCCACACCTTCTGGCACAGCCACCGGGGGCATGGTCAGCGCTGCGGCCAGGCGAGCAGGCAATGCTCTTGTGGGCATTGTCACGGCTGGAGCCGCACGCAACCAGCACACAGCCCACCCTGACGTCCATTGCTGGGCTGACGCTGTACTCCATGGGTGCATATGTGGCAGCAGGCGGCGTGTTGAGGCCAAGCGATCTATCCATCACACTCTCAGCACTGGCAACAGCAGGTGTGCGGCCAAGTGACGAGTTCCTGCAGTTGTTGATGGGCCCCAGCAGCGTAGATGCGGCAACAGACCACCCTGTTTCCTTGGGTGGGTCTGCAACTGTGGCAGCGCCTGCCCCTGGTATGCAGTTAGAATCGTTTAAAGCTCGAGAGTTGTGTCATGTGCTGTGGGCCCTTGCGCGCTTGCGAGTGCGCATGTCCAGCCACTGGCTGCTGGCCGCGTGCGCGCGGCTGCAGTGCGAGTTGCGGGCACACGGCAGTTCTGCGTCAAGCCGCAATGCCCCAGGCAGTGGCATGCATGACGGTAGGAGCAGCGATCATCGGTCAGCTGGGTCGTCGCGCGCTACTTGTGGCATGCGACTCATCGCAGAGCACACCCCAGGCGGTATGCTGGGTGCACACGACTGCGAGCTGGCTGCTTGTGGCCTGCAGCAGCTGGCTGCCCTGCAGGGTATCCAGCTGGCTCCTGCGGATGCACCAACCCGCACCCCACCACGCACACTGCGCACCCACAGAGCAGCTGTTCAGCTGGTTCCCTCAGGGGCAGCTGACGAGCAGGCACCTGCTGCCGACTCAGAAGCGGCTGTGCTGGCTGCGTGGGTGGCTCAGGAGGTACACACCACACTGGCAGAACTTGCCACTGCTCGCCAGAAACTCCTGGTGCGTGTGAAGGATGCGCGCATTTCTGCACTAGCCCGGAAGCTTACGTATGCAGCAATGTGACGTTGAGTTCTGTTGGTTCCATGTACAATACCCTGCAACTGTGAGATGGTTTGGTTAGCTCCATGTACTTTTCAATGGTTCAATATCATACTGGGTTTGGACGCAAGATGTGAGTGGGTGATTTGAGAGCAGTGTGTGCACATGGGCTGCAAAGGCAAGAAATACTGGGAGGTACATGTATGCGGAAAGATGTGGGAATGAGTGACATGCAGATGGATTGTGGGTGAACAAAAGAATCTTTCAGTTGTTTGCCTGTAATCAAACCACATATCCATTCATCTCAAATCGAATAAATGGTCAGGAATTTTCTCATACAATGCGACTGGTGTCATGGGGTACGGCCATGAGCATCACTGTAGTCCATGGCTTCATTGTCCTTCCAATACCCATCAATCGCACCTACATGGGCACCATGCCCATCACGCTCACCCTCGACGCCCATGCCCTGCGCGTCACCACCTGCTGCCATGCTCTTTTTTGCACCACCATCTGTTGCCATGCGACTCGCATCAGCCTTCCCGCCAGCAGCGACACGTTGGCTGGAGCGCTGGCCTTGCTGATCTTGTCCATGCAGGCGGTTCCAGCTGATGGCCCACCCACTGGTCTTCTTGCCCTTAGCAGTACCAGCACCAGTAGCTTGCCGTGGGGCTGGCTCATGCGTGCTGTCCATCTGCTCATCAAACCCACCCCCCTCTCCATCACTCCTGTTCCAGTACCTGTCCTCGTCCTCATCCCACACATCCCCTAGGTACTTGTCATTGTACAGACGCTCACGCTCCTGACTCCAGTGCTGCTCCTCCTCCTCCCAGCCCTTGCGCCCATCAGGCACCTGCCCTTGGTCATCATGACCAGCATTAGGCTTACTGTCCTTGTCCCTGCCCCACCACCAGCCATCATCACCCCAATCGTCCCATGACGACCTAGCAATGCAGAAGGTAGGACCAGCAGAAGTTCAAGCAGGCATTAACACACATATTTGCAGATGTCCCAGGTCAAGACGTTCAACTGCATTCTTCGGTGGCTGATGGAATGCAGCACTCATGAAGACGGTGCATGCACCCACTTCTGGTCGGAGCGCATTGTGCGCGCAATGCTCTCCTTGAGCTCCTGTGGCAGCCATGGTGTGTTAGCACCTGAGAAGGACACCTGTGGAGGAGCAGCATGACGCACAGAAGGAAGCAACCAGTCAACACCAATCAGAGGGGCTGAGTTGCACAGAGCAGGCTGATTTCCAGGCATGACGCAACCACATCTTGCCCACAACAAGGGAGGGCAGATCATCAGCCTTGTTAGCGTGCCTCCTGCAGCAAGCAGCCAGCCCGTTCTTTTGCAGCTCACCAGGTTGTAGTTCTCATCCTCAGTAGGCATCCATTCAGTGAGGTCGGCATAAACACCCAACATATACGCCACGGCCTCCACCATGGACCACCTGGTTGAGCCACGTGTGTCCAAAGGCGCAAATGCAAGATATCATGGTCAGCATGGCCTAAGTCAGAAAGGACTAGGCCCACATAAGTCCGTGCACCTGCCCTCTAGCTGCTGCAACAGCAACAGACGTGCCCACTTAATAAGGTCAGATTCACCTGTTGAGCAGCAGCGCTGCCGCATTGTTCAAATCCTGGGTGGATGCCACCTCTGGGCTGCGATCAGCCTTGCTACTGGTCAGCCATTCAGCTTGCTGTGCTTCACCATCCGTGTTGATTGGCTGAGCATCTGCGCCTCTGCGCTGGGCAGCACCTGGTAGTGATGCAGACACCGCCTCCTTGGCAGAGGCAGACACCGCGACTTTGTCAGCAGCCTCTGCAGCATGCACCCCTGCCGTGATGGCAGCCCAAGCTAAAGCAGCTTTTCCAGCGCGTTTTGCAACACGACTGTCTCCAGCATGCACAGCAGCTGTGCGCGAGGCCCGCTCGCCACGGCCTGCACCTACACTCATGTCACCAACTATGCTTTCCCGACTATTTATAGCTGCTTCTTGTGCGCCAACTGTAGCTGCTACCCTCTGCATGCCTCTGAAAGGTTGGGAGCTCCTACTAGCCACATCACCCGTGGCTTCTGCTTTAAGAGTCCTGCTGCGCAGACCAATTGTTTTTGTGTGCTTCCTGTTTCGCAGCTGAGCTGTCCGACCGTGTATACCTTGCTCCGCTGCTACATCCGGCTCCTTTGAGTCTGATGCGGCACCCAGTGTCCCTGCTACACTGGTGGCTGCAAATGTCTTCAGTGTGCTGCTAGCATCTGCTGTTGACGGCAGCAACGATACTGCATCACTATCTCGAGCTTGTACTGCGGCTGCGTCCAGATCAGTTGCCGCACTGGCAGCTGCAGTGATTAACGCAGCATCTTTATCTGTTGACGTGTCTGCTTGCCCCTGTGCGTTTGCTCCATGGAGCGCTGTGTTCAGAGCAGCGGAATGCACAGCAGTTGTGGCCTGCGTATCTGTCACAAAACTGTCCTGATTGTCCAACTGCACCTTGTTGGCAATGTTGACCATCATCAGCCGCCTACCTACAGCCAAGTGTGAGCCACCACCTGCCTTGGTCTTCGAGTACTTGGGTGCGGTGAGGATGTCAGCCTGGTGAGCCCCGCCATCGGCAGTAGTGTCCCGTGCACCAGGGACCCTCCCTGCTGCACTAACATCTCTGAGCGTGCGGCTGCGCCCTGGGCGGCGGCTGCTTGCCTTCTTTGGGATGCCAGCATGGGCCTGCGTGCCGGCAGCCTTCACGGTCTTGTTTTTGGTGTTTTTAGCGCGAAGGTGGCTAATGTTGGCTGCGCCGTGGTCATTGGCAGCTGGATCCTGCTTGCTTGTCTTGCCGTACCGTTGTGGAGCCTGGCCTGCCTTGTCCTTGCCCACACCCTTGTCTGTGATGGTGCCCATATCGTTGCTGTCTTTCCTGTCACCTTGCCCCAGATCCTCACGCTGCTTCCACTTCTCCTTCGACTGCCCCAGCATTTTTTCACTGTTGCCGCCCTTGTCGCCCCTGTTGCTGGGTGGCAGCTGCTTCTCTGCTACCTGAGTAAGCTCCTTGGCCCACCTCTCAACATACCACTTTGGCGCTGTCTTGTTGGGTGCAAACACCACCATACTGCCATGTGCCATCCAGTAGCTGTCAACATCATACCCCATGTCTGCAAGCAGCTTGCTGGTAGCCGGTGGGAGGTCATGCAGATCACGTGCGAAAGAGTGACCAGGGGCCAGAAGATGCTCGTACCATGCCCACAACGGAGAGGCCTGTTTCAGCATGGGTGCTGCTGTGTGCTGCACCAACAAGAAGTACCTGGAATGGGTTGACAGGCGAGTAGAATGGCTGAGACTGCATCAAGAGGACAAGGTGATTCAAACCTAACCGTGATACATGCGACCCAAGAATGCGATAGCAGCGAGCCAGCGAGCACATGTCCTGAGAACACGTAATGCAGGGCTGCTTGCAGCCAATACGATGGTGTGATGGTGTGATGGTGTGAGTGGCCAGCCTTACCTGCTGCTCCATGAGTTGCCATCCAGGTCCAGCACAACGGCATAGCGCTGAAACCCCTCCTCAGCCATGTCCCATGGCCCTGAAGCTGGCACCATATGTTGTGGGGCCTGTAGCTTTCCCACCTCAAAAGTGAGCTCCTGAGCATAAGAAGCCTGGTCCACCAAGTCCTCCCTTACCTCACCTTCGCCTGCTGTTCTAGAAAAGAGCTTGCTGCCCTGGGTGTTGCGTGTGCCAGGCGTACTGCCGTCCGCAGGGCCCTTGCCCTCCCCTGCAGTCTTGCCAGCAATGCTGCTGCCCAGAGAGGATGTCGACATTGCCCTTTTCTTGCCCAGCAGTACTGCAAGAATGTCCTGGATGTCTTGGACATCCTGGGAGGGAGCATCAAGTTGGGCAGAGTATGTGGCGGATGTGGAGGGCGAAGGTGAAGGGGTGGGTCCACCAAACGAAGAATTGGGCAAGCCAAGGATGGAAGCGATCAGAGCCTCCTGGTTTTGGGCGTCGCGCGCACACGGGGAGAAGTCCTCGCTGACGTTGGAATCAATACTCCACTTGGGCCGGGGGCACGCATGCTCGTCGCGCGTCTGGATCACCTGCCCAAGTGGCAGCAGCAGCGCTTGTCAAAGTTGGATGTTGCAAGCTGAGGTCTAGATCGCGCCGTCAGCAGAATGCCAGGCTACCAGCCATTGGCAACACGCTTTGTGATAGACTGCAAAAGATCACATTGTTGAGCACGGCAGCACTCGAATGGTAATGCGCGAGCTGCATACCAAGCCTCACCTTCGTGATACGCGCATCCAGGATGTGAGGCAGCACATCCGTCAGCATGTGCAGCTGGAAGCGCGGGAGCCCACGCAGCTGCGCCACAGTCAGCTGGTTCACTGCAGGGTCGGAGGTGGACCCACGCCACACAGCACGTGGCACAGCAGTATTTCGAGGATACCTACGAGGGGCACCGTTGATCAATGGGTTTAGCACAACCAACCGCGCGATGTCATGATGTGAGACATTGCACCAAGTGGACCCATCAGTAGAAGCCTCAGCCTTCACACATCATCACATGATGTACACCATGGCGCTGCTAGTACATGGCACGCCCACCGTGCTCGTGTACAAGCTGCCCATCCCAATGACTGTTGCAAGCTCAAGGCGTGGTCGCGCCAGTGCTCCCAGTAGGGCAGTGTGAAGCCGGCTGCTGGGTGGGACATGTCGATGTTGGAGCCCAGTACAGGTATGCCAGCGGTTGCACCATCGCCCCTGTGATGCATGTTCAAGGGAAGGTTGAAGGCACTTTCAGCTGGGTGGATGTCATGGAAGAAGAACGTGCCTGAGTTGTTGCACATAGCAGCAGGTGCTGGCATGCTGAACACTTTGGGCATGACATGTTGGTTGACCACCGGCCTGCTGCAGGGACTGCAGCTCATCTACATTGGCTATCAGGCCACATTCGTGTAGCATGAGCGTGACTGAACAGGTGGACACACCAGTGCACTAGCACGTCCACATCAGGTACATCATACAGATGTACTGCAACCGCCAGCATCTCGTCTATGATGTCTGCTACCCATGTGCGATCATTGTCCTTTGCGCGCAGGAGCGTCCCGTTCAGCACCTGGCGCGCACAATAAACTTGCTGCACTGTTTAGGGCACAGCGGCAGCTATCGCATGCTGTAACTGTGCATGCAGCATGACTAACATGAGCAGGTGCCAGGCACTCGGGAGTCTGCCTGCTCATCTAACCGCATATACCTTATACTTCAGCACGCTGGTACAGTGGGCACATGAGCGCTTGCCGCCAACCTCACGCAGTTGGCGGGGCACTGCCTCCCACACAGCACGCGTGATGCGACCTGGCCACCTGTCCAAACACAGCATGTCACCGATTCCGGTAAGCCCAAACAAATGTGCTTGTACGGGTGGGCACAAGGGTATGGTCAGCGTGAAGGAAGCATGCTCATACCAGATCAGTGCATGCACTGCGCAATTTTCTACCTGCTGTGACACACGTTTGCAACGTAGTGGAGGATGCAAAACACAGCACGCACCTCCAGACTGCACGCGGAACACCGCCTGGCAGGTCCCGCGGCAGTGGCCGCTTCCGAGTGAGCATACTCTCGTTGAACGGCTCTTTCAGGTGAGCACGAACCAGATCAAAGCAGCTGGTGTTGGCCCGCTCAGCAAGCGATAGGAGTGCCCAGTCATCTGGCAGGCTCATACTGCGTGAAAGGCAACCAAGACACTGGATGCATTCTTCTTGTTGGGATACATGAGGCTGACGCACACATACAACAGTACTCAGCACGACCCATCAACATGAAGGGATCACCGATTTTTATGACAACATCCTTCCATGCCTTATGACACCATCCTTCCATGCCGCCGATTTTTATGACACCATCCTTCCATGTCTGGCGAATTGTTCACTCACTTCTTGCAACACACAGATATCAGCGTTGTATCACCCACTTGTGCCGTAAAAGGTACTTGTGCAGTGCCAGCTCGTCCACATGCGTTGTGTGGTATGTGAGCGCCGGGATCTGCCTGGAGGGCTGTGGCGTGGGATCCACCCGCAGCAGTGACAAGAGGTCATCTTGGTAGTACCGTGTGCTGAAGGGCGGTGTGCCTGCTGCTGGAACTGATGCAGGCGTGCGTGTCCGCTGTGGTGGTGGTGGTGGGGCTGGTGGTAACGGTGGGGGTTTCAACGACCTCAGCTGCTGCTCAATGGCTCTGACCAGCAGCCTTTTCATCTCAAGGTTGGCTTGAGTCCTGCTTACTGCCGCGTCTGCCTCAATCTTGAGTGCAGCCAAAAGCTTCTGCAGGTCAGATGGTTTCTTACTGTTCACTACATCCACCAGCTGGCCTAACTCTGGGCCACCCATTTGGGCTCCATCTGCATCCTGCCCATTGGGCTTGTCACCACCCAGTAGCCACTTGGTCCCACCATCACCGACCTTGCTGATTGAAGCTGCAGACGCATGGGCTGCCTCCATGGGGCGCCTTGGCGGCCTGGGAGGTTGGTTTGCCATCACCTTGCGCCACTCAGCTGTCTGCTGCAGCACTTCATCCAGCGCGGGGTCAGGAGCAGGCGCCTCCTCCGACCAGCCCCAGCTATCTCGGCCGTTCCAGTTCTTTTCACCATGAGCTTCCGCACCCCATGAGGACTTGAACGAGCGGGACGGGACCGGCATATGCTGCTTGTGGAAGTCGGGCACGTTGCGGTTGCGAGGGATGGCTGTGATGGCTACAAAAATAAGCAGACTGCAGCCAATGAAGATTAAAGACAGCCCACTGGCTAGCAGCCCAGCCTGCACGATGAGCGTGTGTAACAGTGAGCATTTTCATGCATGCACATGAGCCAACAGACATGAACATATTCTGAGCCAACCAAGCGAACAGCGACCAATGGCTTGATGCCAACCGAATCATGATTGCGAAGGTAGGCCGCGCATGCTGTTCATTACCTGCCCACATCGATCCAACACTTCATCCAGTCGATCCGCAAACTTCCGTCTGCTGTCTCGCTGAAACTGTTGATGAAAAGTTGGCCTCATGCTGCAAGTTTTCCTGCTCAGCTGGCAATGCTTGCATGGGATCCAGCACTGTGATGCATACGGGCAGTGGTCAGCGCTACAGGCCTGCATACCAAAGCAGAAACACTTCAGAAAAGAAACGCAGCGTCACTGTTCTCAACCTTTCCGCCTGAATGGCTTGCGCTTTAGCACGATTTCAGTGTTACATTTCAGTGCTTGTCGGCATGGGGCTGGGCAATTTGTCTGATGGGAAGTTGTGGCTGAACAGCCTTACAAGGCAAACTGGCGTGATGCCATTTTATTAGATGACCGATGTGATGTGCACGCGCAACGACACTTTCTTCCAAGCCGTACGTGCTGGTTGTGCTGGATCACCGACAAATTACGCTTTGCAATATTATGATGTAATGAAACAACCGTAGCAATGCTAGAAGCACATCTGCTGGGTATCGCGCCGGTGCGCTCGCAGTGATGATTTACATATGTGGTAATCTTGTTTATATTATACAACTTAATATGTTGCAATAACTGCTTAGCACAAATGCAACCGGCGGTACAGCTCAAGATCAGTATTGAGCGCGACGGTGTTGCTCATCCAGAAGGCATGCATAGAGCCAGCAGCCAACTGGACTACTCGGTGGAATGAGGGAAGCAGGGCTGTATGTATGTGGTTGCATGTGGTCATCGGTGATGGTGCAGTTCTTCGTTGTACTACTGCAAGCAGCTCTATGTACACAGTGAAGGATGCCACAGCTTACCTGCTGTCTGAGGGACCTCCGTCGGACCTCCAACTGCTGATGATTTAGTGCTCATCACCTGATCATACATGGTCGGAGCCAGTGGGGGACTTGGCCTGTGCTTTCTGCTTGTGCGGCCATCTAAACTTCTTTTCAAGACTGACGCTTATCGCCTCCCCGCAGCCAACAGGATGGGTGTGACCTTCAACATTGTACACGCGCTGGCATATGCACTGGTTAAATGGTTGTCAGAGCTGATGGGCACCATTTGCCAGCCTAATAACAAAAATAATAACACGGCGTTTCACAGATGTTTCTGCATGCCGGAGCCTGACAGTCACTAGCCAAACATCTAGGTGCTTAGAAAAATAGCCTTGAATACTGGGAGCCGCCCCACTGCAGCACCTAGCACCCTGTTAGAACCACACACTGCAGAGGCAACAGCTAACCGACACACCACCCATGGTCAACAGCAACATGCTGATGGGTGGTGTGCCAAACCAGCTGCGCCTGTGCAACGCCATTTGCCAGCCTGCTACATCGGAATGCACGAAATACTGCCTTGAGCCCCTGACAGGCCTACAACTTTTAATCACATACATCCAACACATTGTGGATTCAGTTGTTTGCGCCACATGCACATACACTAGGCAACAACACCAGGTGGGTGCTGGTGGCCAGATAAACGCTGGTGGTGCATTGCATGAGGACTGGATGCCCTGCGCACGGGTGGTGGTATGAACAGACAACGGCAAGACAGCACAGAGTGCACATGGAGTTTTTTTTTGTGATGGGTCAACCCCATCGCACGGAGGTGGGACCCGGATCAAAGGTAGGGAGAAAGCACGAGACAGGGTAAGGCGGGGCCACTCTCAACAGCCCAGCAGACAGGTACCACCACCCCAGATCCCGGACACCGGCCAGGGCTAAGCTGATGAGACCCGGGCAACAGCGATCACCCTGGAGCGAGGCCCCACACAGCCACCCAACACACGGTGCAGCAAAGGCCGGGAGAGGCCAGGGGAGACACACAGCCTGAACCGGAACTGCCAGCGCCCTTAGGAAGCAGGCATCACCCCACTTCCTCTACCCGCACCCAGCCGCGCACAGACCCCCAACCCCCTCACCGCCAGGTCGTCAAGTGACACCCAGGAATCGAACCCAGCCACCCCCTCCACCAGTGTCACCACCGGGGGCGATGCCCGAACAGGATCCCGTGGGACACTCCCAAGGGCGCAGCCATACCGCGAGCACTCAGGCCCCTACTCAGGGGACCACCAGGGGCACCCCTGAGCAAACAGAAACCCGGCAGCTCAGCCCCCAGAGAACCCGGGGGCGGTACCCGAACCGCAAGGGTGCACTCCCACAGACCACCCTGGACACCGTGCCACCGAAGGCAGCCTTCCAGCTGGATGCCCCAGCCAACACGGGCAAGGCACACCCAGCCGGAAGCGCAGAGCGGATCATGGCACGAAAGCCACGCGTGACGGGCTGGGGACATCCCTGCCCACCAGCCCCTGGGGCAACCGCACCGGGACATCGCTGCCCCCGCATGCACCCCAAAAAACCCGGACCTCACGGCCCCCACAGACCCACGCACCTCACACATACATCCCGCGCGCCAGGGTCTCCAGCTGATCCAACTCGTCCTCATCAAGGCTGGGGTAGTAGCCATCAGAGTCACAGAAGGGGTTGGCAGCGCACATGGAGTCCTCCTCATCACCACTGTCCGGAGCCGCGTCTGACAGGGAAGGGGAGGGGGGCAGGGAGCAGCTGGCGCAGCCTCCGTCATGACGCGGTCACCCACGGGCGGGGGGGGCTGTGGAGCAGGGGGCGGCGCAGGAGGCGGACGGACGGGCCCAAACGCCCACATGTTGCGCACGTGAGAAGCGGGCGGGGGCACGGTGAGGGGCAGGCGAGGGGGCCGCTGCCGCCCACGCACCCACACGCAGTCCCGCAAGGGGGCAACCGACACACGGATGACGCCCTGGTCGCCAAAGTGCCGCAGCACACCAGCCGCCGGAGTTGGCTGTCTTCATCAGTCGCTGAAAACTAGCACAAACAACGAAGCATAAATCTGAAAATGAGGTACGATATGCACTGTGGCTATGCAGCTGCCCCACTGTGCTTTTGAAGATTTTCCCAGCTTTTGTCAGGCAGCTTCTGCACCCATGTGATTGCCCTAATGATGCTGTCTGATCTGTGGCAATGCAAGGCGTTGCCCTGGTCAGTGAGCAGGGGTTCATCGCGGTGGTCGTCAACCTTGAGGCCCTGCAGCCCGCACAGATTTTGTGCATACTGAGTTGGTGGCTAGCTAGGCACACCGCTGCTCACTGCCGAGCGGAGCACCCAGCATGTGTGCGTGCATGTGTGCATCCTTCACGTACGCATTGCGCTAGAGTTTCGCATGTAGTAGTTATCTTTATCAGTCGGCATTGGGGCTGATTCGAGCACAAATACGGAAGAATTACCATGAAAACATGGTTTCATGCAGCTGCCTCATGAATTGACACCTCCTGCGACCATGTGATAGCCAGAATGACGCTGTCTGAATTGTGGCAACACAATGCAATACATCTGTCAAAGAAACACCAGCTCGTTCCTGTGGATGAAAGCAAAATACCTAGTGCGGTTCATACGGCACTCAAAGAATGATAAGCCTGTTACCCTTGCAGTGTGCTCTGCATATGCTTGTACAATGGCTGCAAGATCAAGTACAATGCCAAGTCCTCACACTTGGGAGGCCCCGCTTTTTATCATGGTATTCATTACTTCTGCATTGCTTGGTTGCACTTCTGCCTCATCTGATTTTTGGCAAGCGCAGTTGCCCACTTGCATTGCTGGATGCAGCTGCGCGAATGGCACCTGGCCGGTACCAGCCGAGCCCTCCGTTGGATGTTGCAGTTGTTGCTGGCACTGCTGCTGATGCAGGTGCTGTGGTGATGACAGGCGCCTGGCTGCCAGTATGGGCTGTGGCTGTTGGGGGCTTGTGCTTTTCAGCGTCAGTATCAGAATACCCCAGATGCATGTGGCCGTGAGAAGGTGTGTGGTGTGAAACTGCACCTCTGGACACGGGCTTGCTTGCTGCGGCCGGGCTGGACGCTGGTGGGGTCGGTTGCAGGCCTCCTTCTAGTGGAGCAAGCTGTGGTTGGCGAGCAGTGTTGAGCAGGCGGGGGGAAGACCGCAAGCTCTCACAAGCGCTGGCAGGCTGCTGCGAGCACAGCTGTTGCGGTGCAGGTGGTGTTGAAGGCACTGAGGTGTGTGCTGACTGCGGTTGCACTGCTGCTGGGCCGTGCAAGCCGCTGCTGGACACCCTGCTAGCTGGCACAGCGCTTGGCTCCATGAAGTGGTGCCCAACACGGCTGTGTCCACCGCCTGTGCTCAAGCGGGGGGGCGACTCTGCAGGTGCAGCGCGGCCATCCCTACTGATCTCAACGACCCCGCCTTGGGTGTTGTTGGATGCAGCTCCCTGACTGCTCTTGGTCCCTGCGGCTGCACTGCTCGTTGAGTTGGAGGTGCCGCTGGCTGTGGAGCCAATGCCGCCACCCATGAGCCCCAGCCCCAGCCCCGCATCCTTCCTCAGCGTTGATTTCCATGCGCGCTGGTTAGCAGGAACTACAAGGGCCGGGGGTGTGGATGTCACTCGGCCGCCAGTGGCCTTTTTGGTGTGCGCAGCAGTTGCTGCTGCACGTGGTATCCAGGGTAGCCCAATGCTGGGCAGCAAGCCTGGATCTGGCCCCATGAGCCCCTCCTCCAGTATCAGCAGGCCCGTCACATGCCCATCATACTCCTCGTCCTTTTCACCGTCGGATGCCACCAGCTTGCCCGGGAGGGAGCCTCCCACTTTGAGCAGCTGGGAGAGCAGGGCCTCATCCTCATCACCTGCCTGCTGTGCAGCTGCACCAACCAGACGAGGCCCTGCGCTGCCACGAGCAGCCATTAACATGCCAATGTCTACGCCACTCTTCACCCCAGTAGACATTGTTGCCAATCCACCCCCTGTACAGACAGCCACGTGCACCCCTGTGCCTTGTGGGGGCACAGGTGTGGCTGTGGCACTGCGCACTGCGCGCACAACCTCCACTGCCACACTGCCTCCCATTTGTATACTCTCACCCATCATGTGGCCCCTGGATGCAAGTGGTACTGCGAGCTGGTTGGGGTCTGGCCCTGGCCACTGCTTTGGGGCAGCAGCGCCATAGTTAGAGGTGGTCTCAGGCGTGGAGACTGAGATGGTTGCAGGAGGAGAGGCCGCCCCATTCATGCTGTTAGATGCCCGAATGGCCCTACCACCAATCCCCAGGCCGCCCACAAGTGGAAGGGGCCCGCTGTTGCTGCTGTGAGCGCTGCTGCATGCTTGAACACCAACACCCCCGCCGCTGGCGCTCCCGCCACAACTCATGGGTGCCCCGGCAAAGCGGCTGACTTGCTGCAGGTCAAAGGACCTGCGGCCAGGCATACCCCCTGCGCGACTACTGCCACGCCAGGCCGGTGACCCAGGTGGGCTGCTCACCTCACTGCCTGCACCGCCTGCGCTGGGTATCGCAGCTTGGAACACCGCTTGGCCGTTATAATCCAGCAACCATGTACCGCCAGCAGCAGCTGGTTCCCTGCCAGTAGACGGTTGCACTCCCCACGTGGACCGTGCGGTGGCTGGGCTGCTCATGCCACTGGAGTCACCGCCGGGGCTGCAGTGCCGCAGCGCAGGTGGCCGAGGCGGCATACCAGCTGTAGGGGACCCCACAGCACTGCCGCCCGAGCCCTGCACCCTCTCACCCTTTTTAACTTCGACCGATGGTAGACCAGCCATGAGGCGGGCCAGCATGGCAGCATCCACTGGAGGCGCTGTGTGACGTGGCTTGCCCTTGTCCTGGCCCGCTGCTTGCTTTAAACCTTCTTTCCGGCGCATCTTCCAGTCGTCTGCGTGCGCATCCTTCAGCTGTTTGGAAGCACGGTGTGCCGCCATCGCTGCTGTGAGCTGCATATACCCGCCTGGTGCACGTGCACGCCGCTCGCGCAGTGGCTTCCCTGCTGATGAGGCCCACAGCATCGCCTTGTCTCCCTTGGCCTTGCCAGGTGCCCCTTGTCCTGCTCCTTGTGCAGCCACAGCATCTGGGTGTTCCCGATGCGTATCTTCTGCACCGTCCTCTTTTGCAGCCAACTCAGAACCCTCTGCAGAAACAGGGGCGTTTCCCTCATCATACTCGTCACTGACCTCCTCCCCCCTTGCTTTCTTGGCCTCACGGATTGACGCCTCTGCCGCTGCTGCAGCCTCTTCTGCTGCTGCAACCTCCTCTCCCCACCAATCAAGCTGCTCTTTCCGCCATGCCTCACGGTCACGTGGCGCCTTCTGGGGGGTTGGGGATACCACGACCTCTGCCGTCTCTTCGATGATTCGCGCTACCTGCAGGAAACAAACCGCACGTGACGGCATCACCAGCCCAGGACCCAACAAACTGATGATATGCTGTTGTTCCCATGCGCGTACTGGCAAACTGGCAACCCACTAACCAGGTGAAAGCATTTGAAGTATGTAGTACTGTAATGGCATGCATCTCCACATGCAACGACAGCAGGCCAGAGACATGCGCAGCTTGCAGACACACCTCCTCCTCAAGGGCAGCCACAATCTCTGCACGTGCTTCCTCAGCAACAGCTGCAGCTGCTGCCGCCTCCTCTACCATCGCGCGTATGTGAAGCATCTGTGGCAATTCCTCCACTATCACACCTACAGCCTCTGGTGGGATCTCGGCCACCAGTGACGCCACCTGCGCAGGCAGAAGGAACCCGACTCTTTGTGAGGTAAATCACACGACATCTGGAGATGCTGATGAGCGCGCTCGAAGTGATTTTAGTCAGGATTCAATACTAAAAGAACATGCCATGCCCCTGGCTACAGCTGTCAGCGTACCTTGGCCCGGATTGCAGCCGCAATGCCATCTGCGCCTCCCGAGTCCGCTGCTGCTGCCATGTCACCTACCAGGCCCAACTCCCCAGAGAACAATAGACTGGACAGCGCATGGTGCCGCTGGGCAGGCGCCTGCACCTGTGCGCCCTCCTCACCCTTTTCAGATGTGCCAGCTCCTCTGCCATCATCCGACAGGTCACTGTCATCAGAGTACTCATCACTGGAATAATTATGTGACTTGCCATACCCTTTCTGGCCCTTGCTTCTTCCACCTTTGCTTGAGGCAGCAGAGGAGGCAGGTTGCTTGGGCTGATTTCCTGCACCTGATAGGATTGCCTGCATTGCTCTGCAACCAGGTAAGCATGAGAAGAAGACACCAGGCAACACTGTTGAAGCAGCCTGGTGAACATATGCAATGGCAGCCCTGCGCGTGGAGTGCATTTAAGAGAGGCTTTGAAAGCAGGGACCAGCCAGCAGCAGTCCACCTACCGACGAGCCTTTTCCATGGGTGACAGGTCCTCAAACCGCACAGGTGTGGGCGACCGTGATGGCTGCAAGCCAGCAGATGTGTCACACATCTTTGTGACGTTGACTGGCGTGAGCCAATATCAGTTGCGCTTATAGTTGCATTAAGCAATGTCTGCAGCCTAGACATTTGCAACAACAACTCTTAAGCATGTGCGATCCTTTCAGTGCATGTGCTCACATCTTTGGCGGCAACTGCGCCTGATGGTAGGAACTCTAGGGTGGGCAGTGGAACAAGCCCCTCACTTGTGTCCCTGCCTGTAGTTGATGCCTCTTCTTTCTCTGACTGACCATGCCTCCCATGATGGCTTGCACCTTGTGCTGCCTGACCCTTTAGTCCTGTAGCAGCAGGGGTGGACTGCTCACAATCTGGTTCCTCTGACCCTTGGCGATTCACCTCCTCCTCATCACCTGACAAGTGGCTGGTTACGACACCCGTTACTGGCTGAGATGCTGACTCCAGCTCAGAAAGCTGCTGCGTCATTGAGCTTGCGGCATCCAGCTGAGCCGCCTGCCTGCCTGCCAAAGAGCTCCTTACCCCGCTTGCTTTGCTCTTGGCATTGCCTGGTTTGGACGGCGTGCACTTGGCTGTGCTGATGGCATGGTCGCTGCCGCTGGCCCGGTGCCCCTGGACCGGCATTGTGACACCTGCAACAGATGATGAGCCAACATGTGTTCCTTCCTGACCACATGAAGTGGCCACACTGTGGAACATCACATGAGGATGCCTGTGCAGGCTGAAAACAATTCATGTTCAAACTATCTTGATGGAAGCAGTGCACACGGCCTCTCTCATACATATAGGAGCGTTTTTACGCACCCTCTAGGTAACGAGGCGCAACCAGCTCCAGCATGCTGCGTTGCCGCACAGACAGTGTACCACCTGCCCCACGCTCTGCTTCCTCCCGCATGCGCTTCTCACGCCGCACCACATACGTGCGCCATGCCCGCTACAATGCAGGTCAGCACAATGCAGGTCATCACAATGCACTGCTATGTGCGTGGCAAGCAGTCGTACAGTGTTCGTGTCTGCCTGCAGTTCGTCCCCACACCTGAGCAGCATCTACACCCACACATCCTCTGCTGCAGGCAAAGATTGATAAGATGCACGCAAGCAGCCCACCACTTCAAAGGCAAGTAGACAGGGGTCAATTCAGGCATGGCACCTGGATGATGACTGCAGCTTGCACTTGGTTGTCAAATGCATTCATCAGGAAGTCAACTACTGGAGACCCCTGTGACGCTTGATGTGTGAAGCCATCACAACTTAGTACAGGAAAGGCACTCAGGGCGCAACCAACTGCTTTGGGCTTGAGATGCAACCAGCAGCTGATGGTCTACGGACCTGGCTCGCATCCTGCATGGAGGGAATGTGCTTCAGCCCATCCTCCAGCTCCCTCAGCCGCATGACTGCGCTCTTCACGGCTGTTTCATGGTACGTTTCATCGAGCTCAAATGTGATGGCCTCAACAGCCCTGCATTGGTCCAATCGTCACAAGCAAAGAGCATGTGCACTCGCACTTGAGCCTTGCACCCAAACATGCGCATATGTGCATGGTCACAAGCGGCATAGGGTAGCTGCAATGCTGTAGTGCAGGTATGCAAGCATGCAAGGTGCATTGCATGACACGGTCGCATTCCGCAGGTCCATATGTTGGAAAAGAAAGCTGGAGCTGTGTAAACATTGAAGGCCGTTAAGTCTGGATAGCTCACCCTTTCAAACCAAGCTCACAAGCACATGACGCACCTCAACGTTGTGTCCAGCATACGAGAAAAGCGTGTACATTGAGAAGCAGGCAACCCAGCAAGAACCTCGTTCACATTGCTGCTCCTTCGCCTTCTGCGCAATGCTTGGGAAGGGTCCCTAGCATGAGCAGATATGTTGATCACCACTTCATTGAGCAGTTCTTTGGCGTGCTGGACATCTGGGGCTGATCCCACATCGAGCTGAGCGAATGCTGCTGCCAGAGCCACCGCCTTCTTTTGTTGATGACTATGTTTTTGCGGCATCCCATTAATCCTTCAAAAAGCCGACGTGTCGATTCAGTCCCCAAACCCACGACATTGGCTCCTTGCCTGCAGCATTTTCCTTACAACTGGACGCGATTGGTAATGGCAACTGGACACATCCATCATGCGTCACCGTCAGTGTGACCCACATTTTTGCGACTTGAAATTCGGTCACGGAGGACCCAGATATTTATACAACAAAAGCTGTTACAGCCGATACTGGTGGGTGTGATGCAGGTCCGAGTAGCCATTGTGCCAGGTGAGGCGCACAAGCATTTTGGCAGCCAGGGTGGGTTCTGTGATGGTGATGACTGACAGTGACGGTGAGTATACTGCAGGAAATGGAGCCGGTAACGTCATGCGGTGAGCGCACAGTTGCCTGCATGTGCGTACGCAATGTTGACATGCATCAATGGTGCAGGTGCAATTTTTACGGATGGTTGAAACAGAAGCTGCACCACCCGCCTGCCCTTGTGGCTGCACTGCGTAATATGCCAGATCCGCTGTGAGTCGGTAGTGCTACGGAAGCATGTGCAAAAAGACAGACACCAAGGAGTTTGAAATGGGGGAGGTACCAACCGGTGCGGAGGCGCAGCACAGGCAGAGCTACACATGCGCATAGCCTTCAGCGCCTTGCAACAGCACCTCTTGGACACATTGCGCATGCACATCACATGGCAACTGCATAATAACACTTGTCATCATGCGCTGGCTTCAGATATGCTCGTGAGAGCATTTGGCTGCCGTTCATGGAGGAGCAGCTTGGTTGCAATACTGCCACCATCATTGTGGGACACAGCTCAGGTGAAGTATCACTGCTCAGGGTTCAGCAGACGAAGTTTTGCAAACATTGTATGAGAAGTGTTGTGTTAGAAGCTCAGCGTCCAGCACACAGCTTCAACGAGGTTCAGACATGGCAGCATGGACTGACTCCAATTGTGTTGGAAGGGTGATTTGTAGCATGAATCGGCACCTGCGACTTCTCCTGCGCCTGTGTGTGCAGGCGCTGCTGCTGCGATGCGCTACGCAGAGATGCATAAAGTTGGTGGTTTGGTGTTGGTGGCTGCATACACCAGCGATCAGGGCGACCCCACAGAGGCAGCATCTGGTAGGTTGTATGACACAGCAGGCGTTCAGGAAGCCCCGGAGCCAGTATACGACACTCTGCATACACACACATGACACCGAGGAAGTCATCACGGTCTTGGCATGCATGGCTGTGGCTGGTCCACCTGTTATGATAACAGTGAGCACATGCATGCTCCACGGCTGGGCTACACAATGTGCAACATGGCTAGGGTTTGAGCCAACTAGAAACGCTCCATTCAGTGGTGCTGGCGGCGGCTGTATTTGTCATGGTGTGCTTGATCAAATAAGAAATCGTTGCATCCCCTGTGCCATGTGTGCATACAGGATACTTCAACCGGCCATGGAACTGGAGTGCTATCAAGCAAAACTCGTTAGTGGGCATTTCTCAGTTTGCATCGGATGACGACCCCTTCCTGCCAATGTCAGAGCAGCTGGAGGTGGCGGATGGGCTTGGTGCAGAGTTGCATAGGTATGGAAGCATGACTGCATGAGTCCGGATGTAACTGGTTTGTTGGGGCCATCAGTCAAAGCTGCATGTCTGCCTTGTGCTTGTGTTGGGCGTGAATGGTAGCGGGCACCAACGGAGCTAACATGTCGCACATGTGCTGGTGTGCCCTGATGGATGTACCGTGCTACACCAGGTTTGAGGATCGGGGCCACTTCCAGGATGAAGTGCAAGAAGAAATATTAGATGCTGTGACCAAAATGGTCAAAGCACTGCAGGTCAAGCTGTCGGCCTGAATCAAGCCAGATTCTGACTGACCCACAACAGCAGGCACCACACGTCCGCACCACACTGTGTTTAACTGATCAGCTTTCACTTTGTACTGATTGCTTCAGTGATTTTATTAAGATGTGTGATGTTGGGCAGTATGGGCACAGACAAAGACATCCACAGCTTAAACTGCCGTATCAGACAACAATGATGGCAATGAAACACCAGCGTTGCCATCCTAACGGCCATCTGCAAGGTGCTCGGGCCATAGAGGTTGCCAAGGCAAAAGGGGCTGGGCACTGAACATGTAAGATGTAACGTGTTACTGAACGTTGACGTTGTGAGTGCACACTATACTATACTGTAATGTTGAGGCACACTGTGTTCCACGACACATGCTGGTGATGTTACGATGATGAACCAGGACAGGCCGGGATAGTGTACGCACTGTACACTGGCGCTTACTGCCAGGCTGGTCTGGACTGGGGTCGTGTGCAAAGGTAGGAGGTCTCAATGCCCTCGGCGTCCTGTCCTTGGCGCTGTGGGCGGGCGGGGCAGCGCATGTGCACGTGGGTGTGCGGCTGTGCGCATGCAAAATCCGCTTGCGCCCCATGCCCACAATCCGTTCATGGTCCTGCTGCCTCGGGGGTGCGTGCAGCCTGGTGGAGTGGTACGGGCCAGTGCTGCGCTTCGTGCTTGAGAAGCCGCTCCTGCGGGGCGCTGCCAGCCTGGAGCTAGACCTGACGGAGCTGGAGGAGGCTCTGGCTGATGTGGATGTGGAGAAGGTGTGAGCTGTTGACAGGGGTGCTGCTAACAAAGCAATGCACACCATTAGCGCTTCACTGACGCTGCCTTGCCTGCTCGCTCCTCATGCTGCATCCATGTGCTGCATGTACTCATCAGATTGTGAAGAGCACGTAGAACCTGGACAAGGTGCCTGAGAAGTATCACCGACTGCTGCATCTGGAGGCCAACAGATCAAGCTCGCATCTGTGCACGTGGGGCAGCGCATTGCAGACCTGCTGGCCATACACACCGAACAGCAGCTATGGTCTCTACCTGGGAGGCTGCATGATTTTGGTGTGCTTTGAGGCAGGCACTGCGGCTGATGGCAGCATACCAGTGCCATCTCGTGCTGTCCCACCATTGGCAGCTTCGGTCTATTCTGGATGTGCTGGGGGAGAAGAGTGCATGGCGCGTGGTGAAAGGAGTCGTGTTTGAGTAGTACAGCCACAATGTGGGTGCACAACTGCACTACACACGCATCACACATCACACAACTATTCACACGGGCTGTGCCGGCAGGCACAGCAGAGTCAGCGTGGCCAGCCTTACCATGCTTGCATGAATGCTTGCACCACCAACCTTCTGTGCAGGTGCTATCTGCTGGCGGCACCTTCGCCGTGCGGGAGCTGGGTCAGGAGCTGCTGTGTTCATCTGACAGAGTACCAGGCTTCAGCTTTGAGAGAGCCAGCAGCGCAACACGCACATGGCAGCTGACATTGCTGAAGTCGGAGGCGCGCTACCTCAATGCTGCGGTCACAGCTTGTGCAGCCAGCAGCAGCAGCAGCAGCAGCAGTGAGAGGCGGCGTGAGATGCGCAGCAGCAGCCAGGACAGCGGGGGAGGCACCACCAGCAGCAACAGTTCAACTGGTAGGAGCCACGCACGCAGGTGCTCGTGGCACAGGCAACGATGAACTGCTGACTGCAGCTGAGAACAGAGCTGTGCAGCAAGTTGCATCGGCAATGGCAGAAATGAAGTGGGATGACAGCATGCCATCAATGTACTTGATGCTATCCTCGTCAACCTTCCCCAGTGTGGATGCCATCCGTCTGCCCTCCATGCTATTCCAGGTGGGATTCTTTCCACGATGGAATGTGGTGCCATCATGTCGTGTGCAGAGTGCTCTGGTGATCTAGTGCTGGCATGCTGTTTGCATCGCACGCTGTTTGTGCCTCACAACGAACATCATGCTTGCGCACCGCAGATGACAGTGTCTGGAATGCGTGACTACCCAGGCGCTATCATACCAGCACTGCTGGACGTGCTGCCTGAGGGGCGCCAGTGCTACCTGATCTTCTGTGTCAACAACCAACCCAACTTCAGTGTCGCTGGTCTCCCTGTTGGGCCGCTGGGGCAGCACAAGCAGCAGCTATATGTGCTGAGCCTAGACCTAGCCAGGCAAAGCCAGGCTGTGGGGCTGTGGGGGAGGGCACGCATGCTGCCTGCCAGCCTTGAGCCACCCCAGCAGCAGGGCGGGCATGGTGCACCCTCCGCCATGTCTGTTGGGCCCCGCCAGCTGGCCCGGCCTCAACCAGCTGCACATGTGACAGCACGCATCAGGCAAAGCATGGTGGTCAAGGTTTGAGGTTGCTGTGCTGCTGGGTTGTGCTGGGATGCACGAGTGCGTCATACCAGCTGCATGTCATTGTGCGGCTATTGTGGCTGATGCACGCTCGGTGAGTACCCTGTGTCAAGAATGCGTCTTCTCTGTGGACAGGGTTGTAGCTCAGTGTTGGCGTGGAGGTAGGGTGAGCCCTGGGATCCCCTTCAAGTGTGGGCGGGCACTGCACTCTCTGTGGCGTGTGCGCCCAGCAGCATCACGGCAGCTAGCTGGCGACCCTATGAAGCCCCTGTCTGCGGCACAGGCAGCGTCCCACTCGCACCAATCAAACCGCCACGCAAGACCACCATGTGCGTGTGGTACATTCGCTGTGGTCTATACAGCCTGTTAGCCGTTACCACAGAGACATACATTGAGGGCTCCTGGCAAGGGCAGTCGGTGTTGCTGCGGGTGCAACGCATATCGGTGAGGATGGTTCGCACGCCACTCCGGTTTTTGAAGTCCCTGTGTGGAATTGCAAGAAAACGACACAGTATTACTTCTCCGGTGAGCCCAGCCGTTCTCCACCCTCAAGAATTCCTGATTTCAAGGCCATGCTGGAGCTGAGTGTGGTGCGAGATGGGCAGGTGAGTCATTGGGGGCAGTTGGTTGGCTGTTGGCTATGCATTGAAGCAAGCTGTTGATGCACATGTAAAGTCGTGTGCGCTCATCCCCTGCCACACGACATGCACGTGTACATGACCAGGTCGCAGGGCATGTACAGCTTGCGCCCAGTAGAGCGTGCACAATCCATCGAGAGAAATCCTTGTGTGCGTGCTTCCTTCAGGAGATGCCTTTGCATGAGGCGCTCGGCTACCATGCATGCCATTATCCGGATGGCAACTGGTTCGAAGCTTTCATGAAGGATTTTAACGCTGGGCGCCGGCACTGCAAGAACTACTACAGCACACGCATTGCCAGGCGGCGTGTCTCAGCAGAGCAGGATGCCGCAACCGCTCACAAGAGGAGAAAAAACAGGTGTGCGCGCTTCCGTTACTCTTTTCTGACAATATGCTGCGTGAGGTTTGCATTGTACATCTTCATGCCGACTCCGTGTCAGCTCGCATTTGAATGCTGATTGCCTGCTCGTAGGATTCAGGATAGCTCAACTGGTGAAGCTGCAGCGCGGCCCATGGCAGGTGTCCAGGTGGCAAGGGGCGCGCAGGGCAGCGCCGCGGGCGCTGGTGGGGCTCAGGAGCAAGCAGCCGCTGCAGCATGGCCCATGGCAGGCGTCCAGGTGGCCGGGGGTGCTGCCCAGCTGTTGCCGGGGGCCGCGCAGGCCGCAGCACCATCAAGTCAGCCCGGCCAAGGTACCTGCGTTGGGCGCAGCGGCTGGAGCTGCTTGGCCCCTTACACCGTCACCACGCCCTCGTTGCAATGGTGTGGCAAGGGTTGACTACAACGAAGACCGAATGTTTGCTCGTATTAGCATTCCCGATTAGTTGGAAGCACAGCCACCTGTTCCCAGGCGGGTCTCAGGAATCCCTCCCATCCCGCTCCCTCACCAAGCTCGGCCGCTGTGCTTGCCATTGACGCCCAACTCTCCCGCCACATCACCAGCCAGCCCACGTGAGCCGGCAGAAACCGCAGGCGCCCATGTCGCACGTCCAGGTGGCCCGGGATGCGCTGGGCTCAGTGTAGCTGCTGGCACTGGCCACCATCAGGCAGCCACAGCAGCGCAGCTGATGACAGGTGTGCAGGTGGGAGGGGGCACACAAGACAGCGGCACACGCGCTGGTGCTGCTGAGCAGCGAGCTGCCGCTGCAGGACTGCCTAACGCAGGCATGCAGGTGGCCGGGGACATGCCAGGCAGCGGCGATAGGGCTTGTGCTGCCCAGCAGCAAGCTGCCGGTGCAGCACAGCCCATGACAGACATTCAGCTGGTCGGGGACACACAGGGCGATGGCTCAGGCTTGTTGCTCACGGACTTCACAGGCAACAATGATGCATGTGTTGCCTACTGGATCGAAATGCTGCATCCACGTCAGTACACCGAAGAAGACCTGAATCTGGACATTGAAGTCCAGCGGCGCTGACAGTGATGACTCAGACTCAGACAACTTGGTAGCCTTTCTTCGTAGGCAGGAGCGTAAGCAGATGCGCATCGCTCGTGGCGTCATTGATCAACGTGACACGTTTGTTTCGGCGGCGGAGTCTGTGTGTGGGTCTTTGCGGGACATAGAAGTTTCGGTCAAGCGTCATGTACCATGGAGACTGTTCTTGCGTGGAGCAGCCAACAATGAAGAGGCTGGGCTGATGAAGCGAATGACGCACGCACTTGCAGCGTTTGAGGACCGACTCACGGCGTGGGCTTCTGGGCCATGTACATCCGAGACAGGATCTGAGTGGGGAGACCAGGCATCCAAGGGCATTCACTATTCAGGTATTCAGTTATACAGGTGCAGTAACAGCAGCAACAACACCACACCAGCAGACTCGGCAGTGGTCTGCAGGCGCAACAGGGTGCAGGCACGGTGCCTGCGGGGTGGTATGGCCTGGCGTAGGGCATGGGGCATCTGGGGATTCAGGTATACAAGTGCAGTGACGGCAACACCACCCCACCAGCAGGCTCAGGCGTTGGCTGCAGGCGCAGCAGGGTGGAGGCACAGGGCGGCAGGGGGGCTGCGGAGGGCATGGGGCGTTCAGGGATTCAGGTGTACAAGTGTAGTGACAGCACCACCAACCCACCAACAGGCTCAGGCGTTGGCTGCAGGCACAACACGTGGGCAGGCATGACACGGGCGTCGGTGGGGGGGCATAGGGCACTCTTGGGTCCAGTTGCACAGCCAATGTCAGGCAGGGATGCGCTGGATAGTATAACCTTACAGTGCTTGAATGCTTGGCTAAACCCCCTACATGTTCACCGACGCGCTTGTAAGGTGTAAGGCTGTAAGGTGCCTGCAGTAGGGAAATCCAGGCCCCTGGCCTGCCATGCACCTAGGCTGCTGTTGGGCCATGTGTGTGTGTCCTGAGCCGGAGGTGTGTGCCGGAGGTAGGGGGGAGCAGTCACACTGTCACTGCACTTGGGAGCTGTCACGGGAAGATAGAAGCGGACAGCGTCAGTGCCATTCTGAGGTTAAATGCGCGCGGGCTTTCCGTAGTAGTGCGATCCGACCGTGTGGGAATTTGTTTTTTAAGATCTGGCATCTCAAACGCAGGGTGGAAGGGCGAAAAGAAAAACGCAAGAATAGCGTGCTTTCTCGTCCTTGCACTCGCGACACCCTGACAGATAGGTTGGCAAAGATCGAGGTTGGTCGCGATCGCGGGGAACCCCGCGCCAAGCGATTGATGCGGTTGGCAGGATAACATCCTCAAGTGCCAGAGGCTGCCCCCAGCCTCACCCAATGTAAACATGTTGCATGCAACACAGACCATGTGCTAGGAGTAAGATGCAGCATAAGCCCAAGTCCCTCAACCTGTCAGACTATGTAACACAGGTTTAGATGTGGTCAGAAGGTGTCTAACTGCAAGCCCAGTCCACCCCCCCTTACACCTTACAGCACCCCAAGGGCCACTATACATACAAGAGGGCGGTCATAGGCAGCGTAGTAATACCTGAATGCTTCATGTCGCAACATTTGAACCGCTTGCGGATAGCAGTGGGCCCCTAGCCCAACATGTATGAGCTGAAACCCGGGCCATGCAGTTGGGCGGGCTGGGGAACTTCAGGCATCAACAGCTGGGTGCTGATGTTGATGAAGTTCTGCAGGTGTTCAAGTCTAATGAGTGGACGCTAGCTGCAGCACAGGGCGTACCAGTGGCTTTCTGTTCAGCGTCATATCAACCATGATGGATAATTTGATCGAGCGACCCTGCACGTGTGAAGACTGGCACAGGCACACCCTGCATTTGATCATGTAATTGTTATCTGCAACTTTCGCGCTTCCCTTTTGACCTCCATTATTATAAGAGCACGACAGGCCATGATCGTGTGCAATAGATGTATGGGTACCTGATAGGATATGAACAGGGCCACCGTGCTACATATCGGCTCTAACCACGACATCATTGAGGGTTTAACAGGACCCATCCGCATTCCAATGCGGCTGCAGTGTCCCATCACGATGGTTCCCGTCTAACATTTTGTAGACGGATCACTACGTGCATGACACTGCCAGCTCATGTGACGTACGCCATGTGCGTGATCCGCTGGTCAGCCCTGCCCACAAAAATATCAATATCTTCACACAGAACCGCTCCAGTAGCACGTGCAGCAAGCAAACCACCACATGCTAGAATGAGTCGCACAGATAGAATGCAACAACAGCTACAAGAAGTAGGGCTGGATAGCCAAGGGGAAGCTCAGCTCCAACACCTCCCTCACATTGCCACCCTGGTTGCCCTTGCCAGCCCCTGCCGCTGACGCCACTGCTGCTGCTGCCGCCGCGCCCTGCTCCCCCTCCTCCTTCATGTCACCCACCTGACCTCGCTCTGCATCCCCCGCTGCCCCGGCCTCAATCGCCTCCTGTGCTGCTTGCAAGGCTTGTGCCATGGGCACAACACAGCCTATCACATCCTCTGCTGTCTTGTACACGTGATTGACCTCAAAGATACCGTCCTGTTTGACTGCTTGGGTGAACGTCTTAATGCCACCGCCAACCCCAAAGTAGTATGCTTTTGCTGCAACAAAAACCAAGCCATGGGGCGGCTGCAGCACCTGCTTTATGCATTCCAACAACTTGTACTGGGAGTCTATGCAATAGATCGACTCCGATGTCTGCGCACACGCAGAGAACAAACAACAATGAACATTGCAAGGTGTCACAGGGTGCAGGAGGAAGCCTGGCGGATCGCTGCGCGAATGCCATGAGCACAAAGAAGCACACACCATGATGATGTCGTAGTGGCCGCCAAAGCCCATCTGAGTCAGCAGCTCCCCCACACGCTCCCAGTCGCCGGAGAAGAAGCGGCATGAGGGAGCTGAACGACCCGCAGGCAGCCTCGCCATGTTAGCCGCCATGTTGGGGATGGTGAGCTGCGTCAACACCTCCTTGTTGAAGTCCTGCAGGTGCACGTCAGGATGCACAACAGGACTGGTGCCGCAAGGATGAAGGAGACGATAACTGAGCAAAAAAGCTGCGTTGGTATGACAGTGGCGCCCATCACGACCCAGAGTGGCACTTGAGATTTGACGCGCGGCCTGCAGAGTGCGGCCCATAGTCGGGCAGGTGGAATATGCATGTAGCATAGCACACAACGCAAGGGCAACGGCACCCCAGTTAGCTGCATTGGCCTCCAAGGGCAGCATCAGCTGGCGCCATAGCCATCAGTGTTGGACCCCGCACCTGGAAGTGCACCTCCGCGCCCGCCAGCATGGCCAGGATGCCTGGGATGCCATGCCCACAGCCCAACTCCAACACCCGCTTGCCCTGTGAGTCCAGCAAGATACTACCCCGGGACTTGGAACACGTTGATGCCATTGCAACTGCGCAGCTGAGGGTACAAGCTGGCACATACCAGTGATCTGCACAAGCAACAACAGAAGACCCCGTCCGCACACAACATGCCAGCGCACCTGCAAGGGCGGTTGCTCTGTCCCACTGCCTGTCAGCAGGTTGTCCACTGTCAAGCTGTACTTTTGGATTAGGAATCGGCACAGGTCAATAGAGCCTTCCCACAGCTTGAAGCCCCCTGCGGCATGACACAGAGGCACCCACAAAGCACATTCACTGTACATACAGAAGGGTGGCGGTGCTCTGACGTTGACAGCATGCACCATGCATGGACTGCTTTACTGCACCTGCCTTCATATACCTCCGGCACCAGATCGCTGCTCTGAATGCGCTCATCCCCAAGTAATGCCGCAGCTTCTTGCGCATTCACTCGACCCTGGGGTTGTTCCAACAAAAACCAAACAGCAAAAGGCATCTGGATCTGGTTTGTGCAGGCAAGTGCGGACAATGGCTGGCATGTCGGGATGCGCACCTTCAACAGCACGATCCCAGGAGCAATTTCCACTTGTTCTGCATTTTGCAGTGGCCCTGATGGCCTAGGATGTGACGAGATTTCTAACGCAGGGTGCATAGGGGCTGGCCGAGCGCAGGCCCGAGGGTACTCGTCAGCCTGGTCGTTGGTCTCTGCCTCCTCTCCGCCTGGCGCCTGAGCTGCTGCGACAGTGGGGGCTGCAAACCCGAATTTAAATGCGCCGGCTTCTGCCATCCTCCAGCCCCACTGGGCCACAGAGTGCAAGTAATTGAAAGCCAGCTCTGTAATTTCTTGTACAAACCGCGATATGATAACCAGATGCGGAGCGCTTTGCAAACCCTCAACGGCGTGGATCGGTACATGAACGGTACTGCCTGATCATAGATTTCAGCATGGTAGCGCGGAAAGGGCCACGGCTGCAGCCAGCGCATGCCACTTACATGGCTGTTGCATTCAGCACCAGTTGCTGCTTATTTGGGCATGGTAGGCATGCTTGGCCATGCCAACGAGCAGCCAAGTGGCACTGTTGCATCACCCAGCGGCATGAGCCCTGCACCACCTAGAGGGCCCCCCACATTTAATCCTGCCAAAGCCCCCATATTGAGGCCTAAACTCCCAAGAGGCATAGAAGCAAGCACACCCAGTGGCCCCAATGGCCCAGGTGCTCCCAGTGCATCTGTAGCTGCTCCTAACACCCCAGACGCCCCTGGTTGCACCCCCGCTGTGTCAGTCCCTGCTGTACCGGGCACACCCGAGATGCTGATGGCAGGTGGCGCGGCAGGCGCAGTACCGCCCTCGCGCCGCACTGTGCGCAACTTCAGCCGTTCGCCCTCCATTTGTGCACGCTGCGTGTCGGTCATGCGTATCTCTGCCTCCAGCGCCTGTGAAGATGGATCAATAATCAGGAATTAGCCTCAGGTTTAGGAATGCATCAGCACGTACAGAATGTCCTGAACCTACAGGTCCAGAGCTCATACAGCTTACAAACCCTGTAAGTACGCGCAATCTCAGGGACGGGTCACAGCAGTGCAATCCACAGGGATGGCTTGACACAAATTAATTGCTGACTACAAACCGGGTGTTGAACAAGCTGAGGCAGGGCGAGACGTGCTGAGAATGCACAATGCAGGCTTGTGATGATAACCTGGAGTATCCTGTGAATAGGGCTACGCACGCTTTGAGCTTATGCACAGCAGAGACACGACCCCAAGGTTCTGTGCAGGCAGTGGCGGCACAGCCCACCTCATCAACCGCATTGAACCACTTCAGCTTGATGTCCAGCTTCTGGTTTTGCAGAGTGATGAGGCGTGCCACCTGCAGAGCCGCAGGCAAGCAGGACACCCTATCTCACAACAGCCGCTTTCAACCAGGTGAATCACTGGTCCTTAGCTGCTTGCACCTCCACCTCCAGGCAGGGCAGCCTCCAGCAGCTACAATCCCAAACAGCATGCCAGGAGCAGCACTGGACAGAGACATGGCCAGATGAACACCGTAATGTGCAGGCAGCACGTAAAATTTGGGGCATCAATGGTGGCATGGAGCTTAACACAGCTGGCTGCACCTGCTAACGCTCCTGGCACCATTCCCTAACGTCCCCTTCATGTCACATACAGCTCACGCAAAGTTGCACCTGTGTCATCATCTCCCGCTCCTCCTGCTCTGCCAGTGCGCGTGCCTTTGCAGCTGCTGCAACTAGCCCAGCCGCTGCTGCACTACGCATCAGCTCTGGTGTGATGTGCACCTGGTCCAGCGGGCGCTGTGGGACAAAACAGGGACATGTAGAAGACGGCAGTTTTAACATGGCCAACTATGTTGTCCCACTAGTGGGCGATCAGCACCCAATGCATGGCGATTGACCATCATATCGCGGTGCACAACCAACACACAGAGAAATGATACCAGGACAGGCCCTGCAGCGTGGGGGCAGGCACATCAGTGAGATCACACCTGCGTGCTGTCCACCTCCATGCCTCCAGGCCCTGCCTCCGCTGCCTGGCTCAGATGTGCCAGCGCCTCACACGCAGCTGCTGCTCCGACACGTCCACCCACCACCAACGACAGGAATGCCACCTGAGTCATGATCGGGTTGCTGCTGTCCGCAAAGGGCAGCTGCAGCTGGGATGCAACTGCCCCGTCCACGGCTGCAGCATTGGGCATCTGCCCGCGTGCACATGCCTCCTCCATCTCCACATCCCCCTGGCCCGCGTGTGTGCGCGGGTGCAGGCTGACGCAGGGTGCAGGCAGTGCAACCGTGGCGGGCGGCACCGGCAGCACACCCAACCCATGCCCTGCAGCTGCAGCTGCAGCAGCTTTGCCCCAAGGCCCAGCAGGTACGCCACTGTTTGCGTGTGCAATGCCTGCATGGGTCCCTGTGCCACTGGGCTGCGCTACTACTGTTGCAGCTGCGCTCCCTCTTGCTCTTGGTGCAGCCCTGAGTAACTGCGCCGGCTGCACATTGTTGGATGGCCCTGCCTCCATCTCGTCCAGGAATGGGTCGTCAATTGGCAGCTGCAGGAAGTGCATGAGGCACTGTGCCTGCGTTTTGGTCCCCACATGCTGCGCCACTCGCGACCATGCATCCCCATACAGCTCCAGCGCCTCCAGCAATAAGAGACTCTCACTTGCGCACCACCCACTCTCGTCCACGCCCTCGCTCTGCAGCCACTCAGCCAGTAACAAGCCTTGCATGAGCAAGGGTTCTACAGAGCAATGTGCACCACATGATTCAAAGCACTGACAACAGTGCATGCCCACACTCAGCCGCCACCCGGTGCCACACATACGCACACAGCCATGCGCGACCTGCACACGCACCGCCTGCCGCCGGTCCATGCGCACAAAGTCCTTGGCAGAGCAGCCGGGTGGGAAGTGGCCCCCATGAAAGGCCTCAGGGCTCAGGTCAATGGCGGGGTGCTTGGTGCAGTGGTACCGCAGCTCAGTGCATTCCTTGCCAGTGTGCGCGCAGTACACGCGAACGATGCGGTCACCAGGCAAACGTGCTTCGCACCCAGGCCGCGTGGCGGCTGCCACACCACCAGCCACCTTGCGGGGACCGGAGATAGGGGCAATACCGCCTCCGCCCTGCGACAGTGATGCGATGGCCTCGGCCTGCAGATAGTGGGGGCGTGGGCCATGCCAAGCAGGCCACGAAGAGCAGTGAGGTCATGTGTGTTAATGCTGATCAGACAGGAGCACTCAGTGTGCGGGATTTTCATCCTGAACTTGATGATCAGACAGCAGCAAGTCGGGGCGCTGTCATCTGGTCACCCCACCTGTGTGGGGGCCTTGAGTGCCAGCAGGTTGTGTGGAGCCCCCGGACCCATGCTCTTGCCATCTGCTGCCAGGTGGTTGATGAGCCGCCAGGTGTTGAGGAACTGCCAGATCCTGCGCAAGGGATGGCCCATGAGTTACTCCCACAGCTCCAGCATCCCACCAAACAGACGCACACGCACGCATCCACATGCCAAGCACTGCTCACAGCACATGTCGCGCTCACATGCGCACGCTGTCTGCATCAAGGGCCGCAGTGTGCATGGCCTTGGTGAGCGTGAGTGTAGTGCCAGGACGCGCGCGGTACGTGTCGATCAGCAGGTTCCTGGCTGCCTGGTAGTTTTCAGGGGTGCGTGTGGCATGGCGGCCAGTGAAAAAATCGGGGAGTGCAGCCTCCTCCAGCTCATGGATCTTGTCCCACCTGCACACATTTGTGACGGTGAGACATCAAACAAGCAACCAAGGGAACCTCATGACATGCAGCACAAGGCATATATCGATACATGGGAGCGCTGCTGCACGCACCTGAACCACGCTGCATATGCTGGCACATAGTGTGTGGTGGCGGCAGCGGGGGGGAGTGCAGCGGCTTGTGCAGCCAGCAGTGCTGTTGACTTGTGCACCTGGCCCAGCATCTGAGCTGCACAGCCGCCCTGAGGTGCATGGCCCTGTAAGCAGGCGCGAGTGTGAACCCATACACTTCATTTGATGCGCCAAGCATGCTCAAACCTGCCCTGTGGGCGCCACGCCAGTCAAGTGGTTCCAAGCAACTTGCGCTTGCACCTTCTGCAGCACCCACCTGTGAGATGTTTTCAAGTGCACCAACTGCGTCCGTGACTGCCCGGTGCACCTCCACACTGACCTGCAGCAGAAAAAGTGACCGGGCGCAAAGTTTGATTGTGTTGCTGTATCTACAGTGCGAAGGAAGTGGTTCGCCGTTAACTGCAACACAGCTTGGGCAGCCCAGCACTCCGCAGTGGTTGTATTTATGATAAATGCTTGCTCCTGACAGTCACTGTTGCTCCCACACACATGTGCCATGAGCACAATGCCAGCAAATGTCCACGCACCTGCTTTACCGCCACCACCGACATGCGTGAGCCAGCTCCCGGCTCGACCTCCACAAACTCAGCATCAGTCACCGCCTTGTGACGCTTGGCGGGCGGCTTGTCACCCTTGCCCTCCTTTGTCCCTTTGATGGCCTTCTCCGCCTTTTCCTCCTTCTTCTCCTTCTGCTCCTCTCTCCTGTCCTTCTGCTCCTCCTTGGGCCGCGTGGCCGCCTCCCACGCACGCGCCGCAGCTGCAGCTGCAGCTGAGCGGGGTGCAGACGCCTCTGCAGCCGCAGCAACGCTGGTGCTAGCACCTGCTGCGGTGGCATCATCAGCAGGCATTTGCTGCTGATGTGGCGTGGGCGCTGACAGCTGCGGTGGGGCTGGGCGTGGCGGCTGGGCAGGGCGTGCCTGGTTGGGCAGCGGCACCATTTGCATGGAGGGTGGCGGCGCAATGGGCTTGGGCAGCTGCAGGAGGATGAAACATACAGTGAAGTTTGCCGGCACATCCTTGTGGCTGCTTGGCAACATGTATAAATTGCATTTAAGTGTCCACGCTGTGCGGGAGGTAGGTTGAAGTATACGCCTGCATAAATGCGCTGGATCTCCATGAACATCCAGCAGCACCAGCAAAGCAACACACTGAGCACGCACCGTGCCCGCTGCCTCCTGTGCTTCCAGAGACTCTTCTGTCTCGTAGTCAATGGGGTTCATCCACTCATTGTACTTTTCGCTGTCAAGTACCCAACGCACGTACACCTGTGGGTGCAGCGAACGAGATGTTATGGATGTGGTGTCACGCGCCATGCATGCTGGATACTACAAGCCACTGCAACTCTCATCTACGGCTGCGCCTGCCCCAGCACATGTTCACCTTCCATGGGCTGTTCAGCGTCTTGTCTGGCTCCAGTTTGTCACCAGCCTCATGGCGAGGAATGAGCTCGTCGTAGGAATCTGGGAGGTACCACCAGTGAACCAACGCCATGGCACCCCTGCCGGCAGGAGAGACAGCAAGAGGAGCACAGCATGCCCATGAGGGTGGCGGCTTGCCATGAATGCGGACGCAAGCGTGTGCCACCAGCACATGGCCAAGGCAGTATGAGCCCATACTGCCTGCTTCCAGCCGAGCAAGTCAGTACAGGACCCGGCGTAATAGCACCTGAGTTCCAGCACGCGCATGTACTCCTGCCCATCATCAGGATCGCCCTTGGGGCCAAATGGGTACACAATGTGTGAGACGCCTGGGCTATCTGTGCCATGCAAGCAGCAGCAAGGTACAGAAATATAAAATCAGGAACTGGTCAACATGTCTGAGGCCAAACGCATGCAGCCACATGGGCAAGGCCAGACCCAGACAACCACAGAATAGTGCAAGGTCAGACTATTTGCACATGTTGCACAGTAGTGCGTGTGTCGTGCTCTACACCTTCTGCATCTGCTAGTGTGCCACCCAGCTTGGTGACAACCTCCTTCAGCTTGGCCGCCTGCTTCAGCGGAATGAAGCACAGCGTCAGCCCTCCACCCAGTTCATGCGCAGAAACTTGTCGCAATACACCACTGCTGCACGTCGTAATTAGGCGAGCAAGCTGCATGCAAACCGTACCGCTGCTGCAACAGAGCACATCGCCTGAAACTAAAAATCACCGCAGGTACCTGCTCGCCGCAGCTCTCATGTATGTGCACACATGGCGGCTTATACAGCTTGCGCTTCTCCAGCTCACGGCGGCAGCCTGTGACCATCTCTAGAATCTGCGATCACAAGGTTCAGAATGCAGATGTGAAGGGGCATGACAACCAGTAGCGAGTACCATCAGAGCCTGAATCATGGCATGTGCTAGGTGCTTGACTATCCACTCGCATGGGAGGGGGCAAAAGTAAAGTCCAGGGGACCCTTCAGTCCAGCCCCAAGCCCGGATTCACACAAGGGCAGCTTACCCCGTGCTCACAAGCATAGTTGCTTGTGTACGTACCTGGCGGCGCATGGCTGCGTTCGTGAAATCAATGCGGCGGATGTCCTTGCTCTTCTTGATCTGGTGCAGCCGCATCGCAATGACGAAGATGGCACCCTGAGGCCTGAAGTCTTCAAACAGCTTGGCTGGCAACTTGGGGTTGCCTTTTGCAGGGCCCTGGTGTGGACATGTGACGCATCAGGGGCCCGCGTTTGGTTTGGATGCAGCATGAGTCCCACCAAGCTCATGTGCCAGGTACACAAGGGAGCACACAGCAGAAGTGACATGTGTGTCAGAGATGGCGACGAGCAGTTGGTCATGCGGAAAGTACAGAGCCACACACGTTTTTTCCCATCACATCCTCCATGAACTGCCTCAGGCCCATGAGCGTGTGCGCCAGGCTGCGTCGGTCATACTTGGCATCTGGCACCTCCTTGGCCAGAGCCTCTACGATGGGGTCCAGCTTGGCCAAGTAGTCAAAGTCCTGCATGGTGTTGTCCCAGATCAAGGGCAGCAACATGCAGTAAACTCCGCCTGTGCGTGCAGCCCGCTGCAATCTGCAACATAGAGGTGTGATTTGTCCATGCAGACCTTGGCTGTGTGTGCAGCACACGGACGCCATCCAATGCATATGTGCCTTGTTCGGGACAAGGGCATGCCATAGCTTTGGACTGAGCTGCATGGCTTTGGATTCACACAACAGCACATATAAAGATACTACATACAGTATGTGTGCGATCCGCTGGTTCAGCTGCCACATGCACGCATTTTCAAATGCGGATGGACATGGATTATGTACATAACATGCCATACACCATGCATGGTTGACCCAGAAGTCCAGTGTTCATGCGCATGGATGATTGCTGTGAAGTCTATGGCCACGCAGGTGAAGATTCCAGCTAAACCTGAACATGAACCATTTTTGATCTGGCATGTTGGGTGCCTGCTAGGAGTGATAGCAGGGGCACATCTTGGGTTGATTCCACGTTATTTTGCCACGCGCCTCATATTCAGACGGCACCACATTGCCACTTTTCTTCGCTTCTCCAGCAACCATGTTTCTCTAGTTCCAAATGTTATTTCTACAAGAGTTCGACTCCTTGCCACAGTATGATCAGTCCATCACCAGTCAGTACACAGCAACATATGATATCACCACGTCAAACAGCCAAATATACATATTTCCATGATGCTTCCTTGGCTTTATGATGCTGTTTGGCAAGTTTGTTGCCGTCATCGGAAGTGTGGGCAACGAATGAGCAAGCGGCTTATGATTTGTAAGAGCGAACCAGTCCATTGCAACAGCATGAAACATCACATTCTTCTGGGGGCAGGCGGCACATATGCGTTGACCTCCACAGCAGGACAATAAGGCCTCAACCTACTTTGTGCAGGAAGCAGGAACTGGGTACCGGTCGATACACCGCGCAGAACAAGGATCCTGTCGAAACCTCATTCCGGCTTGTACTATCCCACAGCGCGGTTGTGCCACAATCCACAGAGGAATGTCAGCGCACGAGCAGCGCGAGCATCCTGATACTTCTGCTGGGGGGACAGGGAAGCAGCACAGCAGCCCCTTTGCACGGCCCAGTCATCAGCAGCGCCACCAATCACCAGCACCAGGCCCGGCTGCTAGTGTGCGTACACCTCATGGGGCCGTGCAGGATGGTGGGGCACCTCCAGAGAAGCGGCAGGTGGAGTACTGCACGGTTCATGCAATGCAAGCTGGCCATGCAAGCAGTTCATCGACGTGCAAGCATGGAACCTGACAGCACATGTCATGTACATGGCTGCATGGTAGCACTGGAGCACTGCCCAAGCCTCCTGCCCTTGCAAGCATATGGAGCTAATCCCTGTTCAAGATGCAACCTGTGCAACCCTGAAAGCCCTGCTTTGTTGTGCTGCCATGTTACAGCGCATGCATGATGATCTGGGAGGCACGCTGCTCCTGCACAGCCCCAGCTTCCGTCACCGGGGGCATCACCACACAAAAACTCCAGACGAATGGCTCGCGCACATCTCCTCCAAGTTCCGCATCTCCAAGGCCAAGGTACGCAATGCTTAAAGCTGTCATTCCACAAGGGCCATGCAAGGATGCGCTGCAGTTGCTCCTGAGTCTCAACGGTAATGTGTCATCCAGACAGCTATGTTGTAAGTGGTATCACATGCATGTGGATGGAGTCACATGCGAGCAGATAACACATCTCGACATTGGAAAACACTGCCACGGTTTTATTAAAATGCAGGTGTTTACAGACGGCCAGGCAGCGATGAAGTATGCTGAGGAGCTGTACAACGCATCATGCGAGGTGCAGCCCACATGCTACACAGGCTCGACAGATGCAAGCATGCACCAATCACTGCCCTTTGAGCTCCTTCTCCTTGCCCAGACAGCCTCATACTGGACGGTAAAGCCCATGCTCACCACCTGCAATGCCCCGTGCTATGCAGACTATCCGTGACTGCCTGCAACGTTTTGCATCGGGTGAGCCAAGCGTGGTAGAGCACACACGGTTGGCCACATACCCCATTGTGGCCTGCCATGTGGACATTCGTGACATGGACCGCTGCCGAGGGCACTACGCAGGTGGGCACTTGCATACATGCGCATCAGCATCACCGCATGGCTTAGGGGCTATGCAGGTTCAGGGTTTCAGCCTGTGTGGCGGCTAAGGATGTACACATGTTTTGATGCACATGCTGGGCTGGAGGTGAAGGAAGAGGCAAGGCAGCTCATGTATTGTGCCGAGCTAGTACAAGCGCACACTGACCTCACCAATTCATTTTGAGCCGTGCAGCATATGGAGTGGTGAAGGAGCCTGGGTACTATGGCAACACTCTTACACGACCAGATGTGTTGGGTGAGCAATCAAGGCGGATCTGCAAGCCTGCTGTTGTCAGCCAGTACCAGCACGCCCAACAAACGCTGTCATGACACATGCCCACGCGCTGCACCTGCCTAAGCAGAGGACACACTGATGTGCACATGCATATCACCCGCAGGCGACTACTACTCACAGCAGCTGTCCATCATCACCGAGCGCTACCAGATCCCCCTTGTGGTGGGCAGTAGCGAGGTGCCCATCCCCCTGCCGTTTGTGGTTGACACCGCATCACAGGTGTGAGCGACAGTGGATTGCCATATGTGTGTGACATGCTCGTAAACTTGAAATGGTGGGCTGAATGGATGAGGGAGCATTAGGTTCAGTAGCTTGGTGTTCATGGGCTGTACCAGCAGTGTGGCCTGATGTACCAAGAACTGAACTTGCCTGGCCACTGCTATGCTGCGCAGCCTCATGACATATCCTCACGGCGCCAATATGAATTACATGAGGTGCGTCGTGCGAGTAATCAGCTAGCCCCACAAGTATTGTGCAGTTGTGATGTGTAAGTGCCACAGCGCTGGGCTGCCAAGCCATTCACGCCCAACATTTACCTCAAGTGGTCCCTGCCCATGCCACTTGCTACACCATGAAGAAGCTCCCTGCAGTACAGTTAGCCCACCTAGCTGTTCTTACTTCTTAGACTCTTAGTACCTCGTGTGTGGTGCAGAACTTCTGTTTCCCCGACTTATCCAAGATCAACGACGACCTGCCCAACGGCACCTCCCACCAGCCCTCCAACGCCCTCAAACCGCTGTGCCTGTTCACCGGCGAGCGCACAGACCTATCACTTCAACGTCTGGCGCACTACTGGTGGGTGCTGGTGCTGCATGTTTAGCGTTCAGGGGTTAGGGTTGGGGCCATGGGGCGTGCTGATCTGGAATGCATGAACTTCATTATGTTCTAGGGTTTCCTGCTGCAGAGATTCCGGCCGGCCTTTAGCAATGGCACGCCATGATAGCTGCGAACCAGTAGTTGGCTCTTCAGTCCAGTCTGTCAGGCTCCTGCAAGCAGCTGTGATACGCCGCTTTTATTTATATTTTAATGTTATGTTACAGGTCATAAGCAGGTAGAAGTCAATGACAGCATGACACCATACAACAGGACAGACGAGAACACACCTGGGGGCAAAAGAAGGGGGGTTTGCTTGCAAGCAGGGAGGGACGACATGGCACCAAGGAACCAGCAGGGGGACACAGCAGGTGTTGGTCGTGTTGGTGTCAGCCGACACCATTGGGCCTGCTGCCACGCATCGGCTGTGTCCATGACAGCAATTTCACACGTCCCCTTGTGCATGCAGTGGCACAAGCCCACGGCATTTCCAGGGTTTTGTGCTCCTGACCAACTACCAGCGGTACGTCGAAGAGTTCATCACATGGGGTCAGGCGGAGGTGAGCGTCGTCGTAACATTTCACCCTGAATGTGTTGGCGGAGTTGTCCCTCGGATACCTGCCTGCACCTGAGGGTCTAGCCGCTGCGGATCATTAGGAGTACACAGCACTGCATTGTGTATGGCGCAGCAGTACGCACATGATGCTGAAGCAAGTCACGTGACTATTGTCGCGTGTGTGCCAGGTATTGGCCCCGAAGTCCTCCTTCACACTGCTGGTGGGGCCAGGCAACACAGTGCTGGCAGATGCAGCCAAGCACACTTCGCAGCCACCCGAGTCGGTGAGGCGGTTGTGTGCTGTCCTGCTGCTTGCGTCTGTTGTGTAGCACAGCAACATTGTGCTTTCAGGCTCACTACTTGTGTCGCACGATGGGAGGGTGTGTGGCTGTGCACTTCCATGCAAACCCCATTGTAAATGTATCGAGTGCAACCTCATGCCGCACAGGTTGGCAAGCTGCCTCAAATGCCCGCTTATCACATGGTGCGTGAGGACGGGCTGGGCGTGACGCTGGTCAACATTGGTGTGGGGCCCTCCAACGCGAAGACACTCACAGACCACCTTGCGGTGCTGCGGCCGGTAAGTGTACCGTGGATAGAGGAGGTGGGCTTGCACAGCGTGTGTATTGCCCACCTGTTCACCAGTGGCAGGCACCCCCATGTGCTTGGTCGACTTGACTCATGTACATGAACACTGCCCTCCGCCGCAGCACTGTTGGCTGATGCTGGGCCACTGTGCGGGGCTGCGTGTGAGCCAGAACCTAGGTGACTATGTGCTGGCACACGCGTACGTGAGGGAGGACCATGTGCTGGACCAGGTGAGGCTGACTGTGTAGGCTCTGCATGCGGATGCTGTTTGTTCTTCGTGCTGACCGAGAAATGCTTGTGCCAGCCAGCCGGATCAAGCCACAATTTACTGATTGGGCCGAAGGTTCCGCGCGGCGCTGTGCACAACACTATGCTGCTGCTGCTGAACCTACACGGCTACAGTGCTGATTATGAACCCACACCATGCTTCCGCCCACACGCACACGATACTCCGGTGCTGGTACTCATGCTTGGCTTGTGCATCGTCTGTGCAGGACCTGCCGCTGTGGATCCCGCTGCCGCCCATCGCTGAAGTGCAGGTGACACCGCAGGACTTGCATCATGCAGTCTATTGTGACTTGCTGCTGTACCACGCTTGTGCTGCTGCCGACAACAACATACGGTAATCGTGTGTGTCCTACTCTGATGTCATCACAGACTGCGCTGGAGGCGGCTGTGGCCCACGTGCTCAAGGATGTTGACATTAAGAGTGTCATGCGCACAGGCACGCTGGTGACGACAGGTGTGCGCCACCTTGTGCTTACCGATTTCTTGCAGGCTTTTATGGGCAGTTAATCGTCATATGTTCGTGGTCTCATTCACTCGGCTCATGTGTGCTGCTCCACTCCTGCTGGCCATAGACAACCGTGACTGGGAGTTGCGCGCGGAGGAGCTGAAGCAGCGGTTCATCCAGTCACGAGCAATAGGTGGGTGCACCATCATCTGCGTGTTGATGTGCTTTTGTCTTCACCGGCACCTGTGTCTTCGGATACCGTAGTATCCGTCAGCCTGGCTGGGTCCTTGGGCACACACTTGTCAATTGTTACCAGTGCGTGCTGTCGGTTCTCATCTGGGTTTTGAAGAGGCTGTGCTTATGTTGCTGCTTTCCCAGCTGTGGACATGGAGAGCGCAACAATTGCCGCCAATGGGTTCCGCTTCCGAGTGCCATACGGCACGCTGCTGTGCGTGTCTGACAAGCCAATCCATGGAGAGCTGAAGTTGCAGGTGCGGCGACAGATGCAGCAGCCTGAGACCCAAGCACACAACAGCAGTCTTTCATACGGTGACGGCCCTGCACAACTTTCCCTGTCTGCAGGGTATGGCCAACGACTTCTATCGCCAGCGCACTAGCGAGCACCTCCAAATCGGGCTGGAGGCTGTGCAGCTGCTGCGTGAGACAGGCGTAGGACGGCTGCAAAGCCGCAAGCTGCGCGGCTTTGATGAGCCACCCTTCCGCTAGGGCAGGTTGGTTAACGTATCTATGTGCGAGCCCATGCCCCGTCTACCACTGTGCTGGGCTATCTGTGTAGCTGAATGCTGGTTCATGTACAGGCAATACGATTCGCTTGCGCGCGACGCCACTACGTGATCATAATTTTGGCAGCATGCAAGATCATGGCGAGGGGGGAGATCAAGCTGATGCTCTGTCAGATCCTGTCAGGGTTTATGCAAGGCAAGAACGACGAAAGTGCTAGTGCCGATTTGCACCTTCAAGCAATTATTCTTGGGAATTCATACGGCACACAGATTTGCTGGGTGGCGAGGGTTTAGTGGGATGACTGCATATTCATGATTACTCCGATGATGAAAGTGAGTTTTGTTCCCATAGTTATCCGCCATAACCCCTGTGTCACTAGCATTCCCACCTGAACTCTCATCGACCCATCATTTCGTGCCTTGACAGAAAAAGGTCCAAGCTCTATATTCTTTCTGCAGGCCAAACAGCTTTGCTTGTCTATTCGGGGCGTTAAAGAGCAGGAGCAGTACTGTCCACAGTTCATCTGGGACCAGCAACTGTGCAGCTATGTCGGCCCCATCACCTGAGGCAGCAGGCTCCATCCTGTGGATGTGGATTCTGGCTGCTGTGGCGGGCAACTTATTTGCTGCATACTGGTTACTGAAGGCGCTGCTGCTCGTGCAGCCCAAGCTGCGCGGTCAGCTGAGGTCGTATGCACAGCAGCTCCGTACATGCTGCGCGCTGAAAGGATTCCTGCATTGCTTGGGAAAGGCGCCGCAGGGAGAAGGCAGCTCGCAGCTTAGCAGCACTTCTCTAGGCAAAGAGCAGCTAGGTCTTTCACTGGCAGGAACGATGGGGCAGCAGGCAAACGTGGAGGGAGATGAGGAGGATGAGGAGGTAGTAGCACTTGTGGATGCAGTACTGGCCAAGGAGCCAGCACCAGAAGCTAAGCCATGCAACAGGTTCCCTGAGCAGCCCTCACATCTCAGGTCACCAGCAGGGGTGGGCGCAGAAGGGCAGGTGGTGTTGGAAATGGGCCAGGGACTGGACGGGGCCCTGTATGCATTGGACAACAGCAATCTTCAAGTGCGCGGTACTGGCTGCTCACATTCCAAGCCATCCACATGTCAGCGGCATGACGTGTGTGTGCAGGCATGCTCCCTTGCGCCATTCCATGTTCAATGTCCACACAAGCAGCATGGCAGGCACCAAACCTGCATAGCATGCCCATACATGGCCGCAGGGCGAGGGTGCCTCCAAACGTGGTCCGGTCACGACGCTGGAGTGGCGGAACCTGGGATTCGATGCGGTCACACCCCACGGCCGCACTGTTCTCTTGTCAGGGGTGTGGGGCCGAGTGGCCTCAGGGCAGCTGATGGCTGTGGTGGGGCCATCTGGGTCAGGTGGGCGATGGTCTTGTGTTCGGTATGTGCATATGGCAAGATGGACAGGGCCACGTGTCATGTATACTAGATGCCTACGAGTGCCTGCCCATCTCCTGCGGATGTGCAGTCCACCAGTAACACTCCTCCGCACGTGCAGGCAAGAGCACTTTGATCGAGATGCTGGCTTTCAGGCGGCAGGCCAGCACCCCAAGGGCCACAAAGTCAAGCCCCAAACTACCAGACCCAAATCAGGCATCTCCCCTCCCAGCAGAGCCACCATCATGCACATTGGCGCAACCAACTGGGGATCACACCCCAGCAGCCGACAAGCCAGAGCAGCAGACGCTGGCACGGGTCAAGGCCTCTCGCCCTGCACTGCTGCTGGACGGAGCACCTGCCACAGCTGGCTCCATGAGGGGTGTGTGTGCGTATGTGGCCCAGGATGACGTGCTGCTGCCGCAGCTGACGGTGGGGGAGACGCTGGCACTGGCTGCTGCATTTGGGCCATCGGTCAACAAGTCTGGGGACACGGCAAGCAGGGATGGAGGCAACACGTTAGCACATGCGGGAGCGTACAGCACTGCGGCTGTGCAAGCACGTGTAAGGACCGTCATGGCAGCAATGGGGCTGTCGCGGCATGAGACCACGATGGTGCGGGTCGGAGATTCAGCAACAGCTCTGCTCCATGGTGTGCCGGCTTGCCTGCCAGCTTCCTGTTTGCCACCTCGGCCTTTGCTTAGTTCAATTGCCTTTCGAGATTGCCTTTGCTTGAGGTTTATGTGCTCGAGCTTGAGCTCCATGTGCTGATGAATCTCAGGTGGGTGGGCTGCTGCCTGGCGGGTTGGCGGTGCGCGGGCTCAGTGGAGGGGAGCGCAAGCGGCTGGGCATTGGTATGGCGCTGGTTCACGCGCCGCGCCTGCTGCTGGCAGACGAGCCCACTAGCGGTGAGACAGGACCATTGCCTAGCTCATGATTAGTAACCATGGCTGTTGTTGTGTGAGCACGCACCCCTCACTGGCGAATGTTCACCTTCGCTGATCATGTCTCAACAGGTCTGGACGCCTTTGCTGCACTGAGCGTGATGGCGCATCTTGCAGCTATGGCACGTGGCATCTGGGAGGGGTCGCGGCCATGCGCAGTGCTCGTCACCATCCACCAGCCGCGCGCTGCGATCTGGGACATGCTGGATCAGGTGGGAGCGTGAAAGGGGACGGGGCGCGGGGACATACATTTTGATATGTGTCGCAGCTATTGCTGCCATACATCGCATGTGCCCAGCTGCGGTCGCTTTGCCTGAGCAGCATACTCGTACCCTCACGGTGCAGGTGCTGGTGCTGGTGGCAGGGCGTATGTTGTATGACGGGGCACCAGAAGGCCTGGTTCCCTGGCTGTCTAAGCATTTGCCGCGCACACCAACCACTGTCTTAGCTCCCTGCCAGCTTCTGGGCCAGCCCAAGGAGCTGGAGTATGATCCGGAGCAGTACGGCACGCCAGCTGACTGGGTAGTGGATGTCGCAGCTGCAGCAGCTGCTCCTGCTGCTGGCACTGGTACTGCCTCAACTGGTGATGCCAGCGTTGCTGTTTGCACTGATGGTGGGATGGAAGTACAAAATGCACGGCGGGAGCTTCAGCAACCTATATCTTCCTGCATCTGCGGGTGTGGTGCGCAATGCGCACACATCAATCCTTCAGGCTCCCCTGGCGTGAACCATCAGCCCGAGCAGAGGATGATAGGAGTCGGTAGCTGTGATGACAGCATGCGCTGTGGGTGGGCTGCACACGTGGCTGATGCATTCATGCAGCAGCTGCACCTGTCAGACCAATGCTACACGGGTGAGCCTGCCAGCACCAGTGCCGCAGCCAGTGCCAGCTGCACAACTTCAGGCTGTATGCTCAAGGCCAGGATGTCCTCACACATCCACACGTGGTGGCGCACCTACCGTGCCCTTGTGTGGCGTGAGGGCTTGGCTGTGACACGCAACCCAGCTGATGTTGCAGGCCGCATGCTGACGTTCCTGTGAGTTGTGCGTATGCAAATTGCACGTGAATGTTGCTCAGCCTTCCTTTCTCACGGGTCCTTGATGCCATGACGATGCAGTAGCAAGGCAGCTGCTTGGCGAATAACAGCATGATGTAATTGTTTCTCTTCGCTTTGCTGCCCCATGCTGTTGTGTACCGCAGGTGGGTGTCGCTGCTGGGCAATTTCCTGCTGTACGGCGGTGGCCATGATGTGGGTGGCAAGTGCAGCATGTCACCATGAGTTCAGACAACAAGCATCCAAAGCGTCGTCATGGGCTTCTGCAGCCCATCAACTAGCCTGTGACATAGCCGTGCACAGGTTTCTTTTATCTCCTGCTGTTGGCCCTGACCTGCAGGCCGAGGGCGCAGGCAGCATCCGCATCCGTCTGGGCTGGCAGTTTGCTGAGCTCTTTTTCTTCCTGGTGCGTCTTGCTGCCTTTGCAGCGCAGCTGTGGAGAGCACCATGCAGGTGTCTTCTTGCCATCAAGCGAGTATGCCCTTAACGTGCTCCGGGCTTAACGCACAGTCACGATGTAGCACTGCAAAAATGTGAATGATCAACTCGTTGACTGTCCTCCTCCCTTGTTCTTTGCATGCATGCGGATGGCAGGTGTGTCCGTTCCTGTTCATGAGCGTGTTCACTGCCGACAAGCGTGTCTTTCTGGCTGATGTCGCTGCTGGGTAAGACTAAGACTGCTGCTGCTGATGATGTCACAGCAGCCGCAGTGCAATGCATCACAACAGCACATGATATGCCATAGCTGCTTATAGCACAGGGCTGTGGTTCACTTTCCCACAACTGTCGGACCACGCTGCGGGGCTGAAATGTTAGACTCATCAGGCCACAATTGCTTGACTGGGTCACTGCGCTGTGCAGGCGGTACAGCACGGGGGCGTACCTTGCCGCGAAGCTCACGGCCACGCTGCCGCTGAACACAGCAATCGCGCTGGCGTTTGCATGGACCGGGTACGGCATGTTTGGGTTCTGCCACAGCGCAACCGCAGTGGCGCTGTCATCAGTTGTGGGCGTCCTCTTCAGGTCTGTGCTGCTGCTGTCTTTAGGCGATGCGGCGAGCATCACTTCCATACTGCATGTGCAGCGCAACGAGTGCACCATGCTAACCTGTTAGTATCGGTGTCTGCGGGGGCGTGATCATGTGGCATATCCCTGACTGCTACCAGCCTGATAGGCTGCCCGTGCGATATGCCCTGGCTGCACTGAGTTGTGCCTTTTGACGTTCGTCGTGGTCAACAGCCTGGTGGCACTGCAGTGGATGTTCTTCTGTGCAGCTATTGCGCCTAATCAGGACATCGCGTTTGGCATGGCGGTACGTGTACCGCTTGCAGGGGCTGATGCCTGACAGTCATATGCCGGCATGGAGATGAAGGACACACTCATGTTGTCGTGCCTTGCTGCTGTGTAGTGGGGAGTGGCCCCGCCCTCCCGTTCCTTGTGTTTTCTCCCTTCCTCTGGTCCAGGCCCTGCCTCCGTGTGATGGGGTTGAATGAAGCTTGGTTATGGGCCATTTCTGCGCTATGCAATGCACGCATGGGCCTGGAACTCTCTGTATGCTTTTTGATATGTCCTATGCTTATAGTATCACTTGTTGGAGGGCATCTGAGTGCTTGCGACACGTCTGTGCACCTGCATACCCAGGTGTGCTTCGCCATTTTAAACCTGCTGGTCAATAGCTTCTTTATGGGCCCAATGGATCCACCTGGCGCGCCCTGGGTGAGACAGCTGCGCTACATCTCGGCGCTGGACTACGCATGGCAGGTACATGAGGAGAGGCCGGACACGTGTTCATTGCCCTTCGTCGCCCATCTATTCAATTGTTCCCCGGCAGCAACACGTGCTGAATGCCGCACAATGGGGACCCAACCTGAAGTGCTCTCCGTGACCATAACACGTGTGCGCTGTGTGTGTACATGCAACCATGTCTATGGGCCACTACCCCTGTACCCTCATGGCTGGCTCTGCACCTTGCACAAAACACATGCATGCGCAGGGCCTGACAACTGCAGAGTTCAAGGGCCGCGTGTTTGCGTGTGGTGGTGGCGGTGAAGGTGCAGGCCTCGGACTGGACGCGTTGGGCATCTTCCCTCGCTTCATCCCTGCTTCGCCAAGCCTAGCACCCTTCCGGTGTGTGGGTACATGCTATGAGAGTGCACTGTGTGGCATGCATGAGGTGGCCCCGCGGCAGCAATGCAACTGGTTGCTGTATGTGTTTTGTGTTGATTGGCAGTTTCCTCGCACTAGCAGCCGCATTCAGACAATTGCTAATGGTGGCAAATCTGGGGAACTCAACGCAGGTCTGGGCTCACTGCTGCCGCACAAGACCCTGCTTGCATCGTCTCAGGTGTTTGGACCCAGTATTTACAGTAGCTGCCATCACCTGTCAGCTGCCAACACTGTCCGTGAAATCGTTGGATCTTCCAAAGGACCTGGGCGTCATTCCATGCCTGCTTTTCTTCAGAGGTCACCTGAGTGCACTCCTGAGTGCACTGTTACTGATGCACCTTTCTTGCCTGTTTCCTGGCTGCAGGTGATGCTGTGCTCGCATACTATCGAGTACACCCGTATGTGGGTGTGCATGTTGGGGCGCTGTTTGCGTACCTGGCGGTGCTGCATCTGCTGACTGCTCTGGCACTCGCACGGGGTGCCCAGCGTGTGCGTAGAGGCCGAGGCACTGGGGCTACTGTCGTGGGGTGAAGAGATGAATCAGGGGATGAGCTGGGTTGTGATGGTACTTTACTGGTCAGAGGCAGAGTGTGGGGATTGGGGGCAGGGGGATCTGAGCCCAGCCTGTGCATGCACACTGTCGGCTGATCCAATTATTGCAATGTAATGGCAGTGGGCTGTGCATGTTTAGTTGTGAAGTTGAAAGGCAAAGGAGACTACCATCAAGGTCGTGTTAAAATCAGTGGACCTGCTTCCTTCTTTGGCTGCGGCCACGGTCTTTGCGGCTGCAGTCCATGTCCTGGTCTTCGTTGCCTAGACAAAAGCTCGGCTTTTGGTTGCACCGTCAGGTGCCACTCTGCTAGAGGCCTTTGGTGGTGCGACCGTTCACACCCAAACTGTTGGACAGGTGACAAGCATGCATCATGTGATGCTGCGGATCGGGGGTTCGAGGCCTTAGGGCCTGTGTCGCCTGTGTGCATGCTCCAAACTGCATATATGCAGGATGCAGTGTGGATGGCAGGAGGACCAAGCTCACTGCAAGCCTGCCTACCCAGGAGCTGCGTTTTGCGGTCGTCTGGGTAAGCTTGAGCCTCATGAACTATGGTAGCCGCACATTTTGCATGATGTGGTCCAAGGGCCCGCCAAAAACATCAAGTCCACCAATACGCGTGGCGTTACATCGCCATGGTGTTGGCGCCTCCAGTAGCCACAAATTGTGCAGTCGCTGCCTAAGCAGCTGCTGCCAGATCATGATCCGCGATATCCTTCACATGAGCGCGCTGCAACAAGCGTGAACTTCGCGGTTCGCTGCATCAATCGCACAACTACGGTTGCGTTAGTTTCAGGGAGTGAGTAACACACACATAACAAGGTGCAAGCTGTCTAGCCGACCTTCGCCTCCGCATTCTGAAAATACAGACTGGCTAGGGTATTCTTTCAATTGATTTACTAGGATAGGCTTGATGAGGGTGCCTTCAGGTCTGTTGACCAGGCCCCTGCCCCAGGCTACAGCTCCAGTCGTGGTGGTCCAGCGACGTGGGAGGCAGCGGCTCCATGTGGCAGGCTTCCTTCAGGAGCAGGCGCGGCTGCGACAGCTGCGAAAGGAGGTGCGTTGAAGGTCCGGAGACATCACTCTTGCATTGGACTGCATTGGGTTTCAATACGGGACCTGAATCCCAGACTGCACCCAAACTATGACGCGTGGCTGCAATGCCGCGACGGCATTCGCCACTTCACAACTTTGACGGACCATGTTGTTAGATGGCACCATCGAAATGACGGACGTAGGCCCGTCCGCTAGCACATCTGGCCCAACAGTTCCATATGGCAAACGGGCCCGCGGGTCAAGCGAGGTGAAAAATCCTCCCAGCACGGAGAAAAGGCCATGTGAGCCCGGGACTGAGCCCGCCAGCGGTGCACGCTGCTGCCTGCGTAGGCCGAGAATGCGCAGGTGAAGAGGGCGCGGCCGGAGATTCTCCGGCCGGGCATTCCTCCTGCAACCCCAACCAACTCGTTCAGGGTCCCTGACCGGCCCTCCCCGCCCCTGCGGGAAGACGACAAGGTGTGCTGATGGTGTTGGGTTCGCTTGGACTTGGTGGCGTGCTGTGCCGTGGCAGCATGGTCATGCACATAGCCTTTTCACCATGCTCGCAGGATGGGCACTACGTCTACGAGCTGGGCGAGAACCTGACCTCTAGATGTGAGTTGGGCGGGCTGCAGGGGCTGCCAGTCTGCATTGGGGCGGAACCTGCGTCGAATCCAGGAGAATCAAGGGGGCTTGAAACCCAGGTTCTCCAATAACGCACCTGCTCTCTGCCGTGGTCCCTCGCAGACAAGATTTTGAGCAAAATGGGTGAAGGTGGGTGACGTTTGCTCTTGCCTCGTGCATGGCGTTTCGAGACCAGTTGTAACTGGACAATGCATGCTGACACGAGCGACTCACTGCATGTGGCCATGTTGTAGGCACATTTGGCCGCGTGCTCGAATGCTGGGACCGCAAACACAAGGACTATGTTGCCATCAAGATCGTCAGGAACATTGACAAGTACAGGCATGCGGCGATGATTGAGGTTCGTGTGGGCCCCTGGCATGCATGGATGGGTTGTGCGCCTGGCATGGCCAACTGCTGCACGTGCAGCCAATGGCTACTCATTATTTGGATGCTTGCTTCATTGTTGACGCAGCTGGAGGTGCTCAACACACTGGGGAAGAATGATCCGACAGGTTCTAAGAACTGCATCAACCTTCGAGAATGGTTTGATTACCGTGGGCACGTGTGCATGGTGGGTGCACATGGCAGGCTGGCTGCTGCTGCGCAGGATTTATGCTGGTTCACAGCTGATGTCAGTAATGTGCGAGGGGACAGGGCAGGGGCGTGTGTGAGGTGGAGGGTCTCTCATCACCGCTGTCATGTCATCACGTCATGGTCTAACACATTGTACACGCTTGCATCTTGAAGGTGTTTGAGAAGCTGGGGCCAAGCCTTTTTGACTTCTTGCGCAAGAACGAGTACCGGCCATTCCCAATCGACCTGGTGCAGGACTTCTCGCGTCAGCTCATCCAGGCAGTTGCGTACCTGCACGACCTGCGGCTTGTTCACACAGATCTGAAGCCAGAGAACATCTTGTTGGTTTCGCTTGACTACTGCCGCTCAACATCAGTCACCTCAGGGCGAGGGTCCACAACACGCATCGTGCCTGCTTCCAGCGCCATCAAAGTGATCGACTTCGGCAGTGCCACTTTTGAGGACCAGTATCACAGCAGCATTGTGTCCACACGGCATTACCGTGCACCTGAGGTCATCCTGGGGCTTGGCTGGTCGTACCCGTGCGACATGTGGAGCGTTGGCTGCATCATCATGGAGCTGCTCACAGGTATGTGCGCGAGGCCGAGGCATGTTGCCAGGCAGTGGCAGGATGATGTGCAAAGAGCAGGAACCGCAGCAAGCTCTGCATGCGTCTGTTTGCTGTCTGTGGCCATCAGTTTTGCATGGTTGTGTCCCGCAAGCACGCATTGAGCGGACTGGTGCTGCTTGCTCTTCTGCAGGTGACGCGCTGTTTCAGACGCACGAGAACCTGGAGCATCTAGCCATGATGGAGCAGGTGCTAGGGCCACTGCCCGAGTCCATGATCCAGCGCGCCAACAAGCCGGCAGCGAAGTACTTCGTCAAAAACCGGTTGTGCTGGCCCGACGGTGCGGCAAACAAGAAGAGCGTGAAGGCAGTCAAGAAGCTTTCCAACATCCGGCGCGTGGTTCTGGAGCACGGGGACTCATCGGCCGTGCCATACCTGGATACCCTAGTGGACCTGCTCAGCGGCATGCTCCGCTACGACCCGGAGGATCGCATGACAGCCCAACAAGCACTGAACCACCCATTCTTCCAGCTCAAGCTGGCAGCCTCCATACCGTCAGCCATCCCATCGCCCAGCCTGCTGGCACCAGGGCAAGCAGCAGCAGGGCCAGAGGGGCAGAAGGTAGTGCTTGCAGCCCCAATGGAGAGGTGCATCACAACAGGGCAGGCCGTCACAACGCCGTCTGTGGCGCCCCTGATTCATGGGGGTGTGCCGCTGTTGGTTGCAGCAGGCCGCGGCAGCGTGAATCAAACCCACTTCATGACTGGGTGGTAGGCAGCCACCCCATGTACAATATACACGGTACCTTAGTACCTGACCCAAGTGACTGCTGACCTTGCAGCATGTTTGGTTGGGCATCAAGTTGTAGTTGGCGCATCTGCACGCGCCAGGCACAACTTGCTTTTATTCTCTATGTGTTTCAGCCAGGGCGGGGTCTGGGCGAACGGTGCTGACGTTTTCGGCGGCCACATTGCATATGTGGTTGCCTGGGGGCAGCGGGGAAGACAAACTGACGCGTTGATTGACCACTTGATGCGATGAGAGGGACATGGATGTGTGTGCATATTGGGCCCCTCGTGAGGTGCAAGCCGCATATGGCATGCCATCAGTCACTTTGGGAGTCCCGTCAGTCATACATGCTTCCCTGACCTCCATGCCCCCCATTGCAAGGCTGTGGCATGCCTGCATGCACCAGGGCTGGGCCGGAAGACACCATTCGTGATTGGTGTATGCTTGTTGGGAGGGGGCGGAGGTGGTTCGCTGAGACAGGTTTGACCCCCTTCATTGTTTCTTGAAACTCTTCGCACCCACATGCACAGTGCACTTGTATAGCTGACATGGATTAGCCCACTGCCTGTGCGCCCAGCAGTGGCTTGATCTTTATTCTGTCCCATTTCATTTCTGGATCAATGAGCAGCGGCGTATAACGGGCATGCGAGGAGTGGAGCGTTGTGTACGAGGTTTGCGGCGGCTGGGTTAAAACTGGAACGTTTGGTTTTTTGCCTGTGGTTTGGACTCCATTCTTTGAGCTATTTGCGAGTGTCACGGGTGTAGACCCCCTTACCAAGCCGAAAGGCCATCAACTGGATGATGCCCACATGACTGTGGACGCCCTGTTGCTGTTGTCTCGTGTCATTGGTGCTGTCCTGTGGTGCATGAGAGGATGAGAGCCCTGAGAGAGCAAATGCCCCCACCAGATGCCGTCTGCGGCTGTTATATGGTTCTTGCCTCTGGTTGCCCATAGCCAGCGCCAGCCACGTAGTGGCCACGTAGTAGCCCAGCCAATATGCGAACCACCAGCATATTGTTCATGTTACACGAGCCTCCAGCCAGTTCATGTTCATGTTACACGAGCCTTCAGCCAGTCACGGGCTGATCAGCATTGCACATGTTCATGTTCATGTTACACGAGCCTTCAGCCAGTCACGGGCTGATCAGCATTGCACGCTCCATAGCGTGCCTTAGAGCATCTAGCATTCAAAGTTTGTTGGTGTCATCCTGACACCCATATCCAGCATAG
>QAXD01000023.1:309095-323956 GCA_004335575.1 Haematococcus sp. NG2 | reverse complement strand
CCCACCACTGCTTCCATCCTGTCATGGCCGATCCCACATCCACCGTTCGAGTGCTAGCAGTTGTTGTTACACCATAACGACGTAAGCCAGCCAAGGGCTAGGTGGCAAATCGACAACAGATACCACCTGCATCTTTGTTACAATCCAAACCGTTTCTGAGATCCAGTCAAGAACTGCCATGACTGGGCAAGGTCTTGGCATTGCTTCTGGCTTGTTTGCTCAGCACTAAAACCCATGAAACCATCAAGCTGAGAAGTAGCTCCATGCCGTATGCACGAGGCCTGCATCAGGCGCAGAAGGTTGTGAACCAGCAGAGATCTATGTTGCTTGTGCTTTGCTTAGCACGCAACATGTGATCGATGAATGTAAAGTATGATGCGCTGCACGCTTTTAGAAGATGTCACAAGCCGTTTGTAACTTTCTAGTATTTGCGACCCGTGCGGTCCGCTACTGTTGGATATCGTCATGAATTGATTCGGCGTGTAGGGCTTCAAAACCTCAACTGCTGTCCTTACGCAGCACTTCCAACGGGTCTATTATTCCATGGCAGCAGCTGAGGAGCCAGTTTGTTGTGTGCATGAGGCAGGTGCACATGGCAACACCATTGCAGCACTGCGCCATGCGCGTGATGGGCGGCCCACACTGATTGACCTGGGGGGTGCATGCCTCTCATACAGTGCAGCAGCCACAGCTGACATATTTGCAGCTCTGATTGATGCTTTGGGCAAAGGCCCGGACGTGAAGCTGAAGCTGAAGAACGGCATGCTGGACTTCTCAGGCATGACGGGCACACTAATCATCCGAGCAGACTGCACGTGCGAAGCAGTCAAGATGTGCGGCTTCACAGCCTGGGCAGGGGCACCCCACACTGTCACCATGCTGTGTGTGTCTGGCTCAGGCAGGTTGGTGTGTGTTCAGTGTGAGATGATGGCAGGGCCAAGTAATGAAATCAGGACCGGAGCTATCAGGGTTGCCAAAGCAGCAGGGGATACCAATGCAGGGCAGCTGGTCCTGAACAGCTGCACGCTGACCGGCTTCACGTCACCTATTCAAGTGGCGGAGGCAGGACATGCAGAGCTGCAGCGGTGCTCCGTGCGGCTCGCAGCCACAGCCCCACACCACGGGATGTTTGCGGTGCGGGCGTGCGGCCCTGCTGTACTGCAACTTGTGGGCATAGCATCATGTCATGTTGCGCCGTGTTGCACCTGCAAGCAACCCACGAGTCCGCACACAAGAACATGGCACGCTATTAATCCCCGGTAATTGCTTGTGCCCGCTGTGTTGCAAAGACATTTACCTCCTGCGTGTGTGTGCGGCAGGTGGACGGTGCTGGCTCATGCCTGACGCTGACCGACTGCGTGTGTGTGGCAACCTATGTACCTTGTCCTGGGATCCACCTTCTCAGCCTTGTATTGAACGGTGGCCGGCTGTCCCTGGAGCGCTGCCAGGTCAAGCTGGATCCCTCAGCTCCGTTCCAGCAGGTCACTGGCAGGGCTGCTGGCCCAGCAGGCAGCTCAGTGGCACAGGGCAAAATGGCCCTCAACGTGTTCCATGCCACAGATGCCGGGTCTCAGCTGGAGCTGTTGAAATGCAGGGTGACTGCCGCACCGCTGCCCCAGGTGCCCAAGCGTGCTGGTCTCCATGTAGTGCACGTTGCCGATGGTGCAGCAGCAACCCTGTCCGGCTGCACCTTCAAGGGTGTGGCTGTCCACGCCCAGGCACAGCTGCGTGCGAGCGGCTTCTCGTGGAAGGATGTGGCAGAGGCTGCTGTGGCCGTGTATGGTGAGCAGGAGGTGGCGCTACACGAGTGCTCCATCACTGGCTGTGCCACAGGCTTAGTGGTGCGTGCACTGACAGGTCTCTCAGGCATTGGCATGCATATGTGTGCGCCATGTGGCTTGGTGGCCCCAATATGGGCCGCAGTGGGCAGTATCCAGACCTGCAGGCACCCTGAGCTTCAAGCACTGCACATCCCAGGCTTGTTACATGGCTACACCCGTTGCTTATTCAATCTCTTCCTGCATGCCCATGTGGGGTGCTCATGGCAGGTGCCATGTATTGCAAAGCCCCCGCCTGTGCAACTCAAGCTCACCAAGTGCCAGCTATCACGGTGCAAGGAGCATTGCATACATATGGCAGCGCCTAATGCGCAGGTCAGCCTGGACCAGTGTTTCCTGCAGGTGAGATCCCAGGCTGTTCAGTCCATGCTTCTGCATGAGTAGCGGCTGAATTTCTGAATCTATGTGGTTCCACAGCTTGTGTGTTACACGCCCAAGCAGTTGTATCACCGGCATGCTGGCAGATGTGTGCGTGCACATCATGCCACGTGCTGGGTGAGTGTCTGACCGTTCTTGCTGCTCCAGTTTGTGGGTCTTGTCCCTCACCATGGGCGCTGCTACACGCGCAGGGTGGTGGTGGGCCCAACAACAGGTCATGCGCGGAAGTGTTTGCGGGAACACTGCGCATGACGCGCGGTGTGGTGCACACCAACAGCTGGGAGTGTGAAGGGGTGTTGCTGCAGGGCCCCAAGGCACGTGCTGAGCTGCAGGGGGTTGCGCTGCACATGTCCCGAGCCACAACCGGCCTCTACGTTCAAGACGGGGCGCAAGCACATGCCACAGCCTGCACTTTCCTGCCAGACGCCCAAAACACGCAGGCATCTGGTGTGTATGTGAGCGGGGTGGAGGGCCGGACCGGCCCAGTGTCCAAGGTCCACCTCACGCAGTGTGAGATGACCGGCCTCATGGATGCCATCCAAGCTGGGAACAACGCTAAGCTGCAGCTCAAAGGCTGTGCGCTGGCAGGTGTGCATTGTGTACTGTCTCTGGATGATGCGGAGGCACGCGTCAGCCTCAAGATGGACAGCTGCTGGCTCACAGAAAGGACATGGTGCGTGTCTGACATGGGGTTTTGACGGCTGTATGGCCTGCTGTGACACACCACGCAGCACACCCTACCAGGGTGATCGAGCATCCAGCCATGGCCAGGTGTGCCGCTGGCTGAAGCACACACGTGGACTGTCAGTGCGCTGTGGCTAGCACAGCTGAGCCATGCATGCCGCGCTGAGTTGCCAAAACAATTGTGGCTGGACGCAATGCAGGCTGTTGCACGGCGGCATGGTGCCGGAGCGCGGCTGGCAGGGGCTGCGGGCAGCTGCACCCTTGGCTGTGGTGCAGGAGGCAGGCAGCGTAGGCAGCGCTGAGGAGGCACTTGGCCATGCACCCAGGGGCCAGGACCTTCTGGCTGCTTTCACATCTGGGATGAACACAGCACCACAGTCCATCTCAAACCTCGTCAATGCCTTTTTCTCGGACAGCAGCGTACAGCAGACATGTGCGGAGTGTGTTGAGTCAGGCGACATGCAGCTTGGTGGCATTCTAGGAGTCCTGCGCATGATGCAGTTGGGGGCGAGTGATGGTGGAGCAGGCCAAGGGGGTACACAGGAGGCAGGGCCCAGCACAAGTGCAGCGCGTTCGGCTGGTGGTCCCACAAATGGGTCGAGCGCCGCACAGGCGGGCGGCAGCGGTGGCCAGCGGTACGTGTGCGCAACATGTGGGGCCGCTCCGGAGATGCTGCAGAAGTGTGCAGGCTGCAAGGTTGTGCGGTACTGTGGGCGCACCTGCCAGCAGGCAGACTGGAAGGTGCACAAGCGGCTGTGCGCACAGCTGCGCACAGCCGGTGACGCCGGTGCTTGATACCATTGAACGACTGTTACATTTAGTACTGGCTTTGCACGAGCTTGTGCTAAGTTTATATGCGCGAGGTATGAATGGCAAATAACGTTTGCTTCAACAGGCCTGGCTGGCACGTAGATGGCGCCGGGAGCAATGCCATTACTGCTGCTGCTGCTGCTGCTGCTGCTGCTGCTGCCCTGCTGCAGCTTGAGGTGCTGGTCACTTGTAAGGACTCTGCTCCTTAACATGCTGGCTTGTGCTGCTGCTGCGCAGCCACCACTGCACGCATCACCTGAGCCAGCCGCTGTAATCCGGTGCCATTGCGTGCCGACACTGGCAGAATGGGCAATGAGGTGGCAGAGGCCAGCTCTGCCAAGGCCTGCAATAGTGTTTGGTGCAGCAACAGCCATGAGTATGTGTATACCTGCCATCCTGGAGAAGCAATGTGCATGGCTGGCACAGGTGGTGCACATTATGACAGCATTACTGACCCTGCGCTTCCCAACGTCCTACCCAGCCAAGCAAACACATAACATTATGTGTGCTTCAGGCCCCTACAGCGTCCGCGCCAAGCGGGAAGGTGCATGTTGCACGCCCTGATCAGCTGTGTGCATCACTCCAAGCGCAGCATCCAAAATGCACAAGCACACGCTAGGGCCAGCACGCACATGGTGGGGGTCAGTGCACGCGTCCACCTTATTGGCAATGATCAAGCTCGGCTGTGGCAGGGTGGGCCGAGGCAGCAGGGATGCATGGGATGGCAGTCCAGCCACTGCATCACCTGCCAGCCTCCCCTGACAGGGGACGCTGGGGTTGGCGGCTGCGTTGTATGCACGCAGCTCCTCCTGACAGGCATATCAGGCACATGCTTGATGCTTCAACTGTTGTGCTTTGAATGAGCAGGTCTGGAGGCACCTGGCAACGGGGCAAGGTACAGGTGTATGCAGGGGCTCCATGGCCATGCAAGGCCGCAGTGAGCTGCGCAGTGCCGTGTATGCAGCATGTGCGTTTCGAGCCGCGCCATGCAATGTGCGATGAGCAGGGCACGCACCAGCAGCACACGCAGCTGCTGTGCAGGCGGCAGGGCCAGCAGGGAGGTTGGAGCACCACCACTGAGGTCCACCACCAGAGCCACAGCAGCACAGCGTGCCACGTGCCGCAAGAATGCGTTGCCGCGGCCCCTGCATTCGTATGGTGCGGGCAATGAGCTAACAGCAGCATCCTGACATTTCAGCAACTCAAGTTTGGCATGTGCAGCGTGTAGGACGCATGCCTTAAACAACACTGGCTGCCCGGCACTGGACCCAATGCTGGCAGTGAGTTGTGGCGCAGGCACACCTGTTGGCATTTGCACCCTCCACCAGGCCCGGGATGTCCGCCACCACCAGCGCAGCAGCACCTGGGCCTGATGCCCGCACGCCACCTCCTGCCAGTCCAGCCCCTGCCAGCACTGCCTCCTCACTGCTGCCGTGTCTTGCCCCGGTCAACTCTGGGCTTCCTGGCTGCCCCACCTGGCCACTGCTTGCAGCTGAGTGTGCGTGTGTCTCCGCATGTGCCTGATCATGATCATGATGCTGCGGATGGGGCCGGGTTGCCAGAGCACCCAGCTGAGGCCGCAGAGTGGTGAATGCATAATCTCCCACTTGTGCGCGAGCGGCTGTGAGCGCACTCAGCAGCGAGCTCTTGCCCACATTGGGCATGCCCTGCATGTCATATGCAGTTGGCAAGAATGCTACCGCGTCAGCACGCATGCCTTGTGCACCCATGTGCAACTCAAACTAATCCTTCCAGGTTCACAAGGTTTGAGCTGATCATGTTCAGTCGCATGCAAAGGCTGCGTCCAGATCAGGAACATGCCTGATGCATACCACAGAGCCAAAGCTGTCCAACTGCTGAATGTGATTGGAGGACCCACCACCAGGCCCACATCCGCCAGCATCCGCAGCTCCAGCACCAGCCGCACATGCTGCCCCGGCTGCCCTGGACTTGCGCGCCTTAACGCCTGCTGCCATGAAATGCCACTGCCGCTACTGCTGCTGCCCTTGTCTGAACCTGCGCCTGCGTCCGTGGTGTGCCACCGCCAGGGGGGCCCCGCGCGCCGCTCACCTGCATTGCCTTGACCTCCTGCGCCCCCCCGCCCCACAACCACCTCCTGCCCTTCGCGCAGCAGCTCCAGGCTATGTGACACACGCAGGGTGCGCCAGGGTGAGGGGTGCTGCACCTCGCCCCCCTCGGCGCCCTCCCCCACCACAAGATCGTCTCCACCTCCATGCTTCCCCTCCTGCTCCTCCTCCTCGCACCTGTCCCGTCCTTCTTTACTCCCAGCAGCTCCAGCCTGCTGTGCTGCTGGCTCTGCCCCTGCCTGCTGCGCCCCTGCGGCTGTCTCGGCTTGGGCTGGTAGGTTGGTGCTGTGCGAGGCAAGGGATGAGCTGTGAGAATGGGAGAAGGATGGGCAGGATGGGCTAGACCCTGTCCCCACTGGTTCCATCACATGGATGACAGAACCCACCTGTGTTGCACACCCGCATAGCTTCAGCTCATAACCATGGGGCTCAGTTGAGTAGCATCCAGTGGTCCCATCGCAAGCAGTGCAGGCAGCAAGCATCGCCTGCAGCTCCCCACCCATACGCACCGGCACAAGGACCACGCGGCTCGGCCCCGCGCGCCCTGCCCGCCCATTGGGCCCACCCTTGCCGCCCGCGAGTGCGCGTACAACAGCGGGAATGCCCGCCAGCCCTGTCACTCCGTGCGACGCGCGCAGCACTACGTCCCCGCCGTCACCACCTGGCCCACCGTTTGGGATTTGCCGCCGGCCTGCTTGAGACGGAAGCGTGGAGGGAGGGGGAGGATATTCTCAGTGGAGCACAGATGCCGAGCCACACAGAAGAGGGTTGAATTCTGCTTGACGGATGTGCAGCCCAGCCGACAATGTCCCCAGAACCACACGCTGATGCAGGTGTGTACAGTTTGCCGCGTGTGGCACTGCTGTGATGTCGTGATGCAGGTGGTGAACCACCAAGATATCTGCTGCAACGCCTGCAAGCACGCCTGTAACATCACAACACACACAGCACCCACCTTTCTGGATGCGCACAAAGGACACACAGCCTGCACCCCCGTGGCCACCATGCACCTCCAGCCGTACACTGTCCACAAATGGCCTGCCTTGGTCTACTGGTTGTCCTGCTGATGAGCTGTCTTGCTGTGAGCCCATCCCCCACCCTAGTCGTGCTGCCTGGGTGTGGAGGTGGTGTGTTGAAGGCAGTGCGCCCGCAGTAGATGACATGCTGATGCCACGGCTGCCGCAAGTTTGCCACAACTCACTCCGCCGTTCCTCAACCAGGTGCATGCCAGAGCCGCATCTCATGAAAAGCTCCATGCCACCACTTGTGCTGGGTACAGGTGTGGTACTGGGGCATGGCCTGCATGCATCAGGGCCGACTGACGAACTAACCAGCGTGCTGTGGTGCACTTGTCCTGCTGGCTGCAGCAGCGACACCCATGCCGCCACTTGCCCCCTGCTTGTTAACTGGCACACAGCTTGCAGAGCACCATGCAAGCGGGCTGCGCCAACTTCTGCAGCCTGCATGGTTAGAGCAGTTGACTTGAATGGTTTAAGGCTTTTTGCTCCCTGAAAAGTGTTTACATGCAACCCCAATGTTTCTCAGGGGCATCCTAACTATCACAAACATAGACAATGGTGCAAGATCATGATGAGTTAGCTCTGTATGTATGCTAAAAAGGTGAGGCCATCAAGGTCATCAGGCCAGCTCCCTCTCCCAAGTCACACCCAACGTTAAAATCCAGCTGGGTGTCTAGAATCTGTCCTTTAAGTCCCTGTTTAACAGCCCAGTGCCAGGGTAGACTCCGCCTGACGGCGGCCTAGATCAATTTTGGTGGATCCAATTCAGTCAGAATGTCGAAAGCCAAAGGAGCTGGGTTGAAGGAGCAGGTGATGATTTTGACATTGATAATGCATACGCCCATCATCCAGAGCGTACTGTGCAGCAGCAGCTGACGCGCTTGGCGTGCGGGGGATGCTTAATTCGCAGGATCTTAAAACTCTAGATGTCGCTAAGCTCAACCCTCTGTCTCCAGAGGTGATCAGCCGGCAGGCAACTATCAACATTGGTGGGTCATAGAAGTTTTGAGGTGTATTGGTCAGGCCAGCAGGCAGTGAAGGTGCCAGGACTGCATGGCACCTGCACCTGCCGTTGGCTGTGCGCATGCTGACATGGTGGCACGGGGCCATGCATCATGTTTCATGCTGAACCCTGGCTCCATGCACAGGCACCATCGGGCACGTGGCGCACGGCAAATCCACCGTGGTAAAGGCCATTTCGGGAGTGCAGACCGTGCGTTTCAAGAACGAGCTGGAGCGCAACATCACAATCAAGCTGGGCTATGCAAATGCGAAAATCTACAAGTGTCCTACCTGCGAGCGTCCCCAGTGCTTCAAGGCGTATGGAAGCTCAAAGGAGGACAACCCTCCCTGCGACTACTGCGGGGGTGCAATGGACCTTGTCCGGCATGTGTCGTTCGTCGACTGCCCTGGTCACGATATTCTGATGGCTACCATGCTCAACGGTGCTGCTGTGATGGACGGCGCATTGCTACTCATTGCAGCCAACGAAAGCTGCCCCCAGCCTCAGACTTCAGAGCACTTGGCCGCTGTGGAGATCATGCGCCTCAAGGATATCATCATCCTGCAGGTGCAGTGGCAGTCAGATGTACCAATTGATGCAGGGGCAGTCTAGATGGAATTCCAAAGGTCCTGCATGGCATGCAGCATTTTCAGAGCTGTCTATGCTGCGGACAGACCACGGCCGTTGTGTCCCGACCGCAACGATACGCCTTATGTATCTGGTGGTATGGTGAGGCCTGCTGTGCACAGCATCTTGATGGTCCTGGGCCACAGTTTGATGCTGAGCGTCACCTGACAGTGTGTTTTTCTTCTGCATACTGCGTTTGGTCGAGCGCAGAACAAGATTGATCTGGTCAATGAGTCAGCCGCCATCAACCAGCATGAGTCAATCCAGAAGTTCATCCAGGTGTGTGCATACTGCAGGACATGCTGGGGTCATCCGCCTGCCCTGCAGAAGGCCCAGGGTGGGCCAGCTGCCAGCAGTCAGCTGCAGGCGAGCTGCTTGCATAGGAGCGCACAGCTATGGGGCAGCTGGGTAGGCCGCCTGCTGACATGCGCAGGTCAGCACAGCTAGCATAAGTGCCCCAGCTCCTGGCGCAGCAGCTGGGACAAAAGGTTTGCCATTGTGCCAGCTGTGCTGACCTGCGCACGTTCATGCTTTGATTCTGACATGTCGCCCTTTGGCTGCGGTGCAGGGCACAATTGCGGACGGTGCGCCTGTGGTGCCCATCTCCGCACAGCTCAAATATAATGTGGACGTGGTGTGCGAGTACATCATGAAGAAGATCCCCGTGCCCGTGCGGTGAGTCCAATCAGCTGCGGCACAGCTGGAGATGATGATCACGATGCCACGTCAGCGGGCACCACACATCGCAGGCTCTTCACGTTTGGACGCTGCCAGTGCCCACCCGCCCTCCATGCGCCACCCATGCAAGTCTGGACTGCACCTCTTGTTACATGCACCTTCATGCGCGCAGAGACTTTGTGTCGCCACCCCAGATGATTGTCATCCGCTCATTTGATGTGAACAAGCCCGGGTCAGAGGTGGATGACCTCAAGGGCGGTGTGGCGGGTGGCTCCATCCTGCAGGTCCGCGGTGAACGAGGCAGCTCCTGGGGCACTAGGGGGAGTTGCTGTTCTGAAGATCTTTTTGGGGGTTTGAGGGATGGCTAATCGGTGCTGGCAGGCTGTGAAAACGCTGGCACCGCAACCATCTCCACAGCACCAATGCAGCAGTCCCAGGCACCACCTTTGGCACACCTCAATGCAAGGGCATGGGCCATGAGCGAGACACAGCAGTGGCTGGGTGCGGCTGAGTTACAAGAGCTACATCAGCTACCTGGCCCATAGACCAAACTCTGCCCGCCTGCATCACTACCTGAACAGGGCGTGCTGCGCATGGGCCAGGAGGTGGAGGTGCGCCCGGGCATCATCACCAAGGACGCGGAGGGACGTGTCAAGTGCATCCCCGTGTTCTCCCGGGTTGTGTCGCTGTTTGCGGAGCAGAACGAGCTGCAGTATGCAGTGCCTGGCGGCCTCATTGGTGTTGGCCTCACGGTGGGTCATGCTCCTGATGCTGACAGCTGCCGCTGGGGCTGTGCGTGTGCTGCTCATGCCATCTGCTTTGCCGGCGGTATGACTGGCGGCTGCGCTGTGCACACCTGCTGCCTCCCCTTGGTGTGGCTGCGTGCAGGTGGACCCCACACTCACACGTGCTGACCGCCTAGTGGGCCAGGTGCTGGGCCAGGTGGGTGCGCTGCCCGAGGTGTTCAGCGAGCTGGAGATCAACTTCTTCCTGCTGCGCCGCCTGCTGGGCGTGCGGTCAAAGGAGGGCGAGAAGCAGAGCAAGGTGCGAGGTGCAGGAGACAGGGGCGCACGCGTTCGTCAGCGGGCTTTGTGGGTGCTCTGTTCAGGTGATGATGCAGCACACAGCAGCGTCGTGCGTCACACGCTACAGACGGGGGCATTACAAGCCGTTGCGCCTATACATCTGCATGCTGACATGCCCACCGTGGTGTGTGCGGGTATCATGTCTCGGACAACATGGTGCAGGTGACGAAGCTGTCCAAGGGTGAGGTGCTGATGCTCAACATTGGGTCGATGTGCACGGGCGCGCGCGTCATTGCTGTCAAGCATGATCTGGCCAAGCTGCAGCTCACATCGCCTGTCTGCACAAAGGTGGGTGAGGCATGTGGCTGCAGGAGGATGCATACAAAAACCTGGATGCACAGAATAGTCGCGTGCTTGATCTGATGTTCTTTAACCCCAGTCTGGGTGCAAGACGCTCGTGGTTTTAGCGTATGGTTGTGGTTTGGGGTTCTGAGACTGATCACTGCAGTGATGGGCTTCCATGCTGGTGCGCCACACCCACATGCGTGCAGGATGGTGAGAAGGTGGCATTGTCACGCCGTGTGGAGAAGCACTGGCGCCTGATTGGGTGGGGCCAAATCCAGAAGGGCCTGCGCATGGACCTACCAGGTCGGTCCTGAAGTGCGGCGACGGGACAGCGCTTGACAATTGAAGAGGGGTTTGGGGTCTGAGGGGTTCCATGACAGATGGGAGTGCACAGCAAGTTCTTGCAAGGTGGCAGCGCATTTGCTGGCATCAATTATAGGCAGATGATAAGCGCAGCTTACCCATGATAGGCGTTGCTGCAGCAAGCAACAGGCAACACAGCAGCAGTACATTGACAGACAGGGGGCCCTGGCTGGTGCAATACGGTGGTGCACTGCGCCCCCCCTTCCCCCTCCCTCATGACAAACAGACGCACAAACCTACCACAACCATTATGCAGCTGGCTTGTGTTGTAAACATTGAAACATACAGCGCTCACCATGCGTGCTCACCATCCCATTTCATATAATCATGTACACATCCTGAGTCCAGCTGGCGTCTTTTTTCCAGATGAGACCAGTAACAAGTCCTGCGATTTTACAGCAAGAATGAATCCCACCAAATCCTCACAGTTTTCTGTCGCAGCTGCATGTATACCCATACTACCTCAGAATGTGCAGGAGCACAGGTTCAGTGTGCCCGCCCCTGACACAAGCAGCCTGCCAGCACCTACGTTTTGTCTGCCTGCTCTGAGATCTGTATGGTTAGTAGGGTATGAGGTCAGCAGCATGTACAGGCACATGCTGCACAGTGCATCTGAAGGGCGCAAGCGTGCTGGCGCACCGTTGCTTCACTTGGACAGCGCCGAGAATGATGCCAGCGCGTTGAGCTTGGACTGGAAGCCCTCCTTCTTCGCCTTGGTTACGCCCTTGTCATCCACAAACTGTGAGAACAGGTGCACACAGGAACCGGGAGACTGGGTAGGCATTGCCAACAACGCCACACACACATACACGCGTGTCTTGGCACCTTATGTAAGCTGATTGGGCTCTGGATCCGCTGTTCAGGCAAGCTTTGACGCAGGGATGCATCCAATGCAATGGCGCAGGCTAGCTATTGGACACAGGATGAAGCACCATCCGCACACCTTCTTCAACCGCTTGCTCTCCGTGGCCACGTAGTCGGGGGTGGACGTGAGCTTGTCAAACACCTTGACATAGTACTCGGCAGCAGCCTGGTGGGGCGTGTGGGTGGGGCAGGGAGCGTGATGGGGCAGTGCCTTTCAAGGAGCAGACAAAGGATGTGAGCCCCAAATCACAGGGCTGGTTGACCTTGAGCGGCCAGCACGATGACGGAGGTCAAGCAGGAACACAGCACAGTATGCAAACTGGTGCATTGTGCAAATTGTACAGAAGCACAGTGCAGCACATCACCCGCTCACCTTGTCTGCATCGCCCACGCTTGACAGCAGCTTGCGCGCAGACTCCGCCGCCTTCTTGCGCGCAGTGCCTGAACTGCTGGCATCCAAGGTGCGTGCAAGCGCATCGAACTCCTGCGAACAGTGGATGTGGAAGGGTATGCAATGTGTGAACATCATGTAGCATGCGCTCGCCAACTTGACGGGAGTTCAAGTGTCTCAGCCCAAACGTGAGTTGTTCATGTTGGGAGCCAGCATAACTGAACCCTACATAACTCCAGCACCCACCCACCTTCAGCTGCCCCTTGAGGCCAAAGAACGCGCCCGTCTCCACTGCCACCCACTGTACAATCGCATCAGCCTTCTTCTTGTCGCCCTGCACGTATTATGTGGGTGAAAGCAGGGTCAGAAACAGCTCCAGGCAAGGTCACATGATGTTGTGGTGCAGTTCAGCAACGCTATCAGTCCCTGAAACAGGTGTGGCAGTTGCAGCCCTGGCATGGCTTAAATTACCTTGTACTCAATGCCCTTGTCACCGTTCTTGGGGACCTGGCCCTTCTTATAGATGCGGAACACAGGATAGTCAGACTCCTGGGGGTGATCAGTCAGACAGAACAACATACAGGTGGTTGGTTGTTACCAGTACATGGGGCAGCACACTGCACGTCACACCACTGCTCATGTCGCGCTCTTGCTCTGCCTCTACCCCTGACTGCCGGGTCCATAATAATCCTGCTGCACATCAACCTGCACAACGAATGTCTTACAGCGCTCCATCTGCAGCACTCACATCTGCAGCAATACATTTCAAGTCCCAGTCCGGAATCCTTACACCTGTACTGCCACAGGGTGCGCGCTCACCTGGACACCGAACCGCTCACCAAGCACAGCGTTGTGGTTGTCATATTCGCGCTGCAGCATAGAGCAGAGGAAGTGCAGTCAACAACCACCAGGTGCAGCGCAGTTAAGCGATGTAGCAGCCGGATGGCTGCGCTGGCATTCACCGTCTAAATGGCACCAAACAGCGATGTAAGGTGCAATGGAGGGTTTGAGCCAGAGAAGGCATCTTGCAACGAGCAGGCCTGTACCTCTGGGCAGCGGCGACCTGATCAAGGCAGAAACCTTTCTTCATTCTGAAACTCACCTTGCTCAGGGGGACTGACACCACAAGCACTTCAGCACCACTCTCCCCCACTCGCTTCGCCACCTCTTTGAATGCATCATGCTCATCACCCCACGCTGTGCATGTGTGCGCACAAGGAAAAGGGCATTAGTACACCAGCTGCATATGGCAGTCCCTGTGCTGGCTGGCATTCCCGATTGGGACAAGTACATCCGCGCCAGCTGTGCGTCATGACGACGCAGTGTGCATGAACGCGACACGCTGTACTGAGATCAAACTGCACATGGATCATCTGCTTTAAGTGATCGTGTATGGACGTTACGATAAACCAACATTATGCGCAAGGTTCACAACAGTGAAATTGCTGCTACTTACCATATTCCTTATCGATGCGCAGCAGCACGTCGCGCGACCCGTCCACAATGCGATCAAATGTCAGGTCATCCAGATACAACACTCCACGGTCGCTGTATCCAAGTGCAAATGGAACCGCAAGTGCAAGCGATAAGAGGAGAAGGTTGCGCAGCATCGGGGCCGATGCAGATTTACAGATGACAATATACTAGGTTACAGGTAGCACCTGCTTCGCCCTCACCGATACAATTCTCCAGAACATCATAGAGTGAGAATATGTATCGCAAGATTGTGTTGCGCAGCAGCAAACGGGCAGCAATCTAAGTACTTGTCAGGTCCCGAAATTTCTATTTTTTTCGCTGGGGAGAACGGTGTGTTTACAGGACTGTATGTTCCATGTCAATGTTCTCAGCGAAGCAAAGCATTGCCGGAGTTGTCATCCTACACGTTGCAGCCACTCACCACGGCCACCCCTGACACGCCGCCTGCTGTAGCCTAGGACTTGCTCCTCTGCATACTATGAGTGAGGTCCCAGCCATCAGGAATGACCTTGAGTGAATGAATGAAAGAAAGTCGTTACACTGGAGGGAAAGGGAGGACTGGGTACCTCCCGCACCGCCAAGCAACAAAGGACTGGACAGGGGGAGCCAAACGGACCTGCAAAGGAAAAGAGCCCAAACCACCAAAAAAGGAGGCCCAGAAAATGCACTAACCACAAGGCAAAGACACACCAGCGAGGCTAGCAGCAGCTACAAAGCAGCCACAAGAGCCAAAGAAGAAAACAAGGACTACCAAACACCAGTTCAAACAGCAAGGAACCGGCAGACCCCAAGCAGTGTTTTAGAGTTGAGCAAACTGAGTGATGCCAAACCGGCAAATTTACTGCCTTCCTCGTGCTTTCCCTTCCCCTGATTCTCTTCCCACCTGCGTGTGTAAGGGTTGACCCATTCGCGAAAACAATCTGCTGTGTGTCATTACCTATGCCTCTGCCATTGAAGCTCATGACCGGTGAACTGCATGTACAGGCAGGCTTTCACTGTGTCCATCATGAGCGTCTCTCATGGGTGCAACTAGGAATCTGAAGGGACGATGGTTTACAAAATTGCATACCCTTCTTCTCAGAACAAGGTGTGTGGATTATCCACTCCCTAAACCCTAAACCCAAACCCTGAAACCCAAAACCCTGAACCCTAAAAACTGAGCCTTCAAGTGTTGAGCGCAAAGCAGCGACCGGCCGTCCAGCTGCCCTGAGGCCCTACAGCCTGGCATGTCCCTTTAGAGTGTTGAGCGGGGGGGTTTGTGGGGGGGCGCAGC
>QAXD01000023.1:231800-307340 GCA_004335575.1 Haematococcus sp. NG2 | reverse complement strand
ACTCACACACCTGTTACACACTCATGCTCAGCACTGTCCAGCACTCATGCTTCCAGCCTAACACCCATCAGGGGAGACCTCTCCCACCCTCTCCTGTCTCAGATCCATGAAAACAACAAAAGTTGCACACCGGCCTGCGCCTTCAGAGGTGACCTGGTCTCATCCTATATGCCACCAGGAGCAGACCCATGAAAACAAGAAAAGTTGCACACCTGCCCGCCCCTCAGGGGAGACCTCTCCCGCCCTCTCCTGCCCAGACCCATGAAAACAACAAAAGCTGCACACCAGGCATGCCCTCAGGGGAGACCCCTCCCACCCTCTCCTCTCTCAGACCCATGAAAACAACAAAAGCTACACACCAGGCATGCGCTTTCAGAGCCATGAAAACAACAAAAGCTGCACACCAGGCATGCCCTCAGGGGAGACCTCTCCTCTCCTCTGACCTGGATCTCGCTCTATAGGCACATGCAACAGCTTTGGTGGCTTGTGATTGAGTGAACCTACAGTTCCCAACAATGTTGAGGACTGTCACAATAATGTTGATGACAGCCCAGGCGCCATAAAACCTGCAATCTCCCCCACCCTGTCCTGGGACAGGCAGCTCAGACCCATAAAAGCAATGGTGTGGTGTTGTATGTGTTCGGTGTGGCTCATGATGTGATTTGCCCTCGCCAGCCAGCATACATAATTGCTATGCCTGGCTCATTGTGGCCCCCAGCTTGGCTTTGGAGATGATCTGTGTTGGGGCCGCTATTGGCCGTCTGCAGTGCTTCTTCAAGCTGATGGGGAACAGCCAGCAATAGGCCTTGGGAGAGAGAGACATCCATTACATGGGGAAGAGAGGACAGAGAGCACAGGGCAGGAACCAAAACAGCACACGTCGCTGACGGCCGAGCAACACAGCTTCCCCCCGAACGAACGCCTTGGGGTGGCAGCACGTGGTACACACACGGCTAGGATGTGCCCCAACAGTGCTCCAGTGTGGATTCCATGCATGATTCATCTTGGGCGCCCCCATCCCCTCATCTGGATGCATCTAGATAACAACAGATACATCTGGGGTGGCTGGGAGGTCTCTGGTGCTCAAGTCTGGTGAGGGGTGTGTCTCAAGTACCAAGCCAGAATCCCTCAATCATTTTGAGGGGGTCATCTTGAGAGCGACCACCTCTCGCGCTGCCACCGTCACAAGCCTTGCCCGTGGGCTCGGCCAGCTGCTGTATGCACATCGGTGATGCTGCTGCCAATGCACCAGGCACAGCAGGTGCTTCAAAGGTGCGTCAGCTCAGAAGCACCACAGTCACCCACCCTGCCGTTGCCATTTGGGTGCCTTGCAAGGCGCAAGCCTAGGACCGACGTCAGGGTGCCTGAAGCATTAAGGTTGCTCGGCCCAAAAGTGCTGTGTGTCAGTTACACAGGGGGCAAGGGCAGGCTGGGACCTGCGCCCACCACACTAGCAACACAGGCACTAGGCGCTGACTAAGGCAGCTAGCGGGGACAGCTGCTCACACCACGCAGACTCAAACCAACTCAAAACACCTTGCACTAGAACCCTGAAACAGGGCCGCTAACACCCAGCCACCAACACCAGCACGACCGAGTTTTAATTCCACTCCATCATCCCGCCCTGTTTGACCTGCATTCCACAGCGGTTTTGCTGAACACACATACCAGAAACGTATGCCACAAACGGCTTGTAACCCACATGCAAAGACCCTAATCCCCACCCAATGTGCCCCAGCGCTGTACGCCGGCACACACTGGACACAACCTACACACGCCACCACTCACACAATCAGCAAGTATGTGACCAAACCCAAGTGCCCGGTCCGTGACCCAAACAACGAACCAAGCCACGAAGCAAGAAGAAAGAATGCAAATGAGCAATAGCCTAGTCCTGCAGGCCGAAGGGTGTGGGCTCATAGGCCTCCCGCACCCGCATGCCCACAACTTGCCGCTGCCTGCGCGGGTAATGAGGATTGAATGCAAACACTACCACCACGTCACCCCTAATTACCAGCCTCTGTAGGTGGTAGTGGGGAGTGTGCGGCGTGGCCTGTAGCTGTGCGGTTGTCGCTTGGGCAAGATCCATCAGCGCAACGAGAGCACCGGCTTTGCTCTCGTCAGGAAGCTCACGGGCTGCATGAGCTGCATCATCACTGATGAGCAGTCCCGGTCTTGGCCTGCGAGTGTGCGTGGCGGAGGCGTCAATGACAAACATATGTTTGTGGCGCTGCTTGAAATGCTGAGCCAAGACAGGACCCTGCTGTAGCAGGCTGTGTGCACATGCGCTGAATCTCTATGGAAAGCTGTGATGGTTTGGCCTGTTCCCGCTTGTGTGCATGTGACCATGTGCTGCTGCTGCATGGACCGGCTGGCCAAGCATCGACTCGCAAGGCAGGAATGAAACCAAGCACCCAAAAACTTACATGGATCAGCTTCTGGACGATGCTGAGTTTCGCTGTCAACAGCTGGATCTCGGCCTCCGTCTCACGGACGAGTTCTTCGTCGTGCTCGTCAGCGCCCTTCAGCTCGTGATACACGCTCTTCAACCCCGCAATTGTGCACTTGAATCCACGCTGGAGGCCATGCAATGTTTCCAGAGGGTACCCTACATGCAAATGAGACGGTATGCAACGTGTTAGCCCCAAGCGGAGGAACTCCTACCAGCACCAGCATTTTGTTTACCGTCGAACTCCTGTTGACCGTCCGTGCGTAGGTCCTGGTCTTGAGCAGTTGAATCCATAATACCTGACAGAATAGAACGGCGCGTAACAAGACAGACTGAATGGACGTGGAGGGAAGAGCCTCACACCCCGTTTAATGACCAAAACTCCCGCCTAGACCGAAATTTGGGAAATTTCGGTGATTCAACCGCAGTGTAGCTGTCTGATATCCACTGTTTGATGCCCATCGATGGACCGATCACACCCTGAAACGCCCTTCAGAAGTACCATGTATTGGGCCATGTAGCTATCCAGCTGGTTCTCAGTTGGACACTCTCAAGACCTCTGCAGATTTCAAAAGCCAGTTGGGGGTGTCCAGGCACCATGGGCGCGACAGCTTCCAAAGACGGAGCAAGAGAGGAGGGCATTGTGACAGTGGCACTAGCCGGTGCACCACCTGGCACTCCACCCAGCAGCACTGCCACCCCCCCGATCACCAGCCCACAGGCCCTGGAGGTCCTGGCCTCCCTGGACGAGCTGCGGAAGGTGCTGCGCTTCATAGTCCCTCGCACTTGTCGAGTGAAGGGGCTCATGCTTGGGCTGTGCTCACAACGATTCAGGGCGCTGCATGGCACACACAGCTTGGGAACCGCTCGTACACGCACCTGAGGTTGCGTAAAGGCACCCCATGCTGCATGCCCACTTGCACCCTTGCATCCCTTGCATGCGTCCTGCATGCGCACATCCATCCAACAGATGCTGCGCTGCAGCTGGTGCCGGAGCCTGAGCAGGAGCCAGGCAAACGCGAGTTTGTGTTGCTGGCCTCCATCAGCGCAGGTATGGTATCGTACCAGGCCGTTCCCACATTTGGTGGCCCCGCACCGGGGCCAGTAATGAGCACCATACACCATGCAGCTGTGAAGTGCGCTGAACTGAAGGCATGGCACTGTGCAGCTGTTGGCACAATTCTTAAAGCGCTTATGCCCGGGTTCCATTGTCTGTGCCTCTACATTGTCAGTTGTGTTATACCCTTGCGCAGAGTCAAAGGAGCTTTTGGACCAACTGGTGCTGATGGTGCATGACCACCAGGCATGGGCGCACAGCCAAGTGGGTTTGCAGGAGTGTGTTTGTGTGTGTGTGTGTGTGGGGGGGATCCATGCGCTTGTGGCATCCATGCGCTTTCGCACCTATTGCAAGCACAAGGTAGATATGATGAGCCTCGATGTGTGTCGCTGGATGCTGCAGTCGCAAGAGCTCGCCGGTGCTCAGCGCGCCATTCATGCACAGGTCGACGCAGTGGAGCACAAAGCTGCAGCTGCGCTGACGCATGTTACACGGTGGGTGCACATCTATCGGTGTATGCAAAGTGGCAGCGTGGCGCCAGCAATGAGGTGGTTCATCAGCTCATGTTGTCAGTGGATCCGTTCAGACTTGCGATTCATGCAACGCCATTTCAACACTATCGTGTGGATTAATTTGCAGCACTGCTGTGAGGAACACAGGTCAGGTGCGTGGCATATGCACACAGGTCCGCGGCACAACTTCAGGCCAGTGATCGACAGCTGCTGCAGCTGGGTGCCCTTTCAAGTGACCTCAGCAACCTGGTGGAATCAATGCAAGCAGCGCAGACACGGCTGCGAGCCCTGCGCACTCGCTGGCAGCAGCTGCAGCAGGCCAACAGGCACTTCCAAGGGGCGCAACCAGGGGCACCTGCAGGTGCTGCTGCAGCCATACTGGGCGGTACAGCTGCAGCTGACAACGCAAGAGTGTGAACAGGAGGTCAAAGTTGGCGCCGCAGCTGACAATGGGATGGTGTGGTGGCAGCAAAACGGATGATGTTGTGGTGGTGCTGCAAGAGAGTGTTGCGTTGCATTGTTGGCTGACACGTTTGCAAACACCTAGGCATGTGCTCAGGGCGTGCAGCCTGGACACAAGAACCAGATTCGATCCATGTTGCTTATGACTCTTGCATGGATTGGGTCTCTCACATCTTGCTGTCTCTCGTGCCACTCATGTATGATAAACCTGGCCCAAAACTGAGCAAACCATATCTACAGCTGACTTGGACCATTGCCAACGCCGTGTTGGGCTGCATGGACTGCAGTTCACTGGGCTGGGGCTTCAATCTGGAATGATGTTGTCTTCTGGAATATCCAGTGCACGTGGCCAGGGCAGCTCCGCCTGTGGGTGTGCGAATGTAAAAATCAGTGCCAACAGGTGTGAAGAAGTTCTGGTGAAGATGTTTGGATGGAGGCACATGGTCACCATGGCATGCCTTGCCATCAGCAGCAGCGGCAGCAGCGACAACCCCATTCCAAGTCTTGTGCTTTTCTGGCAGGTGCCTATTCCGCACACAAGAATAATTAGCGCATGCACACAAGTCCAACCATGCCGTGCCTACCTTGCCCACAGGCGTGCCCTCCCACACCAGGGGTAGCCGGCTGTCCAGGATGGCCTTAACCTGGGCAGGGTGACACATAACATAACAGCGGCGTGGTGCAACCTGGGCGGTGTATCACATCTTTCAGCTGCTTGCCGGAGCCTGAAAGAATGAACTTGAGAGCCTCAGTCGGTAAAGTGATGTGGGGTGCGGTAATTGAACAGGCAATGCATAAAGACGCTAGGCATGAGCGCTAGTGTCCGTTTATCACACAGCAGCAGCATGGCAGCATTGGCAGGCACAGGAGCTCCAGATGCAGGCCATGTGCCCAGCACAAGCTCGTATCAGTCATGTGAAAGCAGACCCAAAGGTATCCAGCACAGCCGGACACACAGCTGGAAGTCAGTTAGGTGCAGATCATGCTCACCGCAGGCACATCCACCACCACATCCACACGTGTGTGTGCCTCCACACACTCCTCTGTGCCGCACTGGGATGCGGGCCAGTGAGCAACCCTGCGGCACAAGGTGTGAGGGCAGGGCGCCAACTTGGAGCATGCATGTCAGCGCAGCAGGCCATTGCCCAGGATCCCCTGCGGACCCATACCACAACCTGCACATTGTTGTGGCTGAGCTTGTGGCCAGCCTGTACCAACCCCTGGCGACCAGCACACACTGGGCGCAGTAAACCCCATGGCCACCCCATGGCCATAGTGTGTGACCTTACTTGTAGTAGTCACGAGGCTGCAAGTACACGGTCTGGTTGATGAACTGTGCACGCCACGCGTAGTGGTGGATGTCACCCATGGTGAGCGTCTGGTCCTTGAACGACGTGTCCAGCCCATTCCAGTGCCAGTTGCGCTGAAAGCACAAAGTGTGTGGGGCACAAGACCTGTGAAAGTGCAGCGGACTGCCGCGCTAGCACCTGCCAAGTGTTGAGCAGGCTGCGCACTTGCCGCCCACGCCACATGCTCGTACAGCAACCATCTCTTGTTTGCGGATGCTCAACAGCTGTGTAGGCCATGCAACATGCAATCAAATGTGTCCAAGCACCAGGGCAACACACACACACATACACGCACATGTATAAGCTCAATGACAGCAGAGCCGGGCTGCAGCAGGGGTGCGTTGGCCAGATTGCTCGTGTGCACACTGATGTACACGCCTGTGCGACTCATCTGCAGCAGCTGCTCGTACAGTGAGCTGGTTGAATTGTACTCCACCACCTGTAGGGTATGGATATGAGTGGTTTTGGAGTCAGCTGGGATGAGGTTGGCCTGGGTCAGGCAGGGGCATCAGATCAAGCTGAGATGAGTAAAGAGGCCTAGGCTGCAGGTGTAAAACAGCTGTCAAGGATAGAACACGTCGCTTGCACCCCTGCTCGCACACGATCCGCACAGAAAGAGCACGAGGCAGTTGCGGATTGGTATCAATATGTAGAGTAGTGTTTGTAGTGTTTAACGCATCACATAACCCCTGCACAGTTGCACAGCATGTGCAGCTGAAGCAGAGGACCCAAAGGCACATGGCCATATCTATAATCACACTGTTGCCCCAGTGCGTAGCACGCGTCCCCACTGCCCTCGTCACACCACAAAACCACCTCACGATAGCCTCGGCCCATCCTGCCCCAACCTGCGCACCTGCAGCTCTCCATACGCCTTCAGCATCTCCACCAGCTCGTCCTCGTTCAGGATGCGGCGGTTGGCGCGCTTGCGCTGGAATGTGATGAGGCGCGGGATGGCGGGCCGGATGCGCGGGGCCGGCAGGCCTGCATGCAGCACCAGGCCATGTGAATGCATCGATGAGAGCACGGAAGGGACCGGGACATGTGATGTGCACCAAACTGCATACCATTGGGTGTCGTGCCGGGCTCTGGCCCAGCACAAGCTGCTGGCAACATGGATGCTAAAACTGAACACATGGCAGCATGCTGCAGCCATGTCTTACCGTAGTGCTCATACACCAGGGCACGGAACTCACGGGCATCCTTGCGTGACAGGAAGGTGCGGCCACCACCCGTGTAGCTGCGTGCAACAGCGACAATTCAGACAGGTGCAGGTATGATGGCCATTCAACATCTTCCTGCAGTAGTGTTGGCAAATCTACAACCATGGTGCCAGAGTTGACTTTGAAAGTGACAGCATCAGGTGGCCAACCAGTGGTTCATGATCTGTGCACTACCATCACACGTTCACTGATCCACGTGGAACAGTGACACCCACAGGTCCTTGGTGATGGCCACACGCTCAAAGATGTACCACGTGTCGCGCTCAAAGCCCTCCAGCATCTGGGCTGCGTGCCCGCATGGTCATGGGATGGGTTGCAGGTCAGACGTACATGGCGGTGCGTATGCATGTGGGTAGCATGCCATAGGTTGTGGCTACATCCAACATCAGCCTCGTGCACGAGCCAAGCAACATATGTCTGTGCCAGGTAACACGCCAATTATTCTTCCGCGCGGGTGGATGCATGCAAGCCAGCATCATGCCATGCTGCCGCAGTGTGCAGCCACGCAACTGATCTGGCTCCAGCCATTGTCGGTGGGCTCCTGGATGTACACAGATGGCAGCTCTGATGACACCGGCACACCCAGAGTGACCGCAATCATCGCACGCACCCACTCAAGCATGTGCTGCCGCTGTGGCATGGGAGAGAAAGACAGGAACAGGAAGGAAGCAGTGAGGATTGAGAGGAGTGTGGCAGATTCTAAAAGAAGCCAAGGGTCAGATGAACAAGAGGCCAAGGCTACCAGGGTTGGCCCTTCCAACACACCACGCACTATGCTGTGCAGCCTGACACATGTGAGTGGTGTTGCAGCTCATCGCAATGCACTGCACCGCACCACCTGCCCCTGCTGCTGGGCCTGCGCGTCTCACAACTTCTTGCATAACCTTGCCAGTATACAACCACCCCCCACGCCCACCTGCAAGTGCAGCAGCACAAACTGGTCACATGGCCGCTTGAACGTGGGCGTGCGCTTGAGGATAGAGAATAATGGGCCCAGCATCTCCCACCTGCGTGTGCACGTGTGTGCGCGAGTGTGCGCATGTGTAAGCCAATGTGTGCCACTTGGCGCCCATGGCCAGTCAGCTACAGCATCAGCATGGGCAACATGATGCCAGCCAGCATGCTGCTCAAGCCACACGTCGCTCACCAGTGGCCAATGGCTGTGGGGTGGATGAAGAACACAAAGTCGAAGAGGATGGTGTCACCAGGGATCAGCCGCCACTTCACCTGCGAGGCAGCGCAAACACGGTCAACGTGCATGCCCAACCTCTGCACCGGCCCGTCTGCCACTGTTCACCAAGGGCTTGCAGTACCGGCACCAAGCTTTCACAGCCATGTGTACATGTCTGTCTCAACTGACACAACAGCAAGGAGCTGGACGGGTCCGCCTCCCATGGCCACTGTCACATCCATGCCGCGGTTGCAGTCCCCGTGCACAGAGACGGCCAGCACCAGCACGTGGCGCCCCACAGCTCCTCACTATCCTGGAACTTTACAATCATGGGCCACCCAAAATCGCGGCTACAGTTGCAGCGCAACGGCCACCCAATCAACCTACCGAGTTGGTGAACGCGCGCGCATCCTTGACATGGATGGTGCCCACTTCCTGGTTGCGGCTGAAGCGCCACACAGGCACATAGTTGGGCCCATCCACCAACGCATACCAGCGGCCATTGTTGTAGTACAGATTGTTGTACATGCAGTGCGATGAGTCGCATGTCACCTGTGCAATGCATGTGGTGTGAATGCAGTATTGTGGGGGTCGGTGGCTGCAACTGGCACCTGCGTGAGTGCATGGGTGATCTATGCTGGCAGTGATGCCCATGGTCTCGCACACTTGAGGGCGGCTCACATCCAGTTTTGATTGCAACATGTGCCACCTTACGTCATGCTTGCACATGCAAGCGCTCTTAGCATTCACATGACACATGCAAACAGTATAACTCGTGTGTGCCCAGCATGCTGCAGCATGGAATGGCAAGAAGTATGATGCAGGTCTTGCATGCATGCCAGTTTCGGGCAGCGACAGATCAAACCCCAGATCAATCACCGACGCCTCGCATATCCCACCTCTGTGCGAGGTGTTCCCCGGTAAAACTCCCAGCCTTCTGGTGCTGTTTCAGCTGAAAAGCCCGTTGGGGTGCAAGCAGCTGGGCGTTCGTCCATCCATCTCTTGTTCTCAAAATCCCAAAACTGGTACTCTGCCTCCTTGCTGCCATCTGTGGTTATCAGGCGCCATTTACAGCCCTTGGGGAAGATGCCAAAAGATGGATGGTACGTTTTGTTGCCGACACGCTCCTCCTTCTCGTGCTTTATTTCAGCCTGCATTTTGGCCAACTGAACTTGCATAGCGTCCTCCCGAGCGGTCCGATTGGACTTTGCTCCTTCATGCTTGGCTGATGCATCTGTTGTTGGCGCCAGTGGCGCTGGCTCGGAAGAGCGCGGAAGCCGTGTTGCAAGAAACACTACAGCACCAAGGAGGAACAGGCAGGCTGCTCCAGCAAAAATCCACAGCTGCTTGTGTTTTGTTCTGTGTTTCGAGTTTGTTCCATGAACAGCTCTGCCTAGTGACACATCGTTCACAGGGCCTTTGCCCGCTCGCCTCATGTTGTAACTGCACTAGCAGGGCATATTGATTCTGTGGCGCATTGCTCTTGGCTGACGGCAAGCGATCAAACCTGGTAGCACGTGAAGATGAAAGGACCATCACTCGTCAAAGCAAGTCCAGGCAGTGCAGCCCAGGTGACAATGCCTGAATCTACCACAGCTGGACCTCACATATCATTTATACTTTTGCTGATTCACGGCTACATGGGGGCGTGATCACGTTGCAGCTGGCAGCAGGCAGGCGTGAGATTTGCCAATAGGTCTATGCTGTGCCGGTGATCAATGCCTGAACTCACCTAGTGCTGTCCAGACATGCCGAGGGTTATGAATTCACCGAGTTGTGGCTACTGTTCCCTGGCTGTTTTGCTTACCTGCGCCGTTTGCATGAGAGGGCCAGGCATGCCCCACGGGCATGCTTCCCCTGTGTGACCTGGGCCCTCATCCAGACCCAGCATGTTGGCTGCGTGCCGGAGGTGCTTGTTAGTTAAACGGTCAGGGGATGGTGCACGTGACGGGCAGCGCTTTGTTGCGACTGGGCAGCTGCCAGCCAGTCAGTGACCTAGGGCACAGGAACTTCGTTGCGATCTGGGTCCTGCTGTGGAGTTCCTGGTCTGCCTGTTTACAGCAGCTAGTTATGATTAGTTGTGAACCAGCGGTTGGCTCTCTAGTTCATTCTCTCAAGCTCTGGCAAGCAGCTGAAAGCTCTTATGTTACATGATCATGTTGCGGCGGTTGTGCCATGCAGCAAGTAAGCCGCATAGCGCTTGCATCTCCGCCTCCTGCTCCACGGTCATGGTCAGCTGCCCTCCTGCCGCTGCCCCTGGGGCAGGCTTCTTGCCGGATCCAGAACTACATACCCACCAGTGCCCAGACAAAACATTGACCATGGCAGTGTTGTTGTCAAAATGCAACTCAGTGTCAACTCACAGGGCAACTCACTGTTTGCAAATGCATCATGCTGATCATTCTATCTTATGCAACTCTGGGGCTTTATTGGAACTCCTGAGTGCGACAGAACAGCCATCTATGCTGCACAAGCGCACAGCAATGGAAAAGGCCATTTGCCCACATACATCTGTGATGAGGACCGCTCAAATCCGAGTGCCCCAATCCAGATGCCAGGATTGAACACATCTTCATATGTCGGCAAGGCGCAAACAGCAGAGGCCAAATGCACACAGTCGATCACTGGCCAGCTCAACGCACACTGCTCACACACGGGCACGCACAAGCAAGCAGCTGCCAAAACAGGAAAAGCCAGCGTCAGTTGCAGCTCAGAACTGCAGTGGCACAACAACAGGTGCCATGAGCAGAGCACAACACATCTCAACCGTGACATCACGACAGATCATACCTCAGCGGAGAGGGATTGCAAGCAAGCATGTGCCAAACTTGCCAAATACCTGGCACCCTCACCAACAGCGCAGCATTCACTTCCAGCAAACTCATCCACAACAACCACACAGCCGGCAAGGAGCTCCTTCAACAAGTGTTCAAGCAGACCACAACGAACGTAAGTGGCTGCGACGGCCTTTATCATAGATCAAAAGGCAACACAGGCTCACCTTCACTGCTCTTGCATCTGGCATGCACATGTGCATACATCAATTATGATGACAAAGCTACCATGTTCCATCCAAAACTCCGTTGCGCAGCCAAACCAAGCCTAGCTGCTGCAGTCTGGTCATTGCTATGAACTCACGTGTGCCAGCAATAACAGCAATGCATGTGATTAAACCCAAGCAGTGCCATGGTAACTTAGCAGCAGAAACCAGATTTACTTGTCACTTCGCGCTCATCAGTAGCCAATGCGTCCTGCTTGTGACTGGTGTGTGATGTTCTTGATGCACCCACCCACCACACCCCATCGTACGAACGCATCAAATCACATTTCATGGAAGCAGGCCCACCGCAGTCAACAGCCAATGTCATGCAGCATCCCACACCCGACCAGCCCCCAGCCAGCTGCACTATCTGTCAATATGCAGATTCGCAGGCTGTACTGCACGTCATCTGCACCTGTAGTGCCCCTGGTGCGCTGAGCCATGCCAGTACATCTGGTTGACAACAACCACTGGCAGGTGCGCCACATCACTTGATTCTCTGCTTCGTTGTGGAGGACCTAAAGGCCCCGCTTGATGCACCACTTCACGCATCGTGGCAGTGCCATACATCATCATACATCACAAGCCATACATCATCATACATCTGCAGATGCAATGGGGCATGTCTTAGCACACGTCACGGCGCCCCTGCTTGGATCCTCCCCGTTCATGCTTCAAACTTCAAGGTGAAACGCACCGACACGATCACAACCCAGAGCAGAGGTCTATGCATTTGCACAGTGGCCGCCTGATTGCGTTGCACAACCAAAGCCCCAGTAGCCAGTACACACAACCAACAGCACAACCTTAAGAGCTTGCAGCCGTGTGGCCATGCGGAGGTGCGGCCATGCTCTGAAGCCAGTCCACAGTCTATGGCTCAAGACCCTGTGATCCAGAACTGATTGCAACTCAATGTTAAAGCTGCCAGCATGCAGTGCATTCAGCAGCAAATGCGCTTGACATCTCCACCTGGTCTGTGCCCCCAAGACTAGCTCCAAGATCCTCCACAAACAGAGTGCACCTAGTCGCCCTCACACAATGCCGAGATGATGCAACATCAAAAATGCGAAACGAGTGGCTCAGACACGAAATCTACCGACAACATAGCATGCAGTTGCACATCCTTTGCATCAAGAACTGGTCTAGATGGTCCACCAAAACCAACCGACCAACAACAACACAGCACAACCTTTCCCTGCCTCAGTGCTGAGCAGCGCATTATCTGGGCTCGCTCAGCATCCACATGAGTTGAAAACTGCAGCAAAGTAGTGAGGAATCTGTCTGTTTAAGCATCGTATAAGCACGTGCAAACATGTGGTAACAATCATATTGATCAGGTCCCATCCAATGATACACACCAGGCTGCAGTCCATACAGCCATTTGAACAGACGCAGCTCATCTGAGCAGGGCCACCTCGCCTTCTAACTTGGCGCTCCCTGCAGGGGGAGAGCCTGCATCAAAAATCACACTAACCTTGGGTGCATCATTCACTCAAGGCGATCACTTGCAAATGAGGTTGGATCAAGTCAGGCAAAATCAGAGCTGCCAGTCGGCATCGCTGAAGGAGCTGATGCTGAGGCGGTGTGGCCCTGCCGCAAAGCTGCGACTGCGCGTAGGTGGGAAGCGGTACAGACAGGCCGCGGTGGAGGGTGCGGGGCTCACAGTCGGCCCCTCAGATTGTGCATCATAGACTTCATGCCCAGCCGCAGGCGCAGAGGGGGCTGAGCACAGTGCAGTGGTGTTGAGGGCGCTGCTGTCAACACCACGAGCTGCAAACACCGCAGGTTTGACCCCCTGCTGGCCAGACACAAGTCCTGAGAGTGAGCTGTGGGGTGTGTGTGCTGCAGTGGCAAGGGGCATCGCAGTTGAGAGCCAGCCGCTGCTGCAAGCAAACGGGGATGGCGCAGACTGTTGGGAATACACGGGTATGCGTGCTGGCACCGTGCTAGCTGCCGGTGCTGGTGCTGCGGCTGGGCATGCTGACAGCGATGCTGATATTGATGTTGATGGGGATGCTTTTGGCTGCGCCATGTATGCATAAGCCACACGGCGCATGCTATCCCCCCATGGAGATGAATCAGCCCCTTTGGTGTTCAATGATCGTGTGAGGGGAGCTGAGCGTGGTGCATACCCGGATGGCACACTTGCCTGAGCCCCATTGAGGGACCTTGGCCCATTCTGACTGCCTGTCGTGCTGTGCTGATCCTGCGGCACTGCAGGTGCAGCCAGTAGGTGGCTCAGCCCCAGCGGCAGGGGCAGGGAGTGCGCAGGTGGCAGGGGGGGTGATGAGCGCACATTACTGTGCCAGGAGGCAGCGCCTGCCTTGGCCTGCGACCTCGTCCACTCACGGGAGGAAGCCACACGCCGGAAGGGTGGCCTTGTGCCTGATGAAGTCGTGCCGCAACTATTGCTACTGCTGGCCCTGAAGCTGCCCCCCAAGCTCCCATGGCTGCTGCGATCTTGGTTCAGGTGACTGCCATGACTGTTGTGGGAGGTGCGCGTAAGGGCTGGCGCCGGCACTGCCAGCATCTGCATCAGCTGTGCAGCTGCACTGTTCATCTCAAGCGGGGCGCTCCACCACAGGCCAGCGGCAGATGCATCAGCCATCACGCCAGGAGATGGAGGGCTGTGGGGGCCAACGCTGTGGGCTGCAGGGAGGCGTGTTCCAGGTTGCACAGAGACCCACAACTGGCTGTCGGCTCCAGGGGACACACGGGCGCCCAGCTCGGCGGTAAAGTCAGGTATTGACGGCCTCTTGGGCGTGCTGGCGCCCAGGTGGGACACGCGGCTGGACGCAGCAGTCAACACCGACACCGGCTGGTCATACACAGCCGCAGGTGTAATCTCAGAGCTGCCCATGCTGCTATGGCCGGGTTGTGCGTGCTGGCTGGCCAGTGGCTGGCTCATAGGGGTCACGTCAGCAGCAGCCACAGTGGGCTCAGTGCCTTGCCCGTCCTCCACCTCGTCCCCTTCCTCAATCACTTGCTCCAGCAGCATGGACCCTGCTGTACTACTGCCCCGTGCACTGCCAGCCACACCGCCCACCTGTGCACCAGACCCGGCAACGCGTGGCCCAATAGCCATTTGGGCAGCTGGCACATGCTGCAGCATTGGTGGCGAGGCAAGCCATGGGGCTGAGCCTGTGCGCCGGTCGGCCCCGTTGCTCTCATGCATCAGAAAGTGCATGTGGGTGTGGAGGGAGCTGGAAGTTCCATCTGAGTGGGCAGCCGCATGGTGTGCGGGTGATGACCTAAGTTTAGCCAGGTGCTCAGTGTCACGTGTCATGGCCACGAGGCCATCACAGGACGTATGCAGCCAGGAAGGCGGGGCGCCAGCTGGCCTGTGGCTTGCAGCCCTGAGGGAGGCATGAGCGTGCACCTGCATGAAATGCGAGCACATGACCATGTTGGATGCCTGCAACTTGATGCGATACCTGCCTGGTCATGAGCTTGGATATGCACAGACACGGCTGTAATCCAGGGAGATAGGAGGTGTGGTGATATTGTGGACAGCGGCCTTGCAGTGTCAGCACTTGGCAATCACATCGCGCCAACGCGCATGCCACTCACAGGCACGCAGCACTAGACCAGCGGCAACCATACATCCATGATCGCACCTTGACATCAGAGCTCGCCTGGAGTACACTGGGGAAGATTGCTGGTGCTAACTCTGATGCCTGAGGCGAGATCCGAGCTGGCTGGCTGCTGCCGCGGGCCACATGCTCAGCCGTGTGACGACCATCGTACTGCAAGGGACGGTCCTGTACTGCTGCTGGCCCTTCCATCTCATGCACACCACCCTCCTCACCATCCACATCGTCCCCAAAATCAGGGTACAGAGCTGGATCAGCCGCAGCCACAGATGCCGCCATTGCCGCCGCCGCAGCCAGCACAGCAGCTGCCGCACCACCGTCTGCATATGCGTCATAGTCCTCCTCCTCCTCGGCCATTGCCATCACGCGCACTGGAGTACTTCCATTGCTGTTGTTCGCGCATGCTGCAAGTGCTAACCAGTCCATGTTCATGCCAGGCCGAGTCCCTGTGCCTGCCTCTTGCTGTGTGACAGCGGCATGGCAGGAGTGCACAGAAAGCGGCGAGAACAGAGGTGGTGCAAGGCTGAGGGCAGGTGGAAGCTGGGGTATGGTGGTAAAAGAGGAACTGGGGGAAGACGAGACGGTGCTGAATAAGAGATTAGAAGCGAGAAAGATGGTGTCCAGGGTATTGCTCAGGTTTGTAGGTGCCTCTGAGGACGATCTGTGGTACGCAGACGAAGCAGGTTGCTGGTCATGGCGATGTCTCGGACACACCAAGCACATGCCATGAGGGCTGCAGGTGCCAACCAGCCTGAGATGCCATCTTGTACCTGTATGCTCATTCTATCATATGGCAGGCATCCATGTGCCAAACTATGGAGTGCGCTTTCACACACGGTCGCGTTCACAACATGCATACACACATGCATGGATCGGCAGCTAACAACCTGGCACAGTGCGCAAGATGCCACATGCACACCTGTAGTATGAGCCTGCGCCACTGACATGCACTCCATCGTGTGCTGCACTGGCTGCTGCCGCTGTGAAATTCCGCCTGCAGGTACGGCACAGGATGTGAAGACCATGATGACTGGTGCACATATGGCACAGGTGTCCCTGCACGTGTGTCCCTGCGGCAATCATAACTGCAGGCTGGAAACATGATGCAGTGCAGCCTTCACACACATTACGCACCCAGTGCCGCAGGCAAAACTATGTACATGCATTGCTGCTGCGCTCACCAGCTGCCCAGGTGGTTACAGTAGTTTGGTAGGGAAAGAGGTGCACCGGCACCTGTGGAGGGCAGCTGGGAGGAGGAGGAAGAGAGGCAGGCAGCAGCTGCATGTGGGGCAGTCCTAGTGAGCGCCCCCGACCATGAGGGCCGTGTATCACCAGCGCCATGTGGGTGCACCGGTGGCAGCACAGGCGGCGGCAGCAGTGGGTCCGGGCCTGCACCTGCCAGATGCGTGTCACCTGCTACACTGCTGCTGAAATGGGACAACATCAAGGCCGCAGGCTCGACATGCTCATCTTCATTGTGCAGCAGCTGGTTTGAGTCGAGGCTCTCCCGCTCACCGCTGCTTCCTCCAAGCTTCACACGCCAGCTGCCTGATGCAGGCTGTCTGTTCTGGGCAAACGAGAAGGGTGTGGGCGCACAGTGCTGCTGCTGACACGGCCTTGCGGCGGGGATACCACTGGCAGGGACAGCCACAGCTGTCGCCACCAGCTTGCCCCGTCGTTCTGCTCCAGAGATGGTAGTGGATGGGGCAGCTGCAGCGGCCACACCAGTGCCATTAGCAGCTGACCACAAGGAGTCGAACAGCTCTGCAGCTTCTGAGAACATGTTGGGCGTGCTGTCCCATGTATCATCTTGCACACCCATCTGTGAGCTGGACAGGGCAGGCTGGCCCACCAGAGACACCTCCATCTGGTCCACCACCACGCCAGCAGGCGGCAGCACACAGGTGGGAGTGTGCAAGGCAGGCGCAGCGGCTTCTGCAGCACAGGCCGCTGCAGTCACGAGCACTGCCCCAGTTGCTGCTGCAGCGGCTGCACCCGCTTCAGCTGAGGCAGCAGGGACATCTGTGGGACCAGCTTGCACATGTCCAGCCACGTATGCTCCGTGCACGTCAACTGTGCGTGCATCAACAGCAGCCACGGTCGCCTGCATACGCCCTGCAGGCCCTGTGGCTGTTGAGCTGCAGGCTGCTGGCTTGTGGCCTGCCCCATGCGCAGGGGAGGCAGCACTGACGGCCTCTGCATTATCCCATCCATCCACAGCTGGAAGGGATGGGTCATTGTGCTGCGCAGGCGTATCTGCAGCCACCAGCCCATCCCCATGCAGTCCTGTGTTGCCATTTAGGCTGATGTGCTCCACACTCTCAACTGCTGCGCACCCACTGCTGCTGGCACTGTGCAGAGGCTGCTGTGGCCACACCTCATCAGGTCCCAGCCCAGCATAAGGCGCGACCTGCAGTAGTGATGGGCCCTGAGCGGAACGCAGCTTAGGTGTCAAGGCGGGAGGTATAGGCAGTGGTGCAAAGTTCAGGGTGTGGTCCCTGAAGGATTCCATTGAGCTGGGGCCATTCTGGGCGCTGGGGATGTCCTTGTGACTTGGGTCACCCTCGGTTTCGTTGCCTCTATGCTCGCCTGCTGGCGTGGTCATTTTTGTAGGAGTGGCCTGGAGGGCAGAGCCGCAGGTTTTCTCCTCATGGATGTTGGCAGCAGCTGCATGGCTGCTGCTCAGCTTGTCCAGTGGCTCCACCAGTGCAGGCCCCATTACAGGAGGTGCCACCAGCCGCCGTCCGGCTGGCCTGGAAGAGCAAGCAAGCTGGGCTGCAGCAGCTGCAGTGATGACAAGCGGTGCATGCACAGCTGCCGTGCCATCCGCACAGCTGGCAGCAAGATGCTCGCGCAGGTTTGGGGACAGGCTGAGCGCGGAAGACACCGCATGTGTGGAGCAGGCTGGGTGCGCGCTGCAACCCGCAGACATTGATGAATCGCCACCATCCAGGACCACACATACATGGCGCATGCTGCCGCTGGATGCCTGTGCAGTATGTGCTAGGCGCTGCACCAGCAGCATTGCATTATGTATGGGCCCACTGGGCGCAGCTGCAGGCTCCTGAGCAGCAGGCAAGCCGTGGCTGTCAGTGACATCGGGACATGGTACTGAGTCTGGGCTCCTGGCAGGTGGGGGCAGTAGGGCTGTTACCGTGCAGTGATGCTCAGGTGCCTGTGGTGCTCTCACATGGCTGCTGCTGCTGGGCAACCCGTTGGCATGGGCCACCATGCCCCTATGCGAGGCAGCAGTGTCAGCTGTATCGTTTGAGGCAGCTGGCACTGATGAGGGCAGTTGCAGTTGTGGCAGCTCATCAACTTGAGGTGCCTGTACCATACACAGTTGCTGTGATGTTGGCTGGCATGCACACCCCTGACTGCTGCATGTGATGTGCACAGGGCGGACACATGTGATTCGGCGCCGCATCCATGTCAGCAACAAGTGGAGCACATGTTGCGTGTTGAGTCCGCAACCACTGCTGCTGCGGTGCTGCCCAGCTCCAGCCGCTTGCTGCGGCTGCGGCCCTGGTGCGCGCCAGCTGTGCTGCTCCAAGCCCATCGTGCAGGACAGTTGTGTGCTCACACATGCAGCTCGTGTGCATTCATTGTGAGTTGTGCTGTCATCAAGGGCCTGTGTTGCCTCCACCAGGGCTGCAAGCGGCTTCAACTCCAGGGATGGCAGTGTGCCAGGTGCAGCAGTGCTAGGGCACCCAGATTCTGAGGTGCCACATGTGTTGATTCCGTCCTGGGAGCTTGGTGGCGCGTGACATGCATGGGGCTTGGAACCGGCAGTCGTGCCACCAGCCCGCCCCAGTCCTCGCGCCCATGCCCGCATGCATGCACTGTAACCCTGACTTCTGCTGGGGCAGAGACGCCACACGCGATGCCGGTGCTGCGCATAGCATTATTAGTTCAGCAGGTCATGCCACAAACAAGTAGCAACGTTTGTCCCGTGAGATTGCTCAAAGATATGTATGCATCGTGTGCAGGTCATCAAGCCCTAACCCATCAGCATGTCACAACCTCAGGCATACGACCGCGCAAATGAGAACCCCAGCAACCGCAAGCTCGCAAAGGTGCCAAGTAGTTGGAGTACCTGCTGTGGATGGTGGTGGACTCGCGCGGACCCAGGTGGGCGATTTGCGCCCTTGATTGGGTAGGTGATGATAATGTGTCCTGGAGGCCCTCACTACGACGTGGCACACATCATCAGATCCAGACGTCGTAACCCAGGCGGCAAATTCTCAAGTTGATATTGATATAGCGTGTTCACACGCAGCGCAGCCGTCGATGCGATGAAGACGCGACATGCGCAGGCTCGGAGCCAGAAATGATGAGTTGATTGAGTTGATGCTATAAATCCTATCTATAGAGCTCCCCTGTTTGGCTGTGGAAAGCGCAAGCTTCAAAGGAAAGGACTAACCGCTGCTGATGTGCACACGCCTCACGCTCTGGATCCAATAAGATCAACTTCACTTTGTTGCAGAAAACAAACTGCGCTTCTATCACCTCGTGGCACTGGGACAGTTACGTCATCAGTCAACTGTCGAGTTCAACTTGCGGTGTTGCTGCGCACCTATCGCTCACAGTATCTGCTGTACGAACCTGCGCAAGTGCTGTGTTTGAGCTTGTTTTCAGGGACCCTTGCACATGCACCACCAACTGAATTTATGCATGACAGCTGCATGTGCTGGAGACCAGCTGCCCACACAGATTCGCCCGCCACGTGAAACATCGCCTCATGAATGCCACACACTGTTCTTCTTCTGCTCCTTCATCAGGCCTCAAGCACACGTGCAGTAATAGTCACAAGGCGCCTGGGGTCCATCCACACCTATCTCACCTCACATCGATCTGATGGTAGCCGCTGTGCAGATCCAAACTGCTCAAGTCGGTTGCACCACCCAGACAGTCCAGGAAATCATTAATCCGAGGCAGTGGGTAGTCTGGGTACTGGTTGCGGACAGTGATCTTCCACAAACATGCGCATAGACCCATACATCCTTCTGCACAAACAGAGCGGGCGCGCCATGTGGTGACTTGCTTGGCTTGACCAGCTCTTGGCCAGCAACTCCTTCACCTGCCATTTCGCCTCCTTTAACTCCACTGCTGACTGGGCTCAGCTTGTAAAACGGCCGAGGTGGTGGCTTAGAGCCACTGGCTATCCTGTGGCAACCCCGCAGGCTGCTCATCTGGGAACAGTACCGATATTACACACGATTACCTGACCAACAGGTCCTCAATCCACGCAGAGGGCAACAACCCTGCGCTGGACCGATGGCCCATGGCACCGCCTTCCTCCATCCACCCTTTGTTCCACTTGGCCCGCATGGCCTGCAGCTCCTCCATGTACGCGCATGCAAACTGCAGGTGGTCCATGTTACCGCACGTGTCACACTGCTTGGCTTTGCCAGTGACTCGCGTGTAAGCTCGGTATTCGGGACTGCGCGGGATTTTTTTGGGAATGGGAGGGGATTGGCATTCCATTCTTGCCAGGCTTGACATCTGGCTGTGCAGGGCCAGATGGGCCACGCACGCCCATGGCGTTCAGTTGCATGCCTGCACCAGGGCCAGAGCGGCCGGTGCCGCCGCTGCCGCCACTGCCCTGGTTGCCGCCGCCCGCATACTGCGTGATGCTGCCATCAAAGGTCACATGCGATGCCATAGCTGGCGGCTTGCCAGTAACCCCTGCCTCCAGTCAGCGGCTGCAGCCCCTGCAGGTGCGCCTTCATTGCCCAGGTTGTTCTGAAACACCGCTGCGTCCCTGCACAGCGCCTGGTACAGCGCCTCCAGGTATGAACGCGGCTTGTTGTCGTCATCCAGCAGCAGCTGAGACGCGACAGCTGATGGCAGGGTGGCCAGCAGCATGGAGCAGCGCAAGTTGCTGCAGGCGCTGTTGCCTGGGTCTTGCAACATCAGAGCAAGCCATGAGATGCCCTTGGCTGACACAAGCGCTGTATAACAAAGCAAGCTGCTGAAGCTTGCCTGCCTGCACTCCCGAGGTACCAGGCCTGAGGTTCTGCCACAGGCCCAGCACAACGTTCGCAAGCATATGATGTACGTGGATGCAGTCTATGGATGCAAAGTTTCTGGACTGATGTTCTGGTGAGTGAAGAGCTTGCTCACATGCCAAGAGGGCCTGTGAAGAGCTTGCTCACATGCCAAGAGGGCCTTGACGGGCGCCTCGGCTTCTGTAACAACAACATATGATGTACGGCATGGCATGTGTGCACTGGTGTGTCAAGGGGACTGCTGACGAAGTAACTGAACAATGTGAGACGTTGAGCCGTTCAGTGAGGCTGCAGGTCATGAGTTACTCAAGGCAACTGAAGGGGCGCGTGCAACATGGTCAGGGTACGGGACATACGCACATACCTAAGGGACCATACCTAAGGGACAAGGTGGGGGGTGGGGATGAGGCATTTGCTCCTGAAGCCCTTGACTGCCTTGTGCAGTTCATCTGGAAAGTGTGGAGGCAGAATTTCAGTCTGATGCACTAGTGAGTTGAGTTTAGGCTGACCACGTGCCAAGAGGGCCTTGACTGGCACCTACAGTTCCTGCATATGTGACAACTGTCTGCAGTTGCAATGTGTCACCCATTGACCATCATGGCTGGGCTCAAAAGTTGCCATTCAACTGCCAAGTGCGTGATTAAGAATGATGGCATTACAAAGGGAGTCAATGCGAGTCACTTCAGTAATGCCAGAGGCATCGCAGCCCGGCTCGTTTCTTCTCCTGACCCTGTTTGACTGTACATAGCAGCACATCTCACCACCCTTGCGGGTGAACATGTGCAAGTCAGAAGCACCAAGGCATTTGCAGCCTGTTGCCCCACGCAAACGTCCAACAGCGATGCAATGTCAACAAGGGGATGAGGGGAGGAATAGTAGTACAATGTGCCGAACTCCTAGCCAGCCCAGCTTAAACGCCCAGATAATTGCCTCGTGTTGTGTTATTCCCATGGGGATAGCATGCAGGTCACGACCCCCATGTCAAGCAACCAGCAGCTGTAAACCACCAGAGAAACAGGGAGGAGAACAACAGGCATATGGAGGCTTACGTTTGCACCGCTCATGTTTCCGAGGAACATGAGGAACGGGAGGCGGCCCTTCCAATGGGCACCCATAGTGTAGCTCGACACCATTATGTCAGTCGTTCACCAGGAGCGCGTGTGCACCTCAAAGCACAGCACTCAGGCAGCAAGGGCTATCATGGCACCTCTGAACGAGGCAAGGCCGACTTGGAAATACTGCAAAAGAATGAAGGTGTGCACTGGTGTAGCGCAAAACAAAACACTCATGTCATGGCTCTCATCCCACCGAATGTCCGGTCCATGGATCCCCAGTACTCTGTCACTGCTGCCATCAGCAGCTGTGCTGTGCCGGGAAGCTCTGTGACAGAGCTTCACCGGCTGGCCCATACCATCCCATCGCGATCATGATAATGAAACAGCAAAGTTCATTCAGTATCGAGGTGTTGAAGGGCTCGGTACCTTGGGGAGGCTCCCTACAGTGGCTAGTGGAGAGCGAATGCATGCATCATCAGTGCAACGCGTACTGGAGCATCACCGGCCAGTACGCCTGTACAAGTGAACACACATCGATGGTGCATCCAGAACCGCGTGAATGAAACATGCACCCCTGCTCAGCCAATGTGCCGTTCCCAACACCACCACTGACACATGCATCCCCCAAAACAGCAAGACAGGACCCTGCCATGCTTGTAGCACTGCACCCAGTGCATCTCCCAAGAGCCTCAAAGAACGAAAACAAAACTGGGGGGCCAATGCCAGGGCAGCAATGCCCTGCACCGTTGCCAGCACCTTGATGGTGAGGATGTGCAGCACCTGTGCATGACCCCATTGCCACGTGAGACAACAGAATCGACACTCTTGTTTGCTGAATGCCAAACAACAAACCTGCTTACTCATACACGCACACCAACCCAGTGCAAACCTTGAAGTACAGGCAGCCAGATACAGCTGTACTGCGGTAGGCAGAACAGCTAAGCCCACACACACACGAGTCCAGACAGAACTAATTGTTGGCTAACTTCCTCGGTCAACGACACACAATCTTCAGAGGGCATGCAGGCAGGGGGGTGCACAGCTGTGCATGCAGCACGCCACGCCGACCGACTCAAACCGCCCCGCTGATTGTTGGAACGGAGCTTGTGTGCCAGCCTTCCTCGCTGCACTAACGTAACCGTTGCTCATGCGTGCCTGTACCCAGCAGACCCAACCTGAACCTGCAGCGGCAGGAGCGCCAACCACCTCGGTCAACCCCTCGCCCATCACCATCTGTTTGATGATCGACATGAAGCAAGAGGCCAGCAAAGACGGTCAGAGGGGCCCAGGAAACCGTCCAAACAGCCGCCCCCGCAATCATGCTGAAGCACTGGAGATGAAACCGCTGTCTTGCACTGGTTGGCGGTCCCAGGCTGAGGCCTGCAGCACCGAGCGCCCCTTTCATCACAACCCGCAGCAATCGCAACATGCGCACAGCTATATTTGCAGAGCTAGCTGGCTTGAATGCAGCACCACACACGCTGCTGTCGTGTGTTGCGCGTGCCAAGCCTTGCCCCCACAACTGAACTGCTAAATGCTGCACATGTGTGCAGCCTACGCCAAGAGCGCTGCTGCAATGCCAGCTGTGAACGGCGCTGCAACTTGAGGTGCGCCTGGCATCAGGCGAATACCCATGGCGGCTCTCAAAGCCCATGCATGGCGGCACACACCAGACAGTTTTGCTGCCCAGCGGTTACAAGCCTGCAGGCAGCGACATGGCCACGCCGCCGTCTTTCTGCGCCTGCCGCCATTTGCCAGACCGGAGCTCCTGCATGATGCTGTTCACCACGATGTTCATGAACTTCTCCCACTGCCGCTCGTCCATTAGACCCTCTGAGAAGAGGCCGTTGAGGGATTCAGGGGAGAAGGCAACAACAGGGGGCGGGTATGCCTGGGGCAAGGGCACCAGCTTAGAGCCAGGCCGCTTGTGGTGACCGTGGCGCTTGATGTTCTGCGCCTGCTGGCCCTTCATGCGCCGCCACAGGAAGCCATCAGTGATGTGCACAGAGGACGCCAGCTGTGCAGCGGCGGGTGCTGCTGCTGCGATGGGTGTGGCCAGCATGCCCAGTGCACCAAGGCCCCGTGTCGCACGTGCTGCCGCCGCCCCGCCCATGGTTGAAACAGCAGAAGCACCACGCGGCACAGGCCCGTTGGGTGTGCGCATGAGCCCAGGGGTTCCAACACTGATGTGCTCCACGGAGGACATGGAGGAGGAGCCTGGAGATACAATGCCATTGGCGGCCACAAAGGCAGACGAGTCACCGCCACCCATGGAGTCATCACGGCCACGGCCGCGGCTTGAGGAGAGGCCTGAGCCACGGCGCTGGAAGGAGGAGGAGCCGGGGCCATTGTGGCCGCCCTCCTCATCCAGGTCAAACAGCATGGAGTCATCCTCACGGCTGGAGGAGTTGCGGCCAGCCATGCCACCTGCCAGTGACTCCTCTGCCATGTGGGCATCAATCTCAGCATCCAAGGAGTCCAGCAGGTCTTCATCATCGCCATTGTTGCTACCCTCCTCCTCAATTGTATCATCGCAGTCCTCCTCCAGCTCCTGTGCGCTCATTGCCTCCACTGCCTGCCGTGCGTAGGACGCGATCTTCTCCAGTTCACTGGGCTCCTCATCAGAGCCCTCAAAGGGGCGCGTCAGCACGGAGGCAATCTCAAACAGTGTGAGGCCCGCCTCCGCACACATCTTGAGCAGTGTCGTCGACAGCTCCATCACACGTAGGCACTCAGGCCTCAGGTTGGGCAGCTCCTTACGCAGCAGCTCCTTGTCGGCCTGTGAGGAAGCATGGTCAGATGAGGCCAGACCCATGGCAAGAGCGATATCAGACACATGAAAAACGGCAGGCCAAAGACCTTGCCTTGGAAGACAAATGCATGAACCAGGGCCACTGAGTATGGCGATATGGGATGGATAATAAGCACAAGACTGCAGTGAGTGTTGCAGGTGCTGGCCATGTGCCACCCACCTTAATATCCAGCTTTGCAATGTACTCCAGCTCTTCGGCTGTGAAAGGGAGCATGGCCTGTGGCCAGTGCAGCCACTCAAAGTAGGGCGCCTCCAGTGTCTGCAGAGGACACCACCACAACCGTTGAGGACTGCCTGGCAAATCCCGGGGAAAGCCCAGAACCACATGGACCCAAGCAAGCAAGAAGGCGCAAGCGCCTCACACAACTGCACATACACAGACAAGAGCATGACCCACAGCATCATCAGTGCTGCACCACATACCTCAGGCAGGCAGAACCCGTGGTCAATTGGGATGAGTTCAAACTGACCCTGATTCATCCGCATGCTTGGCTGGCGGAGGTTTGCAGATGAATCGCCTGCCACACGTGGCGAGCGCACCAGCATGTTGCCAGCATGGCGGTCTGTGTTGAACAGCCGGATGTCCAGGATGCCGATGCGATGCACGTCGCGAGTTGAGAAGCGAGATGGGCCCATCTCACTTGTGTCGCACTGATGGTAAACAAACTCCTGCAGTGAGCCCAGCTTCATGGGCAGGCACTCTGCGCTGGCAAGCGCGGACTCCACGCCCTCCGCGGTGCTGCCTGCACCTGCCGCCGCAGCAGCTGCGATTGCTGATGCCACATCAGGGTGGCCTGCCAGGTCAAGGGAGCTGGCGCGAACGCTGGTCATGCGCGACTTGTAGCAGAAGATGGGATGCCGTGCACGCACAAGCACAGATGTGGGGACCTTCGCAAAGCCGTCATGGTCCAGCAGGTAGGCTGCTACCTCACGCATTGCCGCCTCGCCGACGCGGACCGTGGGCTTCCACCCCGGGTCGCCCAGCGCACGTCCCACGTAGCCCTTAGGGTTATTGGGAGCCAGCGGCTCTTCATCGCATGGCTTTAGGATTGCAGCCTTGAGGCCGTTCTCATTGAGGAAGAAGTACGTGCCTCCCATTCCCTCCATCGTCCTCTCAGGCTCCTGCAGCGGAGTTGCAGACAGCACCACCTTGTGAAGTAAGAACCACAAACAATGCAAGGGCACACTAAGCTGCCACGCAGCCGTGCGTCCTTGCATACGACTGTGCTGTGGCAGCACGACAGCTTCAACCTACACCAACATGCTGGGCACAGTCCTGCTGGTGCTACTCTACCATGCCCCCCCCCTCCCCCCGCGCGCAGGAAGACTGCTGTCTACCTGGCATGCCTTGAGCCCACGGACTACGCTCTTGACCAGCCGCCTCACGGCGGTGTTCGTGTGCGCTGTGCAGCAGATCTCAATGTGTGCATCTTTCCGTGTGCCGTCCGCATCCATCTGCAAAGCACCAACCAGCAGAAACCTGGGTGGTTTAGTGACACAAATACATACCCTGCCAAGACTGCAGACGCTGATGCATGACTGGCTGCGGCCTGCCCACCTAACTCACCGACTTCCTGCAGCCCAGGACACCAGACGCGCCCGAGTTGCGACTGATTTCCAAAAGACCCTTCCATCCCAGCTGGTCAGCCGTGGTTGGCGTGGGCGGAGCGCCTGCGTCGCGGAGTCTGCTGCGCTCGCTTGAGGCACTGTCAGGGACAGCACTCGTGGAGTTCAGCAGCGGTGGGGTAGCAGGGAGCCTGACGCTCAGCGCTGGCAGAGGCTGCGGACGCAAGCTAGCTGCATGAGCAAAGCCAAAGGTAGTCGGGGCTGGAGGAGGGCTTGCTGAGGAGGCCACAGCAAAGCCCACGGTGCTCCCAAAGCCCACGGTCGTAGGGAATGCGCGGTCCAGCATTGTGGCGCTCTGCGCACATGTACCGGCACGTAAGGGCTTCAGGCCATTCTACAGGCGTTCTGGCACCTGCCAAGTGATGCAAGTTGCTGTATATTCAATTGCATTTACCATTCTTTCCTCGGCTTGTATGCAGCTGCCTCGTGCGTGGGGCACGGGTCCTTGTCCTCGCCTGCCCGTCCAGACCCAGGCTCACGCCTGTTGTGTCCTGTATTCTGCGGAGCATACGATCATAAAATACATTAGATGCAGGTTCAGTGCGTCGCGCGTTGCCCCCAGTTGCCCTACATGCTTCCCAAAGCCACTTAAGACGCAACGCTCCAGAAGCTGCACTGACGCATTCTCATGCGTCCTTCCAGTGCATTCACACGGGAACCGAAGTCCAGCACGTTCTGTGCCCTGCTGTCCCACATCACCTTCCGCACAGACCCAGTGGGGCATTTCTCTGCCCTGTACGCTGCCTGGTTCACTGGCGCATGCAGATGCTTCTCCAAACAACTCCCCAACCCCACCTTCACAACGGCAGGTTGTCAGAGAAGGAACAACGTGCGCACAGTGCTTGGGATGCCCCTTGAAAGAGGACGAAGGGGTTGATGCCTCTAGCCCCCGGCCCGGAAAGTGCTTCGTTCACGAGTCAAGCCCTTGTTCGGTGGTGTTTGTGGGTGGTGGTGGAGGATTGGGGTGATGGGTTGTAGTGCAGCAATGACGGATGGAATTAAACTAGGTGCAGCTATGAACCTTGTGCTGGTCACCGAGGCCACCTTCACCCACAGCCACTTTTATCACGCCATGCCACGTCACGCATACACCTTGCAACCTGAGCTTGGGCTCAGCGTTTTTTCCATCATAGGGTACACCTCATATGTTGACCTTTTGCCTGGTATGAGAGCAAGCGCTGCAGCATAGCAGGCCAGCGACAACAGCGGCGCGTTCCTGTCAGGCGGCCTTGGGAAGTGCCTGACTGTTGTAGCAAGCCCCATGTGAATGCAGCAGCACGCAAGGAGGAAGGTGTTTTGGGCGAGCCAGCGCCAGTAACCTGGCTTGAAATCTCTGCTCATGGCGTCATGCACTGCGCGTGCCGCAAAGCAGGTTCAAATTATACACAGAAATGTATATATGCTGTATGCATAAAATTGATATGAAACAGAGGCTGTACACAGGTCTGCAGCTCATTGTGGTCATGCTTAAGCTCATGTTGACACGCATGTGCTACGCACGGAAGCCCAGCTACAACATATATGCATTTGCAGCATTTCCTGTTTGTTGGTTGGCCACCACCCTCAGCAGGCAAACTGATGCGAACTCACAAAGGAGGTGAAGAGCAGGAAAGGCATCGAGCTGTCAAATGTGCCAGTGTCCGTCCATGCCTGCGGTGCGCTGCATTGACACGTGGATGCCTTCTGTTTCGCGCCAGGCTAATGACACTGATGAAAGACAAGGGCGAACAGGCCTCAAGGGCATCTTGGCTTATGTATTGTGCACTGGCAGACCCATGGCAGGTGGTGTGCATTGCTTTGCAACATCGACGCAGCAAGTTTGCAGCGGCGCACAGCAGCCGGCCTCGGATTGATTAGCTGCATAACGTGCAAAGCGGACAATGATGCGATGGCCCATGCGCTTTCACAGGAATCAGGATCGTTCGCTACTGCTGGCAGCAGCCACCCGAAATCGAAGCTGTAGTCGTAAGTACATAATGATGTGCCCAGTGTAGGAGCACAGCCGTGGGCTTTTCTTCCGACATCAGTGTGAATTGAGTGTCTCAGCGGTGGTAGGTTGTCTGGGCTTAGCGGCCTTGCTGAGTCCCTGAGCGCAGCCGCACAAAACATTGGACGACCAATTGTTATGCAGCATAGTTAGCCTGAGGCTGAGCAAGCCACTGTAGACCAAATTCGGAGCAGGCGTCATGCCGCAATTAGCAACGTTTGGGGCTAAGGTGCCCGTCACTGTGGTGACGGGTTTCTTGGGCAGTGGCAAATCGACCCTCTTGAACTACATTCTGGCCAACAAGGGAGACAAGAACATCTGCGTGATTGAGAACGAGTTTGGGGAGGTCAATATTGACAAGACGCTGGGTAAGCGTGGCTGGTTGCTGTGTAGGACCCCCATGCAGCCCATGCAAGGATTTGTTCCTAACACAATCCGGTGGTATGTTCTTGCAGTGGGCGACAAGCTGCAGGAGCAAGAGGACCTGGTTTCACTGGACAATGGCTGCGTTTGCTGCTCGCTGCGCAAGGACATCGTCAAGTGGGTGTGGGAGAGGGTGTTGGGGGAATGGCAGATGGTTGAGTCGCCAGCTCTCACAAGCACCCACATGCATTCTCGCACGCTTGTCATGTTGGTGCAGAGCCTTCAGCAAGTTGGAGACTCGTAGCAAGGAGCGGAAAAGACCTATGGACCATATTTTGCTCGAGACAACGGGCCTCGCGGACCCTTCTCCTGTCGCTTTCACCTTCTTTGCCAACGCGTGGATTGCAGCACGGTTTAAGCTGGACTCGATCACGTAGGTTCCACCCGCAGTTCAGGGTCTGTGTCAGCATGCATGCGGCTGCGTGACCCTTCCAGTAACCCGTGCCCGTTTCGCGCTACCCGCAGGTGTGTTGTTGACGCCAAGTATCTGATGCAGGTGCGGCATGCCAGCAATTGGACTAAATCTGGTGCCAGGGCATGTGTGTACTGCTCACTATTATTGTCTTGGCAGCGGTCGAACTGATGGTTGCGCTGTGCAATTTGCTTTCGCAGCACCTGGAGGACCAGCGGCCAGATGGCGCCATCAACGAGGCGGTGAACCAGATAGCGTTCGCAGACCTGATTCTGCTCAACAAGACAGATCTGGTTGACGAGGCTGGCAAGCGCGATGTCATGTTAGCCATCAAGAAAATCAACAACACAGCACGCATTGTGGAGTGCCAGCTGAACAATGAACACGGGCGGCCTCCTCTGGATGACGTGCTGGGTACCAACACATTTTCAGTGCAGCGCTGCCTCACGGTGAGGCAGTGTGAAGCTCATGTGCTAAGCACATTTGTATGGAGCTCAGCTATGCTTGGGTCTGAATGAAATTACGCCATGTGCAGTGTTACTTGATGAGCATTGGAGCATGACGCTGCTCTTCGCACCTGACCTTGGGCGGCGACTTGCTGCCTGCTGCAGGTGGACCCACAATTCCTTGACTCAGACTCGGACTGCGAAACAGATGCAGCAGCCCCTGCACAGCCAGTTAATGCTGCACAGCCAGTCAATGCTGCACAGCCAGTCAATGAGCCAGTGGATGGGCATGTGTGTGAACACAACACACTGGATGATGAGCGGCGGGCAATGGTGGGCGAGAAGCGTGAGCGGGAACCTGAGCCATGCTCATGTCACCCTGAACAAGTGGTGAGCGTATACTGGGTGCGGCCAGAGTTCCAGGAGGGGACGCGTAGGCTGCTGTGCAGTTATTTAGCTTCAGCAGCACCTGAGAGCGCTGATGCACTTTCTAAACAACCGGGATCACCATGCGCCTTGACCCTGCAGAAAGAGAAGAAGCCGCGGCGGCATCGAAAAAAGCTGCACGACCTGTCAGATGTGTCATCGGTGGGCATCACAGCACGCGGCCAGCTGGACGAGTACCGGTTCAACATGTTCATGCGCGATCTGCTCACAGAGAAGGCAAAGGATATTTTCCGGTGCAAGGGCGTGCTGAGCGTGCATGTGAGTCTGGGCAGGGATTGCGCGCAGTACATGCACAGAAAGGGTGGGGCGGATTGGGATGGTACACATGATCATGTCTTCATGTGTGTACGCACAAGGGTGACTTTCGTGCATGTTTCCGTGCGCAAGCGCACGCAGGGCTTAGGAGGGTTTTAGGGGTTAGGGCTGTGTTGGCATGCATGTGTTCACCCACAAGAGCATGATCTCAGCACGCCAAGGGTTGTCTTCAATGTGCGCAGGGGTACGGGACGAAAAAGTTTGTGTTCCAAGGTGTCCACGAGACAATCTGCTATGGTCCGGCAGAAAAGGCGTGGCAGGAGGGGGAGCCACGTATCAACCAGATTGTGTTCATTGGGCGTGGCCTTGACCGCAAGGTGCGGACAATGAGACGGTGATATGGTCCCTGTGCCACGTTTGATACATGCCATGGAGTGAGGTTTGGGACCTCGTGCACCACATGCAAGGCATGTCTTTTCATGCATGTTTGTATGCAGCGCATGCATGCAGTCTTGACTTGTGCAGACACCTATGTGTCCCTGTCGTTGCTGCACTGCGCAACAGATGCTCTTGGAGGGCTTCCGCACATGCATCTACATGCCCCTGCCCGAGGGCTGGGAGTCGGCCATTGATGAGTCCACCAACAAGCCCTTCTTCTTCAATCCCAAGACAGGGGAGAAGTCATGGCAGCGGCCAGAGTCGCAAGCATGCGCGCATGTTACATCGCACCATGCAACCACTGAGCAGCCACGGGGTATAGCGCCCAGCCGCGCTCGAACCTCATCCCAGGCACTACCATCTCCCACAAACAGCGGCAGCAACAAGGCTGCAGTTGCTGTGTCGTAACTGGGGATGCGTCTGTGTCCTAAGCAGGTGCAGCTGCCCTTGACAGCAGCTCTTGGTACAGCCGTTGGTGGTGTGGCTTCCTGCAGCCAGACCTCAGCTGGCCAACCTTCATTTACTCGTGTGTTGCTGGTCAGTTCTGACAACATGGTATGTGAACAGATTTGTGCTGGGGGTGCGCACTGCTGCACGCCAGAACATGTGACGCATGGTCGAGCACTGGCTGGCGAAGTTGTGCACCATGCAGAAAGGTGCAAGCAGCATCATGCAGCCCCTCCAGACATTGGTCAGGCAGGGGTTGGCAGGTGGGAAAGGCTTTGAGCGGGGGGCTGACTGGCTGAGAGTGCGCACACCTTCCCCTGCAGCTGCTTCTGGCTGGGCGGGGGTGTGCTGCATGGGCACCTGCTGGCAATTTTTTCACGCAAGCTAAGGTTGCGCAGGGGTCTGCTGGCCCGTATGCGTGCTGGTGGACCTTCGGCACACTGTTGTGATGGAATGCATTGCGATGTACACTAGAGACGCCGCGGCAGGTGCTTGTGCGCGTGCATGAGCATGCGCGCAGGCCCTGCTGCAGGCACCCCTGGTGGGCTGGCGCAAATCGCTGGCCTGGAACTCAATGTAGTGCACGCCGCTGATGCTCAGCAGCGTCCCTTTTGCAAAACGTACAGTGTGGTTTTGAGCTGAAATGGCTGGGGGGCCTTGTTGGCAGAGGCACGGTAGGGTTGTATTGTTGTTTCGGCAGTGAGGCGTTCGAGTGGGGCGTATGCAATAGCGCTGCAGCTTTCGTGCTGCTGGCTTGTCAGTGTGCATCTCCCAGCCTGCTCTCTACAAGAGTTTGTGCCGCCTTGTGCAATCTGGCACCTGGGGGCAGGTGGTGAACCTGAATTTGGAGCATGAGCGATGAGGCGGAGGGGTGGGAGTGACAGGAGGTGTGTGCCCTATGTGGCTGGTCATCCACACCAGGCGTTGTCTTCCTGTGAAGCACCTGGCTTGGCAGCACGGTGATGTGGAGTGCTTGGGTGAGAGCAATACTGTTACTGTGCAAGAAAGGAAGTTGACATCCCTCTCGACATATCTTATGGATGGCACCCTGTCCCTTTTCAACTTGCTGCTCGTTAGGTTTGGCATGGCTCTTTGCGAGGGGTGAGGCAAGGAACAGTGCAGTGCACGATGCACAGGGCATGTGGAACTGGCCACAGGGATGAAGAACCCGGGGTTGTTGTGGGTGGGTTTGGTTGTGGGGCAGATTTGTGAGGGGGGAGGCTGGTCCGCAGGTGGGTGTGAACACCAAGCTACCCCGTGTGGGGGCAGGGGGGTGGGGTGGGGGCAGTTGCAGAGATATGTGGAGGGGTTGTTGTGAAACAACGGTTGGTCAGCCGCCACATGCGCAGGTAGGCATCAACTGTTAACGGTGCGGTTGATGATGGTGAGTGCGAACTGGGTGGTGAATTGCTAATGGGTAACAAACTGGATTCTGCGCTGAGGGCACTGCTGATGTATGTAACGTGCCCTAGCAAGCACGAGGTTGCTGAAGTCCCGAGCATGACTCATGGCTGCAGCAACGCGACGACAGGTGCTAGTGCGTCTACTACACGGCCACTGTAACATGCTTTGGATGTCAGCTCCAGCTGCTGGTAGATGCTGGTAGTCAGCTCCAGCTGCTGACTTACAACTTGAAAGCGCTGTGCTGCCCCTGTAAACACATGGCCCACAGGTTCCAAGTGCACCAAACCAGCCCACCTATCGTACAGCGCACTGTCATACCCCATGCCATGCATGGCCGCCTCTGCATGTTGGCCTGAACATGCCTGCAAGACGGCATGATTGTTGAAGTTTCCAGCGCCCATGCAACAGTTGCGAGGGCTGACGTCATCGTGATGATTTACAGGGGCGTCTGCAAGTCATGTGCGGCTACGCAGCTGCTGGCGCTCTCACATCACCGAGTAACGGCCGGGGCCTGCAGGTGCATCACGCCGCATCACCTTCTCTGTGGTCTCCTCCAGGACGCGCTTCAGCTCCTGTGCGGGGTGCGCAAGAAGGCACAACATGCAAGAGCTTAGGTAACACAGCATGTGCCTGCCACAGGTCATGCTGGCACGAGCAGCTGCACGCCACATGACTGACCTGAGCTTGTGCTGAAGGGCATCGTGCAGTGGCTGCCTCTTCGCACTGTGTGCGTTCACAGATGGTGTGCAACAGGCAAAGAGCACAAATACACGCACCTGCTTTGCGCGCTTCACTGCATTCTCAGTTGGCCCCTCAATCAGCAGGTAGATCTTGCGCTCGCCCTCTGGCGCATTGCGCCCGGGTGGCACATACACGCCTTTGGTGATGAGCGCGCACCCGGTGGTCTCCGCAATGAGGGACACGGTGTCGCGGTGTGTAACCTGTGTGATGGGGAGGACACGGGTGCACAACACAGGCTGCTCACGAACATGCACACGCATGGAGGGCAGACAAACACGAGGACAGAGTCCACCCATGCCGCGCTGTGCAACCAGCAGCTGTATGCTTGCGCCCTGCCCTTGCATTCAATCATGCCCTTGCATTCAAACATGCTCTCATCCAGTTGTTGGACTATAGGGGAACCTTAGGTACAGCCTACCCTCACCTTCCAGCGCGCATGCTGCGGGAAATCGTTGATCTCCAGCTCTGTTTCAAAGTGTGCGGTTGACCCGGTGTCCAGTATGCCCAGCGGCTTGGCTGCACCTGACCGTGTAGCAAACTGCGGGGTAAGCCAGAGGAACAGTTGGGCCAACCGCTCAGTTAATCAGGTGGTCACATACATCAGCCACAGTTTGCAGTATGGCAAGTGGTGGCACAAAGCTGGTTGGATGAACTGCCAGCACAGCGGAGAATGCACACCATGACGCCTGAATGTGCACGGTCAGGACCACACCCAAACTGCAGGCAGGCTCCCAGACCAGCCATGCCACAGCGCAGTGCCAGACTGTACCTGTGCTGCGATGGCTGCCGCGCGTGCGACTGCGTCCTTTGCTGCATTGGGGTTCAGTACATTGACTGCTGGGGCAGCAGCTTGTGAAGCAGCGGGTGCTGTTGGGGCCTGTCGGGCATGAGCAAACGCACATACAGGGTTGAGCCCAGGACGGCAGGTTGTCAGTCCATGGCACCCATAAGCAAAGCTGTCCTCCTACTTGCTCAGCAACATCGCACTTGCACCACATCCGCACGCCCGCTCACCGCACTACCCGCGAGCTGTGCGCCCGGCACCGCCGCCAGTGCAGCTGCCACCATGGGGTTGACTGTGGGGGGCGCAGGCGGCTGTGCCACTGGGAGGGCTGGTGCAGCAGAAGGATGGATCTGACCCCCAGCCGCCCCCACCCCTGCGGCAAGCCGCGCTGCCACCTGCTGCGCAATGAGCACTGCAGGGCTGAGTGTGGGCGGGGCTGCGGGCGATGCAGCTGGTGGTGCTGTTGGCAATGGTGGCCCAAACCCACTCATTGTGCCTGCTTGTATTGAGCTCGCTGCTGCCGCCCCGGCTGCTGCTGCAGCTGCAGTGGCGGCTGCCATGCTGCCTGCTGTACTGGCTGCCTGTAGCCCTGCAAGTGCAGCTTCCCTCTGCTTCTGCAGCGCAGCCGCAGCTGCTGCAGCCGCTGCTGCTGCCGCTGCCGCCACGGGGTCCGAAAGGGCACCAGTGCTGGCGCCCGAAGGCCCGACTGCCGCATCACCCGCAGCCGCAGCGGCACCTGCTGCACCCGATGCGGGCCGAATGTCATCGTCGCTGCTGTCTGAACCGCCATCCACATCCACGTACCCCATTTCCTTTGCCGCTGCCTTGCGCTCCGCCTTCTTGGCTGCCTCCTCATCTGTGGTGCAGCCATAGCCACGGCAGGCAAACCAGTAAGCCTTCATCACCACTCGCGGAGGTGGTGGAGGCACAGGGCATGGTCAAGCAGTGCAGACGTCAGGACAGGCAGGTCGACAGCAACACACAGCATAACACAGATTCCTCGCAGTGGGACCTCCTACAGCCGCACCCAGTGCACGCACCCGCATTGAATTTGAAGCCCGACCCGCCGTAGCCTGAGCCATGAGCTGACACCAGCCCCGCTCGGCGCTTGGTGTTGAACGACTCGGCCAGATCTTGCAAGTCCTGCATGGTGGTGTGTACAGATGGGCAACGTATGGCTAGAGCAGATGGGCAGCCAAGTCAGGCAGATAACTGGGCCTGCCGGCAAAGGCCATGTGAAAGGTGGCGGTCGCTGACACCAAGTGTTGCTGCAGCATGTTCCAGTCTCACAGCGGTTGATCCGAATTCGTATTGTCACGTCAGCGCCCACTCCCCTTCCCCCGCGCCCCGGCCGCTCCCTCCCCCCACACCACACCATCAACCTACACCCCCTGCCCCTCCTGCTTCCGCCTGCACCTGTGGCACGGGCGCGCCCGACTCCCGCAGCGCCTTGACCAGGTCAGGTGCGTACTTCTCCTCATCAGGCGCGATGAATGTGATGGCCGTGCCCTTGTTGCCTGCGCGCCCTGTGCGCCCCACTCTGCACGTTGCAGTGCGGTGTGCAGAGCCAAGCATATGCCAGCTCAATCCCTCCATCAGCGCACAGTGCAGTGTCTGCTGTCCATGTCACACTAGGCAGTAAACGCAAGCCAGCCAGCCAAAATGCAATAGCAGCATGCATCCCTTGATCACTTTATCACTAAGTGCAGTGCCCGCTGCTGTGCACAACCATTTGCAGCCTGACACACTGTGTGTGCCGGCGCTGGAACCACTGCCACACACCCCGTAGCAGTCTCACACCAAATGATGGGCTTGGTGTACCCTACCTGTGCACGTAATCCTCATGGTGGTTGGGTGTGTCATAGTTGACCACCAGCACCAGCTCCTTTACGTCTAGGCCACGAGCAGCCACGGACGTTGCCACCAAGATGTTGCAAACCTGGCCCTGCAGGGGGAAATGAAAGATGAGGGTGCAGAAGGGAGTGAGCCATACATGCTGGGCGTCAGGGAAGGGAAGATAGCCATGCCCATCATGGCTGAATCCAGCGGTTGCAGGTCCCCTGCCTCAACATGCTGATCCTGTATGACATCTCCATCTGCGCCATAGCCATACCCTTGCACCGTGCATGTTCAAGCGCATGACAGCCATCAGACGCATCCTGGTGGTGTAGGGCCGCTGCCCTCCCCATACCTTGAAGTCTGCAATGGTTGACTCGCGGTCGGCCTGGTCCTTGCCACCATGCAGTGACAAGCAAGGGTAGCCGGACTTGAGGAGGTCGCGGAACAAGTTGTCGCACTTGTCCTGTTGTGTGAGGTATACAACAGCTGGTTGGAAACACCATGTAGGAGCAGCTGAGAGCATCAATGCACCACTTGCACAGCAGCAGAATGCACAAGTGCTACTCTCAAGGTTTGCCCTTCTCCCCCTGAAGCCCTCTCAGGCATCCTGTGCATGACCCACGATTGCGACAAACTTGCGGTGGATAGCACCGCAGGCTGCAACATATGATGGTTACACATATGAAACAGGACCGCAGGTACAACGAGCAGAACTGTGCTGTGCTGTGCCATGCCATGCACGTACCTGGCTCTGCACGAAGATGATGATCTTGCCCTGCTCATACCACTCGCCCAGGATTTCCAGCATGCGCAGGAACCGGTCTGACTCGGGCCGAATCTCCACAATCTGGCAGTGCAAGGGCCAGGAAGTGAGGGGCGTAACAAAGGTGAGAGTAAAGGAAGGTGAGAGATATGGTGCGTGTGGGCAGAGCTGGCGCAAGATTGTGCCCGCTCATGCGCCAAGGAAAAGGCCTGATGGAGTGGGGTTTCACGTGCCTCCGCCAGTGTTGTGTGCTGCCACCACCACCACACCAACAACAACAACATCAGCATGTGCATCCCACATCAGGCATCTCCCTAGCACACCGCCCTTGACTTACTTGTGTAATGTCAGGATTGACGACGGAGCGGCCGCCCACCTGAATCTCCACTGGGTTGTCCAGCACCTGGGAGGCAAAGGCATGGCCAGCAACGGCCGACAAACAAAGCAACAACGTAAGCCCCTTTTCCTGCTCGCTTTGCAACTGTGGGCGAACCTCTCAACCTCAACGCTGACAAGAGCACACCATGCCGCACACCATCCCCTGCTGCAGCGCAGTTGGCCTCGCAGGTGACGGCACCCACCTTGCGTGCCAGCGTCTCCACAGTGCGAGGGAAGGTGGCGGAGAACATGACGGTCTGGCGGTCGGGGCGGATGTTGTTGACGATGCGCATGATCTGTGGCTCAAACCCCATGTCGAACATGCGGTCTGCCTCATCCATGACCAGGTATGTCACACGCCGCAAGTTGGTGATCTTGCCTGCGGTTGGATGGCCATCCAGTGGGTTGGTTGGTTGGTTGGTTGGTTGGTTAGTTAGTTCTTGGGCAACTGTTTGTTGGCTGTTGCATTGATTCGGTGGCTGGTCACAAAACGGGTCACAGGAGGCCGCCAGCGTCAATGATCACAATAACTCCAGTAAAGCAGGTGTGTTCGTGAGGTGTGGTCCAGATTAACAAATCACGCATTGCTAGCATGTGAGGTTAGTCTCCGACAACGAGCTGCACACAAGAAAATGGAAATCACCGTTGGATGTGGCCAGCAGGTCAATCATGCGGCCCGGTGTGCACACCACAACCTCCACGCCACGCTTCAGCTCGCTGATCTGGTTTGCCACACCTGAGGCATGTTAACACAAAGTCAGGAGTGTTGACACATAGAATCCCAAGCTGAGCACGTTGGAACAGCAAGCAGCATGAACATGCTGAAACACACAGCTCCAGCACCAGCACACACCTGAGCCGCCAAACACAGCGGTGCACTCCAGCCCCAGTGGCTTGGCGTACTTTTTGATCTCTTTGCTGATCTGCGCGTACAGTTACCATGGACACAAATAAGTACATGGATGATTGGTGAATACACCTTGATTGATGAGTGCAGCGGGGAAATCATTGCTGTTGGTGTGTTCCACTGTCAATGCGGGACCTGCTGCAGTGGGAGCCAACGTGAGCACATGTGCAGCCCAGGCATGCTGACAAACAATACAGTGGTGATTGTCACCGCGTTTACCTGCTGAACCAGCTCGCGTGTGGGAGCCATGATGAGAGCGATGGGGCCGTCCCCTTGCGCCAGAGGTGGCTGGTCCTTGACATGCCGCAGCATGGGGAGCACGAATGCCAGCGTCTTGCCACTGCCGGTCTTGGCAATACCAATGCAGTCGCTGCAGGGTGGCCGGACATATCATCACAGGATGTCAGCTGCACCCGTCAGCATGGGCAGGCAATGTGCAGAAGCGCAGACAGACGCAAGGGGCACATGTCTCACCGGCCGCTCATGATGCATGGCAAGGCCTGCGCCTGTATAGGCAAGGGCGCAGTGCAGCCCTCGCGCCGCAGCAGCTCCAGCAGCTGCAGGATTGGCAGGCGGCAGCCAGCCTTGGTCAGCACTCAGCAGCATGCACACTGGTGCAGGCACGGCATGCACTGCGGCCCTCAGGCACTGTGCGTGCTGCTCTGTATCATGCAAGCCAATCTGCTTACTCATGTATGCTGCAATTCACATCCGCACGCGCGTGCTGGTCCACGGGCCCACCTTTGTGCTCAGACCCGCCTGCGTCCATGCACGGATGGGCTTGGGGACGTCATGCCCACGCACCTGTGAGTGCAGCAGTGCACACAATATCTTAGTGGGCACACGGTATGTCCCCAGCCCATACCGCAACAACAGTTAGGTCCGCCATCAAGGCAGGACACCTTGGCCCGTACAGCAAGCTGCTGCTTGGAACGAGCAGGAGACACAAGAACTGAAGGCATGGTAACATTCATCACTCTGCCAGCACCTTTATGCCGTCCAGCTCCTTACGCGCAGCAGCCACTTCTGCCTCGCTCATCTTCACCAGCTCAGGCACCTCGGTGTAGAACGCGCGCCTGGGGTCGGGGTTGGTGCCATGAGAGCTTGCAGCACAAGTGCTGAGACAAACCTAGGATGCAGATCCCATCACATTCTTGTGTGCACTTGCTGGGGTGCTGGTAAATGCCGGCCAGCGTGTCGCGACATGGCATGGAATCTGCAGCACCCACCTGAAGGGTATGTAGTTCATCTTGGCGTGGTCCACGACGCCCAGCTTGTCCGCCTTGCTCAGCTTGCCACTGGTCACGTTCTTCACCCACTCCTGCAAGACGCGTACGTGGTGTTACGCCCATCAGGTCAGGGTGTGGTGCCCCCATGCAAGTGTTGACAGCAGTCTCGTCATGTGATGGTCTTCTCGCCAGCTGGTCAACAAATGGACGCAGCAAGATGCGCGTCACAGCAACAGCCGCAGCCACGACAGTCTATGCGACAACATGGTGCAAGCAGATGCCTCAGCCATCATGCACCACCACCACAACCCACCGCATCATCCTCGCTGCTTTCCTCATCCTCGTCCTCATCCTCGTCGCTGCCTGATCCTGACCCCGAGTCCGACCCAAACGCAGCCCGCAGCCCACCACGTCGCACTGCTGGCCGCTTGCCGCCACGTGTGGCCGCAGCCGCGCCCGCCCCACCTGCATTGCCTGCCATGAGCCGCGCACCACGCATGGCTGCAGCAGGCAGGAACCCACGAGATGTGATGCCCCGCATGCTGCTGGGAGCGGCTGACGCAACGCCTGGCCCTGGCCTGGAGGAGGTCGCACCCCCGGCCTCTGACTTGATGGCTGCACTGCCGGCTGCGCCCCCACTGACTGCACCGCCGCCCGCGGCCTCTGACTCACTCACGCCTGGCTCACTCTTCACCCCAGGCTCACTCTTGACTTTGACTGACTTGTCGTCATCCAGGTAGCCTGCCTTTGAGTCAGACACAGCCCACAGGCTGCCCTCCCCCATTGTCCCATCCATGTCCAGTGCCCCGTTTTCCAGCTTCACCTTGATAAGGGGCTGGCTGCCAGCCACCAGGGCCTCTGCAGCATCTGGGTCGCGTGCGGCTGCGGCCGCCACCTGCGCCACCTGCGCGCGTGTGTGGTTGGGGGCAGGGGTAGCAATTATAACCAGTGGTGCGTTTGATGATGACAAACATGACATCTGTAGCCACACAGCTCCCCCACAGCAGCATCAACATGAGGGCAGCTCTTCCCCTTGATGCAAGCACGCGTTGCGCAGAGCACACAATGCACACATCTTGTGTACCATACAACTGCAGGTGCGTTGGCCAGCAGCAGCCCTGCACACACCTGCGGCAGCACTGTGCCGGCCATGAATGCGTCCAATGGATCCACCTCATCATCCTCCATAGCTGTAGGCACAGGTGGGCCAGGAGGAAACAAAACAACATTGTGATGTCGAGCAGGAAGTGAAGTAGTGATTTTGGCCCATGTCAGCACACACAGTTGCAAAGGCCTGCCGGCACGACCAACAGGCACCTCTATGATGCTCCAGATGCACCTGCCAGTGCCGCTGCCGCTGCCCTGCCGTGCTCATCTGCAGCGCACATGTTCAGCTTGTGTAGCACGCCCAAAACCAAACATCATGCCCTGTCTCCCCCTAGGCCGTGCCTGTGCTGTCACACACATTATGTCACACACATCCCCCTCACCTGCGGCTGCATCGTCCGCAGCCTGCTTGTCCACTGCAGCGGTGTTGCCGCGCATGAACGCATCCAGTGGGTCCTCCTCCTCCCCACCACCTGCCCCGTGAAGGTGCCCATCATCCTCATCATCATCCTCCAAGGACCAGCCCTTGGGGCCGCTTGGTGGCGGCAGCTCCCCATGCCCCTCGCCGTCAACCTTTTCGACGCCAGCAGCAGCTGCAGCATCAGCAGCGCCCTCTGTGGCCTGGACGTTGTCCCCCGGGCCACTGTCAGTGCCAGCCTTGTCTGCTGCAGCGTCCACATCCATAGCCACCCCTGCTGCTTCTGCAGCACCTCCTGCATCCCCAGCAAGCCCAGTGCTGGCCTCCACTGCTGTGCGCCCCTCGGCGGCCTGCTGCTCAGCCAGGCGCTTGGCGCGCCACTCCTCCACGCGCTTGCGCCTCGCGATCACCTCCGCATCCAGTGCGGCCGCTTCGGCTTCACGCCGCTTGGCGGCCACCTCCTCAGCACTCAGCCCCGCCAGAGGGTCAGCTGCGGCAGCAGCGGCCGTTGGCACAGGCACAGGCGCAGGCGCAGGTGCCGGCACGGATGCATGCCTGGAGGTACCATCCCCGCCATCCCCGCGCGCACGCTTTGGCGAGCGGGAGAGGGTCCGGGAGCGGGAGCGAGAACGCGAATGGCCTCGCCCCCGGTCTCTGCCCCTGTCCCGTTCGCGCTCCCTGTCCCTGTCCCTGTCCCTGTCCCTGTCCCTGTCTCTGTCTCTGTCCCTGGCCTTGTCCTTGTCCTTGTGGTGCCTATCCCTGCAGATGCACACGCCACCACAGACCACGGTGCATGGCTGTGCCCACGCTGATGCTGGGTCAAGCTCTGCCACTGTAGCCCATGCATCCCCTACAAACACTGCACGTCATCTACTTCTTCTGCAAGTTCAATGGCGCGAGCACATGCAGGCAGGCAACATGCCCCTTGCATGCATGCAGCCCCCATAGATACAGCATGCATCCAGCTCAGCAGTCACCTATCCTTGTCCTTGTCCTTGTGGCGATCCTTGTCACGCTTAGGGTCCTTCTCACGATCGCGATCCTGCCGTGCGGGCATGGGACGAGCGCCAAGCGTTGCCACTCACGGCCTCTAGATCACAGGTTGCTGTAATTCATCAACCCACGTCCACGCATGCCTCTGGGCCAAATCCATCGCTGCCAAGGCTTGTACAGGGTATCAGCGCAAATTGATTGTCAGCAATACTGAAGCGCGCACCTTGTGCTTCTTTTTCTCCTTGTGATCGCGTTTGCCCCGGCTGGGCGAAGGGCTGGAGCTGGAGCTTCTCCCCATCTGTGGGGCTGTTAAGATCTGAAAACCACAGTATCAGGACAACTTAAATTCATTTGTTAGGCCCAGTTGCAGTCCAGCGCATGCCGATCATCGCGGGTGCCCTGCCAACAGAAGCTTGTGGAGCAGCAAGACTGACATATTTCATGTATTAAACAATCCACACGCACACAACATGAACAACGACACCAACCTTGCCTCACATATGCGAGTGCAATCGATTATACGGCTGCTGTAAACAGGTATTGGCCAATCGTCAGGTGCTGGATTCATACCGATGTTGTGTAGCAGGCTGAACAATGTGCGCCAATTATTGATCCCCAATCGAACCCCAATCAAAACCAGCAATAGGGCGACGCGGAGCGTGTGCGCAATGGCGTCTTCAATGTCGTATTTGTAAGTGCGTGCTGGGTATTATGTGGGTCCGTTGCGGATTCTCAACCCATCAAGCGCGCTCTGGCTACGGTTGCATTTCCTGGCGCGGCGTACTTCAGCGACGTTCTCGTGCTGCACATGCTGTGGTCCATCACTATACGCTACCTAGCCACACATGGGAGCTGCCACCGCTGCTGCTGTGCTCCGTGCTGTGCCATGCGGCACAACTTTGAGCTGCCCTTGTGCGTTATGCAGGCCGCATGTTGCACTTGTTAGGGTGGTCACATGATATGCTGCTCTCGCACACTGTATTCGCAGGTCCCAAGCAGATGCCGTTGCTCTGGACCAGGACCTCATGTCTCAGGGCCACGGCTTTTCAATTGATCAGCTCATGGAGCTTGCGGGACTGAGCTGTGCAGCCGCTCTGGCGGATGCATATCCCCTGCCAGCTGCCAAGTGCGTGCGTGATACAGGATGTTGACCTGTGTGCATATGCCTGATCCCTGTGCAGCCTGTGAAGCACCCACCCAGAGGATCATACAACAGCCAGTTGTTCAACACTATCTGCGGGGCTGCTGCTGATGGCATGGGCGCAGGCGTGTGCTGGTTGTGGCAGGGCCGGGCAACAATGGGGGTGATGGGCTGGTGGCGGCGCGCCACCTATCCCACTGGGGTTACAGTGTCGAGGTGCGTGGGGGCTGGAGGGTGCACCATGCCCCAGTGCAGCTGTGACTCGCTGTGGGCCACCCAGCGCTGTCATTGGCAGCAACGCGGCCATGATGGGCATCACTCAGGTCCACTTATTTGAACTGCTTGGTCACCCTAGGTGTGCTACCCCAAGCCCACGGATAAGCCGCTGTACAACGGGTTAGTAACCCAGGTAGGCGGGGGTGTGCTGTACAGGATTGGGGCGTGCACATGTTCCCTGCTTTCCACCACCACACCATGATACACCCTCTCGAGCCACAGTGCAGTGGGTTCAGCGGCTCCGGCACATATGTAAATGCACATGCACTAGCCTGCAACCCCATGCGGTCGCGGCGCGCGCATGCATATGCTCCTGCTCCGGCCTGGTCAGCTGCCTGCTGCTCACACCCGATCGGTGTTGCGGCTGCTGCGTGATGCATGGCATGATTGTGTGCGATGCTGCAGGTTAAGGCGCTGGGTGTGGCCATGCCCAGCTGGGGTGAGCTGGCTGCTGAGGGCCCCCTCTCATCCCGGTTTGACGTAGTGCTGGATGCCATGTTTGGGTTTTCTTTCACGGGCGAGCCACGGCCACCGTTTGATGCCGTCCTTGCGGTGCGCGAGGGAATGCATGCACACGTGGTGGCATCGGCAGCATTGAATGTGTGGCGTGATGCATCAGTAACAGCCTGGCCTGTTCAGTGGATTCAACAGCTGGTCCTGCCGTATGGCTGCCAAATCTTGCAGCTCTTCCACCGCTATCTTATGTCAGTGCCGGCTGGAATGCGCCAGCTAAACTTTACCACAACCAGCACACAGACCTTGATCTGAGATGTTGCCCACGTGGGTGTTGCCGCGTACCGCATAATCATGGCAAGTTGTGTGCTGCATGGTTTGGGACTGGTGTTTGTGGACAGGCATTGGCGCCCGCTGCCAAGCCGCCCCCCATCGTGAGCGTGGACGTACCATCCGGCTGGCATGTGGAGCAGGCACGTGCACATGGCTCCTGGTCTCTTGTAGTGTGCGTATGGTGCTGGCAGGGTGGCAGTGCGGGCTCTTTGGTTAGTGCTCTGGCGCTTATATACGGGTGCATTCAGAGGTGACTTGTCTTGAAGGTGGCATGATCACCCATGAGTCCTGCTCATCTTTGCTGTGCATGGATGCAGGGCCCAACAGGGCCGAATGCATTGGCCCCAGACGTTCTCGTGTCCCTCACTGCCCCCAAGGCTTGTGCGCGCCACTTCAAAGGGCAGAAGCACTACCTCGGAGGCCGGTTTGTTCCTCCTGCCATCCGGGAAAAGTACGGCCTTGTACTGCCACAGTACCCTGGCACGTCACAGATTGTGCGGCTGGACGGTGCCACTGGCAGTACAGATGTGGAAGCTGCGGCCAAGAAGGTGAGCTGTGTGAGGGCTGTGGATTGGCCAGGTGGTTGGTAGTGTCCAGTCTGCTGTTGTGCACCCACCGAGGCAGAGTTCAAACACACAGACATTACGCGCAGCCAGCATCTTACCATCAGCACCTGCTGTGTTGGTCCTGCAAACATGTGCTTGTTCCCAGCCACTTGGGCGTTAATGCCTTGCCATGTGACAGCCAGCCTGCGTGCCACTTGTTTTTGCATTTGCTTTGAGTCCTGAGGTGCACCCACGTGTGATCTTGCTCCACCGCACATATGACAGGTGGCTGACATGCGCATCAGCTACGAGCTGGCAGGCCTGGAGGAGGGGGATATGGCGCCCTTCACATCCAACCCCATGGACGCGTGGGCTGCATGGTTCAAGGCGGCCGTGGAGGGCACGGTGAGGCGCAGCACGAGTGCTGCCGTGGTGCTGCATGTGGTGCTGCATGCGGCTGCATCAATCTGTATGGGGTGCTGGCAGGTACTCTTGGGCTGGTTGGTGTCACAAGCTGCAGTGGGTCTGCAAGTGTGCTCCGCTGCTCACAGCTCACACGCTTCCCCCTTACGCGCGAGCACGCTCGCTCTTGTTGGCTGCATTGTGCCAGGTGTGTGAGGAGCCAAATGCCCTGTCGCTTGCATCAGTGGACCCCTCCACTGGCACCCCCAGCGTGCGCGTGGTGCTCCTGAAGGGGTACGACAACCGCGGGTTCGTGTTTTACACCAACTACAACAGGTGAGGCGGTTACAGGGCAAGGTCATCGATGATGCGGCATGCCTCGTCGCAGTCAGACACGCGAATGCCCGATTGGAGGGCATACCAGCGCGCGCTGTCCCAGCACCTGGGGCATGAGATCCAGGCAGCACAGCACAACTCCCAGGGGCACTCAGCTGCCCTGAACATGCTGGAAGACTTATGATGCGGTTCATGTACTGCGTGCACTGCTGCACACCTGCAGCCGCAAGGGCCGTGAGCTGGAGGCAGGAGGTCGCGCAGCGTTCAGCGTGTACTGGGAGAAACTGCAGCGCCAGGTGTGGCATGCAGCCATGCACTTTGGGTGCCAAGCATGTGTTGGGCATTACGACCAGTCGCTTGCAGCACCGGTTGGTATTTTATATTTGCTGTGAACGCTGCCCCTGTGCTCTCAAAGCCTGTGCTGGTATGATATGGGCCCAGGTACGCGTGGAGGGCACCATTGAGCGTGTGCCTGAGGCGGAAAGTGACGAGTACTTCAACTTGCGGCCCCACGGCAGCCGGGTGGGTGGGCATTGGGTCCTCACTCCTGTGTGTCATGCCGCAGGGGCCGTCTGCTGGGTGCTGGCGGTGCCATTCACTGCAGTGCTGAAAGTCTCAACACTCGACACATTAGCAATCAGGGCTGATGGAAGCAGCAGTAGGTGATGCCTGGTGTGCCGGTGCAACCTAGGGGTGCGGGCCGCTGCCGGGCGCCTTACTCCACACCCTGCCCCGCATGCATGTAGGTGGGCGCATGGGTGTCCAACCAGTCGCAGCCGCTGCCGGGTGGGCGGGCCATGTTGGAGCAGCGCGTGTCAGAGCTGGGTACACAGTACTCTGACACGTCTGCCCCCGTGCCTCGCCCACGCCACTGGGGTGGCTACTTGCTGCGCCCCACAGCCATCGAGTTCTGGCAGGGACGGCCATCCCGCCTGCACGATCGCATCCGCTTCACGCGCACAGACACGCATGTGCCCACTGATGATGTGCCACAGGGCACGTGGGTCATGGAGCGGTTGCAGCCGTGAGGTGCACAAGTCGGGCTGTGGGAGGGGCAGGGGTTACTGTGAGTGAGGTGCTAGAACAGGAGTGCGGGGAGGCAGGCAGCGTATAGGCAAGTGCAAGTGAGGGCCACATGGTTGTACTCCCCATTCGACAGCCAGGCCCTGGCCTGCAGAGTTGCATGATGTAGCTGGGTTGTGTGGCTGGGTGTCATGACCTCATCATCTATACTGTTGCTTGTTCTTTCAATTGTGCAGCATGCTGCACCAGGGCCATAACGGTCAAGGAGGCAACATGCCATGCCGACTGTTGCACTAGTGCAGAATTCGGCCACAAAGCCAGCCGTACTCTGCCGCAGTTCCCATGGGTGCGGGCGATGCTCACACTCATACACAGCTCCGAACCTCCGGCCGTTTATGTTATAACACTTGTGCACAGTACATTTTCAGTTAAGGTGTAGTGCTCTACAAGGTATGCCATCCACCACAATACAATCCTGCTGCTGTTCATACGGCGCACAGGAGCGCCTCGTTAGGCACACCATGGCCTGTTTTGTTGGTGGCAGAGCAGCACGCAAAGCAGCAGCGGCTGCCCCTTGCATAACAACATGGCTGCAGCCCATGTGCGAATACACGACACACACGGAGCGTGACCACACATGTCCGGCCTTTTCCAGCCCAAACTTGCAGCGCATTATGAGGCAATGCACCACCTCCTTATGACCAGTGAGACTGTGAAAGCACACATTTAGTTGTTTATTGCCACACCAACCATCCTCCTGCCCAACCCCAGCCATGAGTAACAGCATCCAGCATGGGACACGCGGCCACACTGTCCATGCCAACCCAAATGCATCTGTTGTCATGGATGGGAACATGTCACGTCAAGCCCGCACACTCCCCTCGGAGGTCATGGTTGAGTGTCAGGCGTTTCACACAAGCGCGGAATACACAGACCATTAATCAGCCATGGCCTGATATCACTTCTAAGAGTTCAACACCTGTGTAACATGCATGGCACGGCAAAGACTTGCCAAATGGCAACATGCATGTCCCCATTGCTGGTCACCTCGCAACCCAAAAGTCACCATCACAATGTGGTGCACAAGCCTTGAGGCGGGCCGCCGGGCAACAGTCATACAAGGGCTTTTGTTTACGCCTAGGAGTGCCATGCAGCCCAGCAGCATGCAGCATATATGGAAGCATGTTTCCATGTATACAAGGAGCTTCACCTGTAGGGCCTCGAAGCTCCGGGCACAACACATCATCAAGTGTTCGCATGCGCCCCAACCCCACCCCCTTCCCTGGTACATACACACATGCACGACACACGCTCTGCTGCCCCGTTTTCCCCCCAAAGCCTTGCCCTCCTGCAAGGGCAGGAGGCACACGGAGTGTGGGTGGAGCAAGTAACCGCAACACCCTGCCACACTGAAACAGCACCGCCTTGCCGCAACACATAGCCGCATGCCGTGCTGCTCAAGGACCCCTTAAAACACATTAACCGGGTATCCCACCAGCCAAAATCCTTTGCAAGGCCCCACTGTTGCGTGCTGGGCCTGAACGTGCTGGGCTCATGTCAACAGGGCCATTTAAATCAAGCAAGGCAAGTACCAACATGGAGACATGCCCCGGGGCCCAGGGTCCTGGTGGCCTGTGATGTGACCCCGCAGACAGGTGGTCATCTCCTCTCGCCCGGTGCTTCAGAACATAATGGAAGTTCACATTCGTCAGTGGCGCACGGCCCCTGCCATGGCAGCTGCAGGGGCCTGTACACTGCATCACAACACACCTACAGCGCACATTGCAATGGCACCCCTGCACCTGCCTCACACACCTGCCACAGCCGCACAACTATTCCACTCACCAACAGCAAACAATAGGCTGGTGGGCCAGCCACCACCAGCCACTGACCAGCCATGACAACGCTACAGCAGCGCCCACGCATCCTAGCGGAGTGCAGTGTGTGCGATATTACCCACAGCCTGGTGACAGTCGCAGTGAACAACATCAGGTGACATGATCAATGACCCACACATGAAAATACTGCCTGACCTGTGCAAGACCACGGCACCACACCTGCCAGCAACTCAGGCTATGCCGAGGTGCAGAGCGCCCCAGGCCCAACCAGACCCCAGACATGTCATGGCACAAGGATTTGCGCGTGTCCTGGTTCATACACGAGGGAGGTCAGTTCATAGCTGGTGGGGCGCCCCTGTGGTCGCGCTGATGCCGCTTGCTCTGCGGGACACAGCTGCAGCGCCAGGCACAGCTGCGTGCTGCCCATGCTGCGGCATGGACGGCACAGGCAGTGTGCCCGCGGCAAGGGATGAGCCGCCCACTTCCAGGATCTTGTACACGCTGGGGCTGCACGAGACGCTCATGGGCTCCGCACACGCCAGCTGCTCCGCCAGCGCCTGCAGGTGCACGCAGGAAGCGGTGATGTGGGATGGGTGCCGCAGGTGCGGGTGGCCGGGCAAGCGCGGCGTGTGCCATTGCGGCGCGCCCAGCGACATGCTGCTTGGAACGCCATGCCCAGCACGAATGCGCATGTCGCATGCACCGGCGCATGTCCCGCACAACGCATGCACGCAAACACTCACCTGCTGGTCCTGAGGGTGATACTCCAGATGGCCTGACAGCCAGTCTACACGCACACGGCCTGGCTCCACCAGCACCACTGCCGCCCGTGCGCGTGGGCCGCGCAGCAGCAGTGCACCGCCTGGCGGCCCGGACGCAGCACCGGCCGATGTGCCGTCCAAGGACATGGGCGCGGTGGTGCCACCAGTGCTCATGCCACGCTCGGCACGCGCGAGGCGGCCAGGAAACGATGCCACCTGGCGTGGTGTGCGGTGCAACACGCATCATCAACACGGCACAAAGACGCAGGTTGGTGTGCACACACTGATCCTAGCAACACACAGCGTTGGCATCCTGGTTGGCATGATCACTTTCGACATGGCGCCCAGATCATGACCAGCAAAACAAAAGCCAATTCTTCCAATGAGACATGCACGCCCGAAGAGCACCACCAGCCACCCACCAGCGGACTGGATGAGACCGCGGATGCTAGGGGCGCTTGATAAGTGGGCTGGGGGCCAGGCGATGACCATTTACCGCCACTACTAGGACTGCTGCCCAAAGGGTGTGACGGCATCTGAGGCAAGTGGTGCGGCTGCACTTGCGCTGTGACTGCAGCACACACCTCAGCCAGGTGAGGGCCAGTGCCAGCGTCTGTGTGCAGGTGCGTGCCAGGGATGGCCACACCGCCCACTTCCTGGGCCAGTGGGAGGCGTAGCTCCGGCATGGAGGCCCCACCCTCCCTGCCTGCACCCGGCGCTGCGCTGCCCCCTGGCTTGACGTCAAGCTGGCTGTCAGAGTGGCCGCCAGGGGGTGAGCGTGCACCAGCAAGCGCCCCCGCCCCCGCCCCATGCTGCAGGGTCGCGCAGCCAGGCGCCGACATGCGCTTTTGCTCACCGGAAGCACGGTCCCCGCCTGCACCGACTGAGCCTGCTGAGCCACGGGAGGTGCGGTTGCTGTTGCCGCCCACCAACATCAGCCCACTGCCAGAGGGCCGGTGAGGCACGGACCTTGGGGGCGGTGCAGGCGCTGCCAGGACCAAGCCCCCGCCCGGCATCACCCCAGAGCCCCCATACACCTCATCAAATGCGGTGGGTGACATCAGACTGGAGGGTGCAGCTGCTGGCGAGGCAATGGGACTGAGTGTGGTGCCGCCACGTGTGCTGCCGGCTGGCACCCCGCCCACACCCAACATCAGGCCCATGCCAAGATGTGGGTTGGTGGGGGCGGCGTGCGTGCCCCCGTCCCCACTGCTGCCCCCGCCAAGTGCGGCCGCTGCCGTGCTGCTGCCCCACAGGTCGTTTGGGGAGTAACCCAGCTGGGCCATGATGGCCATCAGGGCTGCGCTGCTGGCCTCTGAGCGCTGAGCACGCTGCGTCCCGCCGTCCGTGTTGCAGCGCGGCAGGCCGCGTGGGCCCTCCCCGCCCTCGCCCTCACCCATCAGCCGCATGATGTCTGACTGCTCGGGCTGCGACATGGAGATGACGCGGCGGCTTGCGCGGCGTGGGACAGCGCTGGCGGCCAACTGCAGCCCGCTGTGTGTGCTGCCGTCACCCTCCCCACTCTCCAGGATGGCCAGTGCCGCAGGTGTGGGCCCAGGGGTGGGCGGCCACGGAGTCTTGGTGCTGGTGCTGCTGGCGCCTGCCCCCACGTTCTCCAGCACCTCTGTGCGCTTGGAGGTGGCCCGGGACATGAGAGCATCCGTCATGCCGTCCGCACCAGTCCCCATCCACCCAGCGCCCACCACCACCTCCTCCCTGCAGGCTGGCAGCGCCATGACGGCCGCTGACCATGCCTGCTGCGGCAGCTTGGCCAGGCAGCCCCATGCCCATTTGAGCGCAGCGCCTGTGGAGGTGCAGGCAGCACCGCGCGAGGGGGACCGCCAGTCACATGCATGCACCCACTGGATGGCTACAGCCAGTTGCCCATGGAACACATCATGCCCATGCTCCCAATCGCATAGCCCCCTCAAACACCACCAACACCCCACTGGTAAGACCCCGGCTCATGGAACAGGAGTGGGCATGGGCAGCAGGAATCTGCCACATATGGACAGTCTATATGGGCCCATACACCTGTGTCAACCGCTGACAACCTGCAGCGTTATTCCTTAACCCAAGCCCCATACAAATATATGCACACTGTATATACACGCACGTGGGTTGAGCATTGCCACGGTTACATGGCCTTCCTGCATGTTGGCGCGAACGCAGTATGACCCAGGATGTGCACCCAGCTCAGCCAGCGCCACCTGAAAGCGTGCAAGGGTGACAACATGATGGATGAGGTTGTGCAACATGGGTCACGCCATGCTATTGGCTCCCTGTGCCCAGTATACTTCCAAGGAAGGTACGCCCTGCATTGCAATGCATCGGAATGAAGCGCCAGGGCCCCCCCAGCTACCATTGCCCGCCGCTACTGTCACGCGCAAGCAGGCACAGCAGGGGACGCTGCCGTTGCGCAACAAACCCGCGTGCACCTGCTCAAACATGGTCAGCGCCTCCCTGGCAGCCGACACGTCCAGCGCCAGCAGCGCGTCCAGCGTGGCCGGTGGCAGCGCGATGCGCGCGAGCACGTGCCAGGAGGTGGCCAGCGCGGCAGGCGCCGTGTCCACACCTGTCGGGTGCACCGCGCGCAATGAGCGCAGTGGTGGCATGAGGCCCGCGCGGGGCCACAGCGTGTGCGAGAACACCTGGTAGCACTCGGACGTGAAGAGGGGGCCGCTGGGCATGCTGGGAGGCGCAAACGTGCCGTTCTGTGACGCAGCCGCGGCCGCTGCGGTGTGGAAACCTGGCGCGGGCAGCACATGACGGCCGGCAAACAGCACAGCCGCGCGCGCCGATGCCAGCGCCGCTTCCCCAACCTCTTCCATGCACATGCGTGACATGAGCACCTGCCCGCCATGAGCCGCAGCCAGCAGCGCGCGCACAAACGTGATTGCCGCCCCTGAATACTTGATGTGGGACTGCACGCCGCGCGGCGATGCAGGGGAGGCCGGTGGTGCAGCCCCTGCAGGGGCAGGCGCGGGGCTGGCTGCGACCTCCAGGTCCTTGACCCCCTCCTCACCCAGCGTGTGCATCGCCATGCACACCCGTGGGCCTCGGAACACGCGCACATGGCGGCTCCAGGGCCCCAGCATGCCCACTTCTGCGCTGGCCACTGCCTGCCACGCAAGCTGCACCACTTGGACCACCGTCTGCGGCGCTGCATCCTCCCGGCCAGACAGCGAGTGCACGGATGACACGCGCGTGGTGAGGGAGGTGCCGCGTGTGGGCAGCCCTGCGACGGTCGAGGCACTGCGTGCTGCGGCCCGTGCACTAAACAAGGACAGCGCTGAGCCATGCTGGCTGTGCACCCCACCAGCAGCTGGGGGCTGCATGCCACTGCCTGCACCCAAGCTGTGGACAGGGCCGGCAGCATGCATGGCAGCCGAGCGGCTGGACGTGACAGAGGCCGTGCGGCTGGCTGCGGTGGTGAGCATTCCTGGCCCAAACATGCCGCTCTGTCCACCTGCTTGCACCGCGGAGCGCCCCGCCACGCCAGTTGGGTTCTCACCGCCCGATGCCCATGGACGTGGTACAACATGCCGCCCGCCACCATTCGGTGAGCCGTAGCCAGCAGGTGGCTCAGACGGAGATGTGGGCGCAGTAGCTGCATGCTTGTGGACACACAGCTCGTCCCCTGCACCGCCATGGGCCTGGCGTGGCTCCTCGCCCCCATGCCTACCCTCCTCCTGCCCCTGCCCCTGCCCCTGCCCCTGCCCCGCCAGCTGCCCCTGCCCCTGCCCCTGCTGGTCCGTCTCCTGCTGTGCGCGCTGCTGCAGGAACAGCGCCCTGAAGGGAGCCGCCAGCTTCTCAAGCTCCTCAGGGTTCAGCATCATTGTTGGCACCGAGTGGTACAGCTTGCCCCTGCGGCCCCCACGCGCAGCGCCCCGGTGGCGGCCAGCCGCGCCGTAGCGGGCAGTGCGGTGCCCGCCATGAGCATTGCCGTCTGCTGAGTTGCGGCGCATGGGGCTGGGGCTGGGGGAGGACTGGCCGCCCCCACCACTAATGTTTGCACAGCCAGCGATTGCTTCCTGTGTGATGTCCCCATCTGTGAGGGGCTGGGTATTCAGCTGGGCATCAGCAGAGCGCTGCTTGGTCGGCGGCTCTTGATGTGTGGCCAGGTGGCCCTGCTGGCCCTGCTGCGCCCGCCGCTTGGCTTGCATACGCGCGGTCAGGTGCACGCCAAGCGCCACGCCAGTCTTGGATGCCTCACCTGCTGTGGGCTTCAACGCTGGCAGTACTAGCTGCGCCGAACTGGTGCCCGCACGACGTGCGGGTGCCACGGCTTGTGCAGCAGCTGTACCACTGGAAGGACGCCTCGCAGCACCTGCTGCTGCTGCTGCTGCTGTGGCAACCTGCGCAGTGGGCGCCAAGGATGGCAGCGGTGCACTTGGACTCCCTGCAGCTGGTGTGGAAGCATCGGCTGCAGCGCCACGATCTCTGACCTGCCCCGCCATGCGTGATAGCACCATGCTTGCATTCTGCCGCGATTCATGCCCGTCCTCGCTCCTAGGGCCAGGCGAAGCCGCACCACCTGCCCACGGCGCACTGCCTGCCAGCCCTGTAAGGGCCTGCGAGTGGGGGCTGTGGCTCGGTGTGCCACTGTCTGTGACCGCTGTTGCCATGAGGCCTGTAGGGCTCTGTCGGCTGCCTGTGTAGCTGGAACTTGCCCTGGCCGCGTGCAGCTCAGACGACACCCAGGGTGGCCCACCTGCTGCAGCCTCGGGCACAGGCGGTGCAGATGCGGGGTCCGCAATAATCAGCATGGGCGGCTTGATAAATGCTGGGGGCCCGCGCCCAGCATGTTGGGGTGTGGGGCTGGTAGGCAGGGCTGCAGTGACACCACCTGACTGGCTGCCCTGTCCAAGCCAGGATGCGCCTGATGGGATGCCCGATGATGATATGGCACTTGTGGTGGAGAAACCAGGGGGAAGGCCGGATGGTAGCTGGGCAGACGCATTGCTGCTGTTGGAGGACGGGTTGAAAGGTGACATGCCAACACCCGAGGAGGGGTGTGGGGGTGTGCGAGCGCCTAACTTGCGGCCGTCCCAGCTGTGGACCTGGGCCTGGGCCTGGGTCTGGCGCTCCAGATCTGTGACGGCCCCGCGCATGACGGCCTCATGCACCGCCTGCGCCTGCTGCTTTAGCAGCTCCATTGCGGTCAAGGGGCGGCTGCTGCTGCTGCCGGACGCGGACGGGCCAGCTGCCGCCAGCTTTGCTATGGGCCCTGACCCTGCCTGAGCATTGAGCGCTTGAGCACTGATTGAGCTGGCAGGGACAGCCTCTCCTGCGGCACCCCCCTCACCGCCCGTGTGCTTGCACACAGGCTCAGAGGCGTTGAGGTGGCTGAGCCCGCTGGTGTGCCCAAATGAGCTGAGCTGGCCCAGGGAGCTGTGGTTGCTGCTGCTGCCACGCACACTGCTGCCGCTGCGCTGCCGCGCCATGGCAGCTGCGCCCGCGCCGGCAGTCATGCCCTGCGCACGGCCACCCAGCGAGATGCCGGGGGCCAATGACGCGTCAGACGGTGCTGGTGGCGTGTATGGCACCGAACCGCGGTGGCGCAGCTGTGCAACACCACCTGCACCATCCTCCACCCTTTCCCCGAGTAGCCCGGTGGCACCCACCAAGTCAATGTGCTGGGACTGAGACTCCAGCAGCACCGGCAGGTAGCTGCCGCCTGCCCCAGGCCCTGTTAACGGGCCCCGGCCTGTCGCAGCCAATAGGACAGGCGGTGGGTGTGGCAATCCGCCAGCTGCAAGGCGAGCAGCTTGCACGGCATCTGCGTTGGAGGGGATGCTGCTGCTGCTCCGAACAGCTGTGGGCACTGTGCTTGTGCTGCTTGCCACAAGACCTGCACCCACAGCCCCACCACTTGCCACTTCCAAGCCGCAAACAGGAGAATCGATGTGCGGGCCAGTGACTGGCCCAGGTGCAGCTGCTGGTGTGCCAGCCATGGAGCCACCCTGCATGCTGGACGCAGCCTGCGCACCATACATGCTGGTGGTTGCGTTATACATGCTAGCACTCACGGTGCTACCAGCACCTCCATATGCACTCTCACCAGCTGCTCCAGTGATGGCAGTCCCCCCAACGCTGCTAGCCGCTCCGCCATAAACACTGCTGGCGGCACCGCCGCCCATACTGCTGGCACCGGCCCCCCACACTGACGATCCCCACTGCACACTACTCAGCGTGCCATAGCCACTGCTCGTGATACCTCCTGTCACAGTGCTCAGCCCCTCGTGCGTGCTGCTGACACCCCCCTGTGTCGTGCTCAGGGCAGGCATGTGGCTGGTGGTGGTGCTGCTGCCATTGACCGAGCTGCCTGCCGATTGCTTGCCTGCCTTACTGTGGGTCCCGCCCTCCGCCTGGCTGCCGGTGGGGTTCGCGGGGACAGAGGGGGTGGGTGACAGACGGCTGTTGGGTGCTGAGCTCTGCTCCGAGTGGACAGAGCGGGTCTGCGAGCCACTCAGCCGCCCAAAGATCCCCGTGCGCAGTGAGCGTGACATGCGAGTGAGCAGGTTAGGGCTGGTTCGTGGCTCGCTCGGCCCTGTACTGCGCGTGCGGCCAAACTCCTTGCGGATAGGTGATGCCACAGCCAGCACTGATGTGAGGGCTGCCGCACCAACGCTGCGCGTGCGTGCAAGTCCGGGCATGGGAGGCGGGGTGCGCGCCAGCACGTCCGGCCCTGACACCAGCAGCTGCACGGCTGCGCGCCGCGTGGCCACTGCCGACGGGCCCCCTGCAGTGCTGTGGCGCCGGGCAGGTGGCTGGGGCTGGGGTGTGGCCGCGCCAGCCACAGGGTTGTTGGCCGCGGGTGCTGGTGGCCAGGCAGGTGGCGCCTGTGCATCAACACCCCGGCTCCATAGGAATGCACTGGGCCCAGCTGCGCTTGCACCTGAGGCCTGCGGGTGGGGCACGAACTTGGACAAGAAGGTGGGCAAGGGCCCCAGCTTAGAGCCAGGGTCCCCCTCAATCTGCAGCTGGGCTGTGGACGTGTTGGAGGAGGATGCCCCAGGCGGCATGGCAGAGGGCCGCGCGCTGATGTGGCCCACGCTCAGGGTGTCCACGAACGTGGTCCCGCTGCCGGATTCGCCCCGTGCGCGATGCAGCCTCCCAGAGCCAGCCAGAGTGGGCGACAGAGATGGCTGCTGTGAGGACAGCTCGCGCTGTGCAAGTGTGTTGGTGGATAATGGCCTGGATGTGGCGCGCGGCTGCAGCGCGCTACCTGTGGATGCAGGTCTAAAGGTGGCAGGGAACGTGGCCGGCGCCCGGTCAGAGTGTGACGTGGCGGCAGCAGGGTTGGGCGAGGATGCTGGGCGGTACTGCGCTGGCGCTGTTGGTGCTGCACCGGTCGCAGCGGCTCGGGGAGAGCCTGCGTGCAGGCTAGTGCTGCTGCATCCTGGTGCGCTGCTGGTGTAGCCCATCCCTGCATGTGTGGGCGCCATCTCCACTGATGACCTCCTGCCAGCAACACTGCTTGCAGGAGTGCTGGTGGATGATGCCGGCCGCCGGCCACGCACACCACCCCAGCTGCCCTCGGCATCCGCTGAGCGCCGTGCAGTTGGTTGCATGCGCACAGCAGCCGCAGATGTGGCCCCACCGCTGCTGACAAGCCAGTCGCCCACAGCAGCGCCGCTGTGTGCCGCCGTGTTGTCCAGGGTTGGGACACCAGGCTGCTGCGCGCTGCTGGTCATCTGCAGGCTGCAGCGCCCAATCGCAGCCAAGCCGTTGTCCTGCTCTTGGACCTTCAGGGGTGGCAGCGGCCCACTGACGGGCCGTGGGCGTGCTGCCGCATTGCCCCACAGCCCATGCTCATCCTGCGCAGGCAGCAGCGTGCCATACCCGCTGATGCTCCTGTTGGCTCCATAGCTGCTGGCACCCACACCGCTCAGGCCGAGGTGCACCCCACTGCCTAGTGGGTGCTGCGCTGTCATCGCACCCCGCGTGGTGGAGCCACCTGCTGCTGAGGACGTCATGCTGTGCATGCCGCTGGTGACGCTGCGCAGGTGCGAGCCAGGAGGCTGGCCATCAGCGGGGTCATACACAGGCCTGCACAGGCACGAGGTGCGCGCAAGTGCACACGTGTGACAAGGGACGCACACAGGTCACGAAGGACAGCAAACAAGCATGGTATTTCATACGTGGGAGGCCGCATTGTGGTTTGTGCAACCTTGGGCTCCAGCCCACATGCACGTGCAGAGGCGATCAAGCTGCTCAGGCTGCACATTGAAGGACACGGCAGCATAACTGTGGCACAATTGCAGTCGCACTTACTTGAGGTACAGCTCTTTGCACATCACGTGGTCCACAACAGGCTGAGGGTAGGGCAGGTGAAGTAGTGCTTCCTGTGGCAACGCAGCACAGCAGCACAATACGCATACAAGGATGCAGTCTCGCAGTGACATGGACCAAACGATGACATGCCGCGAATGCTTGCACCCTTTGGCGAAGGACATGGCTGGCAGGCACAAACCAGCCCACATGGCTTCAGCCCACCTGCAGCTCCAGTGCAAAGCGCAGCGCGTCAGTCGGCTCATGGAACACCAGCAGGCAGCTGCCCCGGTCGGCTTCCACCAGCAACCCCTCATTGCGGGCGGCACAGCTCGTGACACATGAGTCGTACAAGCGCAGGGCCACAGCCACGTCGTGCGGGGCGAGCGTGTCCCACAACAGCTGCGACAGCAGACGCACAGTTGGCAGGAAGGTGGTGAGGCTCGGCACAAACCTCGCAACCACACACACCAGCATACCAATGCAAGGCGTGCATTGCGTGCTTGCCACCTGGCCAAAGCCACATGGACATGGCATAAGCTTGCACCGAGCCATGTCACACCAGAGGCAACACAAACTGCATGAATCCTGAAGTGAAACAGTATTGTTGTGACGCACCGAGGCGCCCTCAATGTCTGTGGCAACAAGAGTCGTGCGGGGCCGTGGGTAAGGCGGCCCACGTGCAGTCAGGTCCAGCTCTTTCGGCTTGGCCTGTGCAGCGCTCATGCATGGGTCACGCAACAACTTAGCATTGTGTGGATGCAGCTGGTGCATGACACTAAAATGAAATGAGCATGCACTCAGGAGGCCGCATACCAAGCGGCGCAGGCTGCAAGCAATCGGTTGGTGAAGAGGCACCGGCACCTGACACCGCACCTGCGGTTTGCTGCGCTGTCTGCCACCCCCGAAGCAGCAGCTGAAGAGTGCCTGCACACTTGCCAGGGCCATTGCTCCCACCACACTTGCACCCACGGCCACCCCGACCACCCAACCCCTGCTGCTGGCCCGCCCACCCGCACTGCTGGCAGGATCATGAGGCAGCTGCTGCACCAACAGCCGCCTCAAGCCGTCCCTGCATTCGCGTGCTGCACCTCCCAGCAGCTGCCTGGCCGCACTGGCAACACGGGCCGCCAGGCTCCCCTGCTCAGGTTGTGGCTGCCAGCCCAGGGCGTCACGATACATGTGCGTGATGGGTGTGCCATGTGGTGCTGTGGCAGTACCGAGGGGGCCTGCCACCAGGCGCGCCAGCCCGCCGCCCAGTTGCTGCAGCAACTTACGCAACCGCTCGCTGCTGTCCGTGCTGTTGCTGTCCCGTGCGGCTGCAGCCATCTCATCAAGCACACGCTCCACAAGGCGTGCGGCATGTGGCAGCGCAGCCCCGGCCCCAAGCTCCAGGTTGGGGTGAAGCAGTGTGGCGCGCAGCGCTGACATGGTTGCTGCCACGTCATCTTTGTGGTACCCTGCAGGTATGAAAGCACATGATCAGGTGGTAGGATATGTGGCCAGGTGTGAGTGCATGGGCCCAGGTATGATGTGACAGCAGCTGCACCTGCCTGCCGAATGTGTCACATGCACTGCTGATGGCACACTGAACCATACACACTCGTGGCCAAAAACACTGCTGCATGCCCAGCTGCGCAGCACAGAGGTGCTTCAGCCCACCTGCTGCAACCCAAGCATTAATGTCCAAGTCTTCATCCGTCAAAGGTGTGATTGACGGGGATGCTTGTGCACTGGCAAGCTCTGACCACCTGTTCTTGGGGGCAGACACCTGTGCAGTACAGATGGGAAGACAGTTTCTGCAGGTGAGCTGCAACCGTTGCTCGAGCACAGATTGGCTGCTGCGTCATATGTGATGCCCCAGTTGCACAGGGCCATGAACCTTGCGAAAGCTGCCCTTGCCTTTTCAAAAATGCGCGCCACCACTTCAGCAGTGGCATCATTAATGGTTGATGGCATCACCACAAGCCTGCCCCTGAACAGGGGTGCCCTGGACACCAGCTCTTGGCCGGCAGCACCACGTGAAGAGGAGCTACCCATTCCAACTCCATCCCCCTGCCAACTGTGATGGCCACTGCCAGCATGTATGGATGCACCGAGTCTCCGCGCTGCACGAGGCCATGGTGGCCCCAGCTCAGCATGCGGGCAGGCAGCCGGGGTGCACCGCTCAAGCTTGCCAGACTGGCGGTCCAGGACCACGTGTGACCCTGGCATGAGCGCAACACCCAGCCTGCCGCGGGCCACGCTGAATGCTGCAACTGAGCTGTGAGACGACACCCGCAGCGCGCTCATACTGCTCAGCACTGCATACAATGTGATGAAGGAGACATGTTTAAGGACCAGTGAATAAACCTGCGCCATGAAACTGCAATTAAGTGGATGGAGCATATGAAAGCGTGCGACCACGACCCTGCATGCCAACATTGCTGCTCAACTGTTTGCCGAAGCACCACTCACAAAACAAGCAGCGCCCTTGTGAAAACAGCTGTTGCACGTGCCGCTGGGCAGGTTCTGAGCATTGCTTGTCTGCTTGTGGCTGCTCAGTGCTATTGTGGCCGTTGTGACTGCTGCTGGCAGGAGACCACTGGGTCACAGCCCTGCAGGGATGCAGTCACAGCCCACACAGCATGTGTATGAACTAGCTGTAGCCAAAGGCGAGTCGTGCTATCGGCGCACCAAGGGCACTAGGGAGAGGTGCAGCATGTTTCAGAAGCGCAGCGATGGTCATGCGGGCAGCATGAGTTCTCAGCTCACCTGTACAACCGCAGTGCCTCTGCCATTGTTTCACTGTTGTTCAGCAGGGGTGCCATGCTGTCAGGGTCGAACCATGCCCCGCTGTGGCTGCCCAGAGCCTGCAGCATGGGTGCCATGATGTGCTGCAGCAGCTCGCCATTGCGTCCACCTGCAACACATTAGGCCCCCAGTCAACATACAGTTAGCAGTTGGGAGCATGCAATTCACCACAAGCACGGCAGTTGCTGTTGCAGCTGCACAGTGCACACGCCGTACAATCTGCAGGCATGCAAGATACCATACGCAAGCTGCAATACATGCCTGGCCATTCACCTTCAATAGGCGCGTGGCAGAGGCCAAAGTCCCGCACACCATCTCCATCCAGATCCATCCCCCATGAAGCGCTGGCTTGCTGCAGCACATCTGACAGCTCCTGCCATGTGCGCGGGACCACAAGAGCACTGCTGCGGCCAGCTTGGTCAGACTCCCTGCTGCGTTGCGCTGGTAAGCTTGACGTTGTGTTGCTGGCATGTACAACAGCAGCATCCCAGCTAAGTGCTTGGAGGAGATCTGTCCGGTAGAATAGGAGAGGCACGTCGGCACCACCTGCCGCACCAAGTGCCTTCAGGGTACACCGCAAGGCAGAGAGCGTGATGTAAGGTTAAAGTGGCAAATTCTGGCCATGTTTTGCTCATCAAGTTCGTGGTACGCGGGCGCAACACGTACGCGGGCGCAACACCACCTGCCAGTTATTGAGCGTCCCCGGCCTTCACTCATCCTGCTCCCTACCTGTCGCCCCCATGCCAGTGCCCGCTCCACACTCTGAGCCACAGGCCCTTGCAGTGCCGCCGCCTGATTGCTGTGGGCCGCCTGCTGGTGCAGGTGTGCAGGTGCGCGTGCTAGTGATGGGGGCAGGGGCGGCACCCGCACTGCACGCGCATCCAGTAGCACTCCCAACTCCGACTTGCGCACAGTCCTGCGGCGAGGGGCAGCAGTTCAGGCAGCATGGCCCTTGCCCTAACGCGGCGTGCTGCTGCGCCTGTGTATGGTGCACCAGCAGCCTGCAGTCGCGGCCTGCACGCGGCTGCTGTGCAGCAAGCTCATGGCCTTGTGCCATGTGGCTAACATCCAACAAGCTGACATTCAGAGCCTTACCAGGCATGCAGCTCCTGTTGGCATCTGGGTGGCACGCTGGCATTGGATTCTTGAGACCAGTGCACACATGCGGCTCGGCACATCGTGACCTGTGCAACACGCAAAGTACACTGGGGTTCAGGTTCAGGCACTCCAGGCAGCTGTGGAGGTGGCCAGCCCAGCAGCCTGCGGGATGCCAACACAGGCGCGTGTGGGCCCATGTACTCCGCCACACCCTGGTCCCTCCCATGCACCCTTTCCCCTCCTTCCCTGCGTCTGTGCTCCCACGTGCGGCGCAGCTGCGCGGTGTGGCCCAATGCAGCCGAGGCTGGCGTCGTCAGGAAAAATTTCCAAAACCACGGACCTGAATCCCCAGCAACTTAATGCTCTCCGGTGGGCACGGCCAGGGCGATTGTAGTACCAGACCGCCCTGCGTGCAACCCCCGAGGCATCACCAGGCTGTGGACGAACATGTTCCTGTACCCTTGAGCAGCGCAAATGTCTTTGAAATGGCATATATGTGAAACTTTTTGCATCATCGCGCACCTCTGCATGCCCAAGGTGGTGACCACTTGGTGGTGCGGACCTGAAACAGGTGCAAGGCATCGTGTACACCCAAAGGCATCTGATCAGCACGGTCGAGTCAATACATACTTGGGTAAAAGCAATGGGATTCAGGGCTTCGCTGGAGCAACATGAGTGCCACCTTGCGCCTATGGCATGCAGCATTAGTACTACCAAACACCCACCCCGCTGCAACATCCAATGTCAGCACGACCAGCCTCAGGAGCAAGAGGCTGGCCAAATGTTCGGGCCGAGCCGACATCATGTCATCTTAAATATAATACCGACATATTGCATATGCCAGCCAAGCGAGAAACAGGCAAGCGCAAAGTGGGGACCTATGGTGTGAGGTGAGGAATGTCTTCTTTGAACATTTTATAGTCGTTTACTGCTTTGTTTTACGTGAATGCTGCTGTTAGTGGTGAGCCATGGCACATCTGGTGCACGGACGACTGCAAGACAATAGTTTGGCAGCTCCATCATGCTGAAAAGGTGGTTCGGGGACCCTGATAGGCAGCCAACAGGGTCTCGCCGTCCTTTGCTGCAGGAGCAAAACTCGCATCACTATCTTGCCAGCATCCATTTCACTACAACACAACGGGTTCCGAGGGATACGGCGTGGTTTCGAGCATGGCTGGCATGCAGCATGGCAAACCTGCTTGCAGCCTGCTTAATCATCGTTGGCAGGTCCGTATCATCGGTATCGTGGCATTGCTGATCATCGGTATACGCCTCTCTATGCCGCATGGGCATGTGATCCATGTGTGCAGTTCAATACACTCTGGTGTGCAATAACACATCAGCATGCATTTGTTATTGCAGTCTACGCAGACATTCAGCATGACGAGAAACCATCCAGTCTGGGCTGACTCATGCATGTGCTCACAGGCCGCTCCACCTCCCTATCCTTACTGACAGACAAGCGTTCCTTGCGGACCCAGACAACTGCCCTGCACCTGATCCAGGCCCAGACGTGCAACCACATGGACATATGGAACAGCTGGCTACTTTGTTGTCTGCACAGCGCAACATGAACAGGAACTCGGGCAACGCTGCCTCAGCCGCTACAGTGCACATGCTGGGCAGCACGCTCGGCACACATACTTCTGAGCCATACGTGCATGCGGCGTGGGTGCTGCTGTACTGCGCAGCGCTAGTCGGACTGTGCGCAGCAGCAGCAGGTGCTGCAGGCATCGTCTTTATGCTGATGTTGCGCCGCCATGCACATCTGGCTGTCAACGCATGCTGCTTGATGCAAGTTCTGGGACCGGCTGTGCTAGGCTTCAAGCTGCTGTCTGGTGACGGGCCAACACTGTTTGTTGTGCTGTGCTTCGCGACGTCTGCTGCGTTGGCCATCGGCTACATGTGGGGACGCAGAGGCCTCAACCTCGTGTCATCGTTGCTCGGTAAGGGCTGGGACACATGCACGAGCTCAAGCATCACCGTTGAAGAACTGGAAAGAATTGAAACAAAGCAGTGCTGGTGAAGCATTAGCAGATTTAACACCCAAATGAATGCTTCAAACCTGGTTCAGCACAACGCTGCAATGACTTGCGCTGCTTGTGCAGGTCTTGGCGCACGGTGCATCTCTGATATGCCCTTGCTGCTGGTGGTTGGGTTGACAGCTGATGTAGCCGCAGTGCTGGTGTCTGGTTTGTGGGCCATGACTGCTGCAGTGGCAGCTGCTGCAGGCAGTGCAGTGCCCAACCCTCAGAGAGCGTATTATGTGGGTAAGTTGTGGGCAGCAACTGAGCTTGTGGGGCCACTGCCTCAAGTTTGATGCCACAAGTTTTTCATGCCGTGATGCAGCAGCCCGCATCACACTGTGCACTGTGGTTGCCTGTGGCTGTGCAGGGGGAGAGTGCGCTGATGCGCATGGGGCCCGTGTGGCTTGCTGCGCATGGCAGCCCTCTTCATGCGTGGTGCCAATGATGGTGTTGTCAGCTTTGACATGGCTGTGGACTGTGTCGCTCATTTCCCAGGTCCAGGTGCGCAAGTGCACCGTCATCCCTCACTTGATGGGTGTCACCACCACCAGCTCCGGCCATGTGCTGCCATACATTCCTCACCCGAGTTCCTCACCTCTCAGTTCAATATGTCTGCTTTAACTCTGCTCTTCTGATGTCGTCCTGATGTTTGCGGCTTGTGGCTGACCTGGTTGCAGACGTACGTGGTGAGTGGAGCAGTTTGCCAGTGGTACTGGCACACAGGAGGCAGTCAGAGCAGCAGCAGTGGCAGCAGCGAGGTGCAGAAACTGGAGGGGCTGATCTCAGCACCCCTGGCTTACGCCCTGGGCCCCTCGATTGGCACACTGTGCGCAGCAGCGGCCCTGCAGGCGGTGCTGATGCGATTGAGGTGGCTGTTGTCCTGGACATGTGCTGTGCCGGCCTTGGCCAGCCGTGCGTCACACATAGTGGCAGGGAGCCAAGCAGCTGGGGACGCCGACGCGATGCACAGCGGCTGCTGCGCAGCCATCAGCGGGCATGCATGCGCAAGCAGCGCATGTGCAGGGGTGGTAGGAGGCATGCTGTCGGGGGCCACACGTTTCGCCGTGGTCCGTGCTGCCATGCGGGGCCAGGGCATTCATGAGGCAGCGCATGAAGTCGTGGCATTACTCCAGCGCAATGCCATGGATGCTTACAACGTGTGGTGAGTGCATGCGGTTGCTTGTGAGGCTGCCCAGCATGTGCTTTGCTATGCTTAACAAAGGGTGCCACAGTCATTGACGGCCTACATGCCTGCGCTTGCAGGTGGTATCCACTGCTGGTGCTGCGTCTTGCGGCCACTGTTGTGTCTGGCATATGTGCATTGGTGGTCTATGTAGTCGCCTTGACGTGGGGGGCACTGCCTGTGGATGAGTCAGATGCAGCTGCAGCCAGCATGGCGGGTGTTGGGCACATGGGCACTGGGGCCAGCAGCCACGCCGGGAATGTGGTGCCACCAACGCCGCTGTTGCATGTGCCGGCGGCTGTGGTTGCGGGAGTCGCTGGGGCGTGTGCGGCGCTGTCTTTGTCGCTGGTGGGGGGCCTTGTGGATGATGCTGTGAATGCCCTGTGGGTGTGCTATGCGGATGACTCTGAGCTGTGCACATGCGCACAGCCAGATGTGCATGCAGTCTACGCGCAGCTCCCCAGCGTAGGTCGGCTGCTCGCAGACGCGGGCAACCACTTTGCGCCGCATGGCACGCCTGTGACCCCACCCGCTCCGTTGGGCTCACCAATGCTGCCAGGCGACCATCATTACACCTACATAACGCTGCCTGCTGGCTCGGCATCGTGATCCCACTTGAGGACAATGTTAGAGATGCCATAACTGCCACGGCGATATTATAACTTTGAGACTCCAGCTGTATGCTTTGTGCAGCATTTGTTCCAGGGCATTGAAAAGCCCCAGTATAGGTACCAAACGGCATAGCTGCTGCTCCCACAGTCAGGTCTGCGCGCACATTTTCACAGTGAAATGTACATGTTCTAGCACGCCCCCAGATCGTGCGGCGTTGATCAGCAGTAGCCTGCGGTCGCTTGGTTTGTGCGTTGCAGGACGGAGATTCTTGCACTCGCACCAGGTGGCATCTATGAACAAGAACTTGGTTCATTGGGCTCCTGGCCACGCATCATAAATAGGTCTGCTTTTGGATTTGCAAAAGGGAAGAAAATGTCGGGGGGGAGGGAAACGGGGGATAACTTGGTTGTGGCTGCACAATGATCACTTCGCAGACTCAAATTCTGTCAGGTTATGATACAGCTTGTCACGAATCAGCAGTCCATGCTAAATGTTACATCCAGCCGGACGGGCGACGCTAGATAGCGCAGATTATTGATTGAAAGTAGGTAAAAAAAATTTCAGCGGCACAGGTTGTGTGAAATATTTGGCCGTGAAGATATCTGGCCAGAGATGCAGAGAGGGATACTGAAGAATTTGGTGTTCATTTGGCACTCTGTGTATCTGATCTTCATGCGCACGCGTGTGTCGCTTGCCTCTGGTTCCATGTGCGGGCGCTGCCAAGTTACCAGGCCGTAAATGAGGTTCTGTTGGTGCTTTTGCAAAGGCAATGAAGTATCGGGGGGCACTTTGACATGCAGGCTGTCTGAATGGAGCCTGGAGCATCAGGTGCTGTGGGCCCTGGAGCCTCGTCTGATGATCAAATGCTGGAGGCGTTCATGGCGCAAGTGGCAGCTATGGTATGTCTTTCTTGGCTTCTAGCATGTACACCGTTGTGCATCCAACATGCGACAAGAGCATGCCGTGCAAGGCACATACTGCTGCATGTGCACGCAGCCTGGAACAGACTTCCTTCTCTCCCCAGCACCGGCAGACTTGGATGCAGATCTGAAGGCGCTTGCAGATGTGGATGAGGTGCAGCCACCAGGGGGCAGAGAGGCACACACCAGCGGGTTATCCAGCACATCAGATTTTGCTGATGTGCAACTTGCAGCTGCCTTGGTGCAGGCCGGGGAACTGCCAGACGAGGTGCGCGGAAGGGGGTTGCTTGGGAACAGGCAACAGATGCCTGCACACTGCATTGGAGTGCAGCTGCATGTGACTCGTACCAACACCTGCGAGCTGTTTCCTGAAGGCAGCTTGTCCCCATTACCCCCAAACACGTCCTCCCTTTTGCCCGGTGTCTGTCCCCCTGATCCCATTGCAGGACAATCTGCTCATACGCGACACAGAACAGCCAGAGCTGTACGCACCTACCCCGTCAGGCGACGCTCCAGCATCATCTACTGCAGGCTTGGCGCAGTTGCCTGTGGCGGATCTGCTGCGTGCCAGTCTCAAGGTGGAGGGCTTGATGCTCGCAGATGACGACAATTTGCTGGAAGGGCTCAACCTGCCTATTGGTCCCGAGATGGCATGCATGAACCTACCCTCTGCCACAGTCTTGGACGAAAATCAACGAGCAGCTACTACCTTAGATCCCATACAAGCATCTGTGAGTCTTCCGGCAATGCCTGCGCCTGCTGCTGGCCCACATGAGGCACTACAGTATACATCGGCTGAAGCTTCACGTGCTGCCAGCGCTGGTGCCGCAGGCTGGCAGGAGGGTGGTGGTGAGGCACAGGAGGGGGGAGGGGTAACAGGGCAGCAGCTTGAGGGGAGACCTGCAGCGCCTCACCACACATGTCCTGCAAACCAGGCACAACAGCAGTCACTGCACGCAGTCCCCACCTCACCACCAGGCACCAAGCCAGCCTCGCGCATCCCCACCCTGGCCTCGCGCATCCCTCCTCCCTCGCCGCCTCTCACACAGCATCAGGGCTGCAGCGGGTACAGCAGTGCTGACACTGCTGCTGCGCCAGCTCAGGCATCACATCCGGAGAGCAGCAGCACAGCCGCTAGCGCATCTCATGGCTTGTGCACTGTCAGCCATGCGTCGTGCTCACAGCCTGCGCCGGGGTCGTCTGCGCGGCGGAGCTTGGAGGAGGTGCACACACCCAGCTCACACAGGAGCACAGACAGCTCACACCCCACACCCGGCTCACGGCGGTCACGGGGCAGTGCTGACTGGCCGCATGGGGCTCCATGGCAGCGCGCAGGCAGTGGCACAGGGCCACACGCATCTGCGGCTCGCGTGCGGAAAAGCAGCGAGGGGTCGAACGCAGTGTTGCATAGGTCCCGCTGGTCAGTTGGGCAGGACCACACCGACCACGTGTCCCATGGCGTCGCAGGTCAGCCACATGGGCGCCACGTGCCTGCATTCACAGGTGTCATGGCGCTGCATGGCGCACTAGGTGCTGCGTCACCACCTGGGAGTACAACCAGGCCCTTGGTATCGCCGTACTGGCCCTCAGCTGCTCCCAACACAGCAGCAGGCCCTGCAGGTGCAGCAGGGAGTGGGGCGAACACAGGGGCAGAAACCCCGGCATCATGTATGTCTGCTGCAGCAGTGCCGTACGCCATGCTTCACAACAGCAGTGCCACCACAGGCAGCGGAGTGGGGACAGGCGGGAGTGAGCGCGGCATGCAGCGTCTGGGCACAGGGGATACGTCACTCGCATCTTCCAGTGCCCCATCCAGTGCACATGGCCTGGCAGGTCTGCTGGGGCCCCGTGGCTCAAGCCTGACTGTGCTGCAGGCACCCCGCTATGCCCTCAGCACTGGCGGCTCAAACTGCGGGCATGATGCGTTTGGGCTGCACACTGTGGCTGAGGCCATGGGGATTGAGGCTGGAGGGGACAGTCCGGCGGACGGGGCAGGTGTGGCGGGCGGTGGCAGTGTGAGCCATAATGCGGCCAGGGCCTGTGGCGGCCGGGGACGAGGTCGTGCAGCCTCCAAGCTGGCGGTGTTCACGCAGGGGTCTGGTGTTAGTGGCAGCTTTGGGGGCTGTGTGACCGGGCTGAAGGAGTGCTCCAGCTTCTCCTACTTTGTACAACAGTCAGACACTGACTGCACATCCACGTCACGCGGGGCCACAGTGCGTGCCGTGTGCTGCACCCTGTTGCTTTGGTGATCCATGCTGCTTGCAGTTGCACTGCTGTCATCGCACATGCTCACCTGCTGTTTGTTGCTGTATTCCAAGGCTTATCGTGCCACTTGGGTGCCAGTGGTCCGGCATGTCATTACATGCAGGTCGGGGGGTCGGAGGACACGCAAGACTCACGTGCATCCTCTCTGCACTTTCCAATGAGCGGCACTGGTGCTGTGGCCATTGCTGCAAGCTCAGCATCAGGCATGTCACCAGGTGTCCCACACGCAGTTGGCCCCAGCTTGCTTGCTGTCCAGCAGCCGCTACCACCAGAAGCGCCAAATAATGCACCACTTGACAGCCCACGGGCACCACCCACTGCAAGTCTGGGCAGGAGCGCTGGTGCAGGAGCACAGGCTGTGGATAGCTGCCCGCCAGCTGCTACCTGGCAGGCAGGCCTTGCTGCTACACTGCTTGCAGACGCGACGGGCCGCAGCTCAAGCACAGCTGGGGTTGCTGCATCCGGGAATCAGGTGCCCCAGGCGATTGGTGCGGTGTTGCCAGCAGCAGGAGACGAGTTGGCCATGGGCAGTGCTGCATATGCAAGCAGTGAACGCTCTGGGGCCGGTGGTGGGGTAGGTGAAGGTTGCGAAGATGCAGCCAGCATATCACAAGGGCACCAGTGCTCCCACAGCCTTCCTGCCAGCCAGCCGGCAGATGGGGGTGAGGCAGGCACCTCAGGTGCTGTGCAGCACATGTCAAACGGCGGTGATGGTGCAGCAGGTGTGCGGCACATGGCTGCGAATGATGGCAGTGGTGGCGGGGGCACACGCGGCACGGGTGGCAGCCCAAGGAACCGGGTGTCTGGGGATGGAATGAGTGTGGCACCCCGCACGCCTTCTTGTTCCGCTGTTGCACTGCGACATGGGCCGAGCCGCCTTGCACTGGTAGGTGCTGCTGGCATACTGCTAGGAGACACTCGACCATTACTTCATTATGCGCCGCTGCGTGCACGTCATACTCCTGCCATTCTGCATCATGCATTCCTGTGTGTGGTTCAGTGTGCTCCGTGTGGTCAGTTGTTTCACACATCATCAGCACCCACTTCCGTGGCTGCACCTGCCGTTGCACCACCTCCTACAGATGACCAAGGCAGACACAAATGAGGGCGCATATGAGGGGCCACCCACTATGCACATCCCATCTGGGGAAACAAGGAAGGAGGAGGTGGTGCTGCCCAGTGCTGATGCTGCAGGCCAGTCCGAAGGGAGGAACGCCATCACTGCTGGCCCGCCAGCAGTGGGCAAAAGCCCGCACCGGCCCAAGCTACCGGCAAGCAGCAGTAGTGGCGGCTTCTTTGCATGCTTTGGCTGCCTGAGCAGCAGACCAGAGGGAGGGGGCCACAATGCATCTGCCATGCACGTGTGATCTACGATGGATGTGCTCATGACAATTGTGCTGGCAGCAGCATTGCGACTCACACCTTCTGTACTTGGGCAAATGCTTCATTCCACCAGCACCTTTCTGCTTTTGGCAACTTTGTGGCATCCAATTGGTGAATATTGAGTGCAGTCTTGCATCAGGGAACTTCCTTGATGCCAAACGCTGCATTTCATGCAGCTGGGCTGTTTGTTGACCATCACCAGGGCATCTTTGGCTGTGCGATGTGCAGTTTTATGTACGGATCATGCCCATCATGGCCTTGCTTAGGATGGCACATGTCAAGATGGGGTGCCACATGCAGTGTCATGCGGTTGAGAACCGAGTGGGCATGCCGACGCTGGCGCCACAGAATCACTTTGAACACCATCGTTGTTTTGTTGGCAACTTCAATGCCCTCAGCTACTGATGCAATGGTCAGTTGCACACTGGCTGGTTGATGCGAGGGGTTTTGGTTGTAGGTGAAGCCGTGGATGTGGTGGACTACAACTCTAAGCGCAGCTGCGAAAATTTGAAACACAAGTTTCTGGGTCCAGCGATTTACAGATAAGATTAATAAGAAACAGGAATACAACGCAGTGTGGCGCTTTCCTTGGGGCGTGTGTAGCATGTGAAGCAATGCGTGACCACTGCATGGGAAAAGCACGCAAGTGGTGTGCTGTGTGGTGCACATGCAGTCATGCATGGTGCCTGTAGTCGCTGACCGTTTCCTGCACGCACTATACAAGTGTTGCATCACACGACAAGGCAAACCATATACGCATGCCAAGGGCATGAGGACCGCCCCAGGCTGACTGAGCACAGTGGGCGTGGCAAACTCAAGACAGTGGTTCTCTTGGGTGCCTCGATATGCAAGATTGAAGGTAACCACGTGTATGCAGCATGCAAATTTGCATCCTCAAAATGCCCAGTGATACTGTGTGGGAAGATCGTCTGATTGTGCATTGCCTCTGACTGGTATGATAATGTGTGTGTGCTTGCACAGCAGTGCAGGAATGCCGTGGTATACTGCAGAGCATCAGTGTGGTTGCTTGCCATGAGTGCCAATGGGTGATGATGTGGTTGGCGCTGCGTCTGGCTGGACTGGCTAAGATAACGGGTCAGTGAACGACATTGCTGCACCACTCTCTGAGCCTGTGCAAATGCCCAGCATTGGCAGTTTGCTTGACCGGATTGCACTTCAGTGCACGTGTTAACTAGAAACCAACCAGCCGCGGCAGGCTGCCTTACTAGTCTAACAGGTGGCATGGTTGGAGGTGCACAATCCCCTCACATTTCTAGCCAAACCTTTGTGTTAGTCAGGCCACACAGAAACAAAAAGGGCAGCAGCTGAGCTCCACAGCTACGCTCGACCTCCTCACAATGTGGCAGCCTTGTAATTCAGCCCCTTGGCACCGAGGTGTTGCAGCTGCTGCCACAGCTTATCCACATCAGCCCTGGTATAGGATGTACCTCCCCAGCTCAGATGCTTCGCCTGGAATATGGGCACAAAGGTACAGAATGTGCATGATAAGCTGTGTGTGGGTGCAGCATACAGGATTATCATAAACCAGAGTTGCCCTACATGTTGGACGCAAGTCAGCCCGCAGACCAAGCACTGTGTCGTCACGCGCACCTGTGGGGCCCGGTCAAGATAGAACCCACCCTGCATCGGCAGTGCAGAAGGTGCAGGCAATAAGTCTGTCTACTGCTGTGCCCGGCCCTGTTGCGCATGCGTAACTTTGAAGCAGGGTGGTTGTGCTGCAAGCCAGTTGCGCTGGCTGGCCAAGTTGTGGTGCAGATACAGCTGTGTGGGGCTGATTCCACTCATCACCAACTACCTGCTCCAGCTTGTCATCGTCCTCCAAGCACAAGTACACGATGGTGTCTGTGCCCATGTGGATCTCACGGAACTTGTCCTGGTAGAACTTGTAGAAGCCTGGGATGGACTTCTTCACGCCTTCCGTCACTGTCCAGCCAGGATGCATGGAGTACACAGAGACTCCTGCGCGTGTGTGTGCTAGCACTCCGCCACTGGGTGCAACTGCGCAGACTGACTACACCGTAGCGCTGTAAATTTCTGGGACTGGAGCAGCTGATGCGCACTGCAGGCTTGGCACACAGCATCCGGAGCTTCCTGACAAGACAGCGCGGACTAGAACTGTGTACTCCACCTGCATGCTGCACCAACGCACCTGTCCCCTTCCACAGCTCTGAAAAGCGCTCCGCGATGGCAATCTGCCGCCTTTTGTCCTGTGCTCCAGGATGCAAAGCTATGTGCTCCTTTACCATGTACAGAAGCTGCCGTTATCCTGGTCAAGTGACCGATCCATCAAGAATCATGCAACCTGTGTTTTGGCTGGACACAATGGAGTGCATGTGGCGTGGCATGTTTGCGATCAGGCAGATAGGCGAGCAGGAAATTCTAGCCATGCACCTTTGCATATGCAGTGGTGCCGTCATATGTCTTCATGCGCTCATTCTGCAGATCATCCACATCCAGCCGCTCTGTGGCCACAGCATGCACAATACAAGCAGATGTCATGTCACTGCATACATGTGCAGACATTGTGGGCCACATCAACCGTGGTGTACTTGCATGCATGCACCATGTAATCAGCTGGATGCACTTGCCTGTCAGCGCTCCCCCTGACGATACAAATATGACCTTGGATGGTGCCCCTGCTTTGAGCCGCTGCTCCAGTAGGCTCGTCAGCACAAAACACCCCAGTGTGTTGGTCGCAAAGTTGATGTCAAAGCCATCAGCTGACTTTTGGCGTTCATGCACCTGTGATCAGTGGATGTGTTCATCAGGGGAGTAAAAGGGGCGCAAGCACTGCCGCTACACATGCTTCACAACACAGCAGCGGATCACAGATTTCAGCTGCTTGACAGAGCTGCGGCAGGTAGTGTGCATGCTTTACGGCACTATCACTCAAAGGGCAGCAACCAATACGGCATTCATATCACATCACATGGCACGCACCATGACACCTGCGTTGTTGACCAGCACATGCACTGGCTGACCTGCCGCCTCGAGATCCTTAGCTAGTGCAGCAATGGAGTCCAGGCTGCTGATGTCACACACTTTCAGTTGTACATTTGGGTTGCCTGTGGGATTCATGAAAGCACAGCCAATCACAGGGGTAAACTAGGTCTGTGCACCGGTTGCACAGGAGGACATGCCAGCTACGGCCTCGCAGCGCGCAACACTACACACCAAAGCCCGTGCTCTGATCCACAAGGAACATGGGAAGCTTGTGCTGTATTGCCTCTGGTTACCTGTCTTAGCACGGATGACATCCACTGCCTCTTGACCGCGCTGGGGGTTGCGGCACACCATGAGCACGTGTGCGCCCCGAGACGCCAGCTCCTGCACCATGATCATGAACACCCCGGGGCGCTGAGCAATGCTGGCTGCGTGGCGGACATAGCAAGAGTGCATACATCACTGCTAGGCACGTCAGCTGTTTGTAGCTCCGCTGCGTGCGCCCATGCCTCAGGTGAGCTGTATGAGGTGTTTGTGTGCGCACCTCGCACACGTGAAGCCCCAGGCCTTGATTGGCGCCCGTGACCATGCACACCTTTCCATCCAGTCTCCGGGCCATGACACTACATGGCAAGCTTTGCAGGGTTACATGGCATTACGATCCTGTGGAAGCTGCTTGACACAAACCCTGCCACACATGCTCAAGCGTCAACCCACGTGTTGTTGAAGCTCTTGGCAGCACGTGCGTATCCATCCTCTGCTCGCAGTGCGTAGCATGAAGCAGCCTTGATTCAGGTGCAAGTAGTGCTGTGCAAACCCTGAGCTATCTGACTACTGCCATAACTACTGCCTCAGCGCGGCGCAACTCTACTTACTGCCAAAGTGTTTTGAACCGTAGAAAAGGAACTGGCACGTCCGCAGGAGTCCTGCCATACTTGAGATTCAGAGGAAGGCAGTGTATAGTACAGGAATGGAATGCAATTAAATACAATATGCTTGTTGCCAAATGGCGGTGGCCACAAGTGCGACCAACGGTGTCTCATTCCCTTGCCAATCGTCTCTGCCCAGGTTTCGATGGCCTGGTTTGCAATGTAACTTATTACTTACAGCTTAACAAAAAGTACTTTGGCGTGAAACGACTGGCCTCGGCAGGCTGCTTCCCCTGCTGAGCCTTAGTAGAGCCTGTTTTACACTCCAAGTCAACTACAATGCCCAATTGATGTAACTTGACATTTCTACCTGACTTCGAATGGCCCAGTCTTGGACCGTGGTGTTTGTGCTTGGCGCACCAGGTGCGCTGCATTGCGATTTCCCGATTGGACTCGTTCATCAGCTGACATGGCGATTGAACAAGCACAGGCGCTGGCAAAGGCACCCAGTGTGCCAGAATTGTGGAGAAGTATGGATGGAAACACCTGTCCACTGGGGACCTGCTGCGCGCTGAAGTGGCAGCTGGCACTGAGCTGGTGGGCGTTTGTTGCCATGCTTGCATGGCCGTGCTGATACATGCAGCATGGCTGGCGCAATGACCCACCTTTCCAATGCTCAAATGCACCTTCCAGGGCCAGCAAGCACAAGAGATCATGTCCCAGGGTGGCATGGTACCCACGGGGCTGGTGCTTGGTGAGCATTCACCGCACATAATGCAGTACTTAGACGTGTCGTTGCGAGTGAAAGTGGCATGGGGTGGAAAGTTCACAAAGGCAGCGACAGCACCCACAGCATGGAGCTCTTCATTAAGTTTAAACGTGTATACTCTTTGGGGATGCAGATCTGTTGGCAAACGCCATGTCTCAGAGCGGCAAGACACGCTTTCTGGTTGATGGCTTCCCTCGCAAGCTGGACCAGCTGCAGGAGTTTGAAGAAAAGGCAAGAGAGGATTGTGCAGATGGCCTTGAAAAGCACAGGGCATAGATGTGGCTGATGTTGCAGGATCATTCACTGCACCTCTGCGTTGTGCTGACCTGCTTGCCTCCATTCTCCTGCCCTAATGCAGCCTGCTGTCAGTCCAGCGACGCTAGAAGCGCACTTGTGCTTGCCTGTTGATTCCTGCAGATCCAGCCTGCGGACTTTGTGCTGGCATTCACGCTGCCGGAGGAGGTGGCTGTGGCGCGTCTGGTGGAGCGGGGCAAGACCAGTGGGCGCGCTGACGACAATGAGGACACCATTCGGTCACGTATGCAGGTGTTCATGGCCGAGAGCCAGCCCGTGATTGATGCATTGAAGGAGAGCGGGCGCGTGGCTGAGGTCGATGCCCAAGGCAGCGTTGATGAGGTCTTTGCCCTGGTCGAGCCTATCATGGACAACCTGTGTGAGCAAGGTGTGTGAATGTCGAGTGCTTGTCATCAGGTTTTGCATGTGGTACTGAGGCAACCCGGCATGTGTTGCCTGCCTATGCAACTGTGCCAGAAACAGCATGCCTGAGGAGCGGCATGATGCCCATTGAAGATTGTTTGCTACATTACTCCACTGCAGCGGCGGCAAAGGAGGCTGCCATTGCACAGCATCTTGATGAGCAACCCCCTGCTGCAGAGGATGAGCATCCAGCAGCCGAGGAGCCACCAGCTGCAGATGAGCCCGCTCCACCTGCGGAGGATGCAGCTGCAGCAGATGCCACTGTAACTGAGGACCCTGTCCCTACAGCAGAGGATGATCCTGCCACCACAGACGAGGCCCCACCGGCAGGGGAGGTACCACCAGCAGAGGAGGCACCTGCAGGAGAGGAGGCACCTGCAGCTGAGGAGGCACCTGCAGCTGAGGAGGTGCCAGCACAGCCTCCAGCGGAGGAGGACCCCACAGGAGATGAGGAGCCTGCAGCCGACGAGCCAGCTGCAGCAGAAGAGGCACCACCAGCTGAGGAGCAAGCTACAGCAGATGAGGCTCCAGCCGCAGAGGAGCCCCCTCTTGTTGATCGGGCTGATCCTGTTCAGCTGCCCGACAGCAGCAAGATCGTGTTTGTGCTGGGCGCACCAGGTGCTGGCAAGGGCACACAGTGCGCAAAGATCGTGGAGCAGTACAGCTGGAAGCACCTGTCCACTGGAGACCTGCTGCGTGCTGAGGTGAAGGCAGGCACGCCGCTGGGCCAGGAGGCTGCAGGCATTATGGAGGCTGGTGGCTTTGTGCCCACCAGCA
>QAXD01000023.1:151800-231792 GCA_004335575.1 Haematococcus sp. NG2 | reverse complement strand
CATGGTGACTAGCAGTGCCGACCGCTTCCTTGTGGATGGCTTCCCCCGCAAGCTGGACCAGTTGCAGGAGTTTGAGGCCAAGGTCAGACATTAATGCAATTCCAACCTCCTGACGCTGCATCAATGAAGTGTCCTGCCAACATGGTTTGCAGCAAGACTTAACAGATTAGTGCAGCCCTTGAGCTTGTGTTGCTAATCCAGCATGCTGCGTCTTGTGTGATGCATTCTTGCCTGCAGATCCGGCCAGCTGATCTGGTGATGGTGTTCACCCTGCCGGAGGAGGTGGCTGTGGCGCGTCTGGTGGAGCGGGGCAAGACAAGTGGGCGCGCTGACGATAATGAGGAGACCATTCGGTCACGTATGCAGGTGTTCATGGCCGAGAGCCAGCCCGTGATTGATGCATTGAAGGAGAGCGGGCGCGTGGCTGAGATTGACTCCCAGGCCTCAGTGGATGAGGTGTTTGAGAAGGTGCGGGAGGTGCTGGATGCACTAGAAGGCGTGGCTGTGGCTGCACCAGCTGATGATGAGGCACCAGCTGCTGCAGAGGACGCACCAGCTGCAGAGGAGACACCTGCAGTGGAGCCTGCTGCTGAGGAGACTGCCCCACTGGACCAGCCAACTATAGCAACAAATGACGCAGTGCCAGCCAGTGAGGAGCCTACAGCCGACGAGCCAGCTGCAGCAGAAGAGGCACCACCACCTGAGGAGCAAGCAACAGCAGAGGAGGCTCCAGCCGCAGAGGAGCCCCCTCTTGTTGATCGGGCTGATCCTGTTCAGCTGCCCGACAGCAGCAAGATCGTGTTTGTGCTGGGCGCACCAGGCGCTGGCAAGGGCACACAGTGCGCAAAGATCGTGGAGCAGTACGGCTGGAAGCACCTGTCCACTGGCGACCTGCTGCGTGCTGAGGTGAAGGCGGGCACGCTGCTGGGCCAGGAGGCTGCAGGCATTATGGAGGCTGGTGCCGACCGCTTCCTTGTGGATGGCTTCCCCCGCAAGCTGGACCAGCTGCAGGAGTTTGAGGCCAAGGTGAGACACACCACTCAGTACAAACTGTGATGCTGCTTGGTTGAGGTGCGCAGTCATTATGTTTGCTTTGTGACAGGGCCACATCTCCCTATTCCTTCGACCAGGTTTCACATTGGCATGCTGTATCTTGCACGGCGAATTCTTGCCTGCAGATCCGGCCAGCTGATCTGGTGATGGTGTTCACCCTGCCGGAGGAGGTGGCTGTGGCGCGTCTGGTGGAGCGGGGCAAGACCAGTGGGCGCGCTGACGACAATGAGGAGACCATTCGGTCACGTATGCAGGTGTTCATGGCTGAGAGCCAGCCCGTGATTGATGCATTGAAGGAGAGCGGGCGTGTGGCTGAGATTGACTCCCAGGCCTCAGTGGATGAGGTGTTTGAGAAGGTGCGGGAGGTGCTGGATGCGCTAGAAGGCGTGGCTGTGGCTGCACCAGCTGTTGATGAGGCACCAGCTGCTGCAGAGGACGCACCAGCGGCAGAGGAGGCACCAGCTGATGATGAGGCACCAGCTGCTGCAGAGGAGGCCGCTGCTGCTGAGGCACCGGCTGGCGAAGAGCTAGCTCCAGCGGCAACTGAGGATGCCACAGCAGCTGCTGATGTGTCCAATTTGGCAGACCAGGTGCATGCCATCCTTGTGATCAGCGGCCCGAGTGGTGTGGGTAAGGGCACACTCATCTCACGCCTGATGACCGAGCACAAGGACAAGTTCGGCTTTTCCGTCTCACATACCACACGTGGGCCACGCCCTGGGGAGGAGGATGGCGTACACTACCACTTTGTGACCAAGGTACGCCCGATGGTGTGCACAGTGTTGGGATGATCGTGATCGCTGCAGTGTGAAGCAGCAAGTTCCGCAGGTTCGGCAGCATGGGACTGGTATGGATGGTGCAGGGAAAAGATGGTCGAATGACGGTATGATCATGTCACCTATGTTCGTCTGTAGGCTGAGATGGAGGAGGCCATCGCACGCGGCGAGTTCCTGGAGCATGCTGCTGTGCACGGCAACTTCTATGGAACAAGCTTGAGGGCTGTGGCAGCTGTGTGCACAGCAGGCAAGATCCCTGTTCTGGACATCGATGTGCAGGGTGCTGCCAAGGTGGGTCCATGCTTTTCAATCTGGAGATGCATCTTCAGTGTGCCGATGCTGAAGCTGCTCTTGATGGACAGCTGTGCAGCAGGCTGCCTGCACGGACCTCTCACATGCCCAAACCCGCGGCCGCACCATATGCACATGTGCAAGCTGCACAGATGGTGTCAACACGGCTCATGCACAGGTGCGTGGGAGCGTCGTGGCCTCCAAGGCCACGTCCATCTTCATTGCGCCCCCTTCCATGGAGGAGCTGGAGGCGCGGCTGCGGGGGCGCGGCACTGAGACCGAAGACCGCATCCTGGCTCGCCTGGCCAATGCCTCGCGTGAGTTGGAGGCCGCAGGAGAATACAACGAGGTGGTCGTGAATGGCGACCTGGCTGCGGCGTACGCTGCACTGCTACAAGCGATTGAGCGGTGCCTGCCAGGCACGTTCTCGCCAATCGACCTGGAGGCCGCTGGCCCTAGCCATGTGGCGGACGTTATCGAGCCGTCCGCTGATGCAGCATCCCGTGCTGAGGAGGTGCCAGCTGCTGAACCTGCTACTGAGGCTCCTGCTCCTGCTGCAGAGGAAACAGCTGTTGCACCAGCCTCCAAGCCAGCAACTCCCCCTGCCAGCTCCAAGCCTGCCACGCCACAGGTGCGGTCCAAGCCATCCACACCCCTGGTGGACCCCAAGCCTGCAACCCCACCTGCCGGCTCCAAACCTTCAACACCCCTTGGTTCCAAACCTTCAACACCCCTTGTTGAACCGAAGCCTGGGACACCTCAGGCGGCGTCCAAACCCGCCACCCCCCAGGTCGCGTCCAAACCCACAACGCCCACAATGGCCTCGAAGCCTGCAACACCTCAGGTTGAGGCCAAGCCGTCGACACCACCTCCTGCTACAGCCGGATCCAAGCCAGCCACACCACCCCCAGCACCCAAGCCAGCCACACCCCAGGCTGCACCGCCGCCTGCTCCCGCCCCGCCTCGCAGCCCTCTTGCCGCATCTCGGGTGGCTGCTGCATCGTCCGTTGCCGTGCTGCCACCTCAAGTGGCAAGCGTCAAGTCGCTGCCTGTGCGGCAGTACATGGATGTGACAGTGGTGCCCATCCTGCGGGAAGGGCTGCGTGCACTAAATGATGCACGGCCCGGGGATCCGCTGCAGTTCTTGGCTGACTATCTCCTGTCTGTTAGGGCCAAGATGGCAAACGGTGCAGCACCTGGACATTGAAAATGCAGCCAGGAGGGGGCATGTGAAGGGCAACACGTCTGAAACAGCAGCGAGCCGAGCACGTCGCCTACTTCAGTCAGGGCGGGGATGCTGCCGATGCTGTTCAGCAACATACAAATGTGGCTATTCATCTGTACTATGTTACATTGACGAGCGCTGGGACTGTTCTACACACCATATGGCTTTGAACATGGGACGTTGACGAGGCGGTCGGTTGGTCATTGGAAGTTTTGTGACCTAGCGACCTTGCCTTGGACCTGCTACATTACCTGGCGTGATTTATGGAAACGAAGTTACTTGGCGGATGATGTGCAAGGAGTGTAACATATCTCGCTTGGTCTGCATCCAGCGGGTGGTGGGGAAGATCCAGCAAAACGCATGCGAGTGAGTATGGCGCGCAGTAGCTGGAAATATAGCCATTCGCACAATGGTGCGCAGGGCCAGTTGCCAGCATGGTTTGGTACCAGGGACCCGGAACATCCACTTGAGAGGTGAGGTCCGCTAATCAATTGTCAGTTTTATGTTTGCAATAAGCAACAGTACTGCCTGACTCATGTGGTGACGTATTGATGGGTGTTGGTGCAAGTGCAAACTCCGCTATAAGTGCAAGACCGTTGTGAATGCATCCTGTTTCATGTATTGGGCAGCTCCCAGCTTAGGCTGGGCTGACATAATCAAGCACTGATTTCTCTGAAGCTTCTTAACATGCGGTCCCTTTTAAGATCTCAGGCTTTCCTTACGAACGTTGCTCTCGGTAGGGCAAAGAGCACTACACAGGCTGCTCAGAAGTTCACCCCATGCAAGCTGGAGGAGCCCCAGAACTGTGCCCAGGCCACACCTAAGGAGATCCAGGTGATATCTGCTGCTGTAAGCTTTGGAACAACTCTTCAGATTGTGCATGTTCAGTGGACATGGCAAAAGCGTGCAGCGTCTGTCACCAACTCTGTTTGAGGCTCGGTTGTGCTGCAGGGTCTCATGCCCTTTGGATACCAGATAGCACTGCATCGGTGAGTTTAGACTGTGCATGCGAGCAGCTGCGCACCTGGCCATGTAGCTGTTGACTGTGCATGGCAAGCAGCCAAACACCGCACATGGTGCGCACCACGCAGGCACCGCTCCTTCATGGACCGAGGAATCCAAGTGCACTACAAGGTGCAGCCCTGCATGCCTGTGTGTAGCAGAACAGGCCCAAACAGTGGACGGCACACCATGCCCACATAAACTGGGTTTGATCGTCATGGTGTTTGCTCATGTCGACATGTGCTGGACGCACATCATATGGGCTGCAGCAGCGTGTTGGGGTTGAAGGCTCAAACGCCTCAAAGTTAGAGTGTCCATACAGGCAGAGCCTGGCTGTGTGTATGATGGGCTGTTTACCCTCGGCCGTGTGTGCAGCCCAGTGAGGATGGTGTGTTCCAACCATCCATGTCCGTGGCGCACAACAAGCCGCGCAAACCCAGCGACTCGTACCTGTCCCTGATCTACCCCTTTTCAACCAATCCAGCTCTGTGCGACCAGTACAGGTACACACTTTGCAGCTGCCCATGCCATTGGCAGACACACGCTCAGATGTACAGTATATGGGGCTGCCGCAGCAGGCGTGGATGTCACACCACCATAGTCACGCTCCGTGACTTGTGTGCTGTGCAGCATGCGTGCATGTCATATTGCTCATTACATATTGCACATTACTTCGGCTGGGATGGATGCGCTGCATGCTCACAGGCGGTTCACAGACGATCGTGTCAGGCTAGGCCTGCTGCTGGAGGACTTTGACACCCTAGCTGGTGCGTGCGCTGGCAGCTTCATACCAGCATGGCGTGAATCCCTCATGCACCGCTGCACAGTTCCAGAATAACCAAGCTAAGTGCCTCATAGCACCCATTGTTACTTGTGTCCCATTTCCTGTACACCGTCAGAGCCAGAATCACGTGCATGCAATGCCCCAATGACATGCATGCAGGCGACATTGCTGGGCGGCACGCAGGGCTCCTTGGCATGACACCCGCCACAGCATTCGTTGACCGCATCTCCTGGCTGACGTATGCATCAGTGGCAGCTCATGAGGAGCAGCAGCATCCCGTTGTCCCGCGCATGCCAGCTTCTGCCCGCATTGAGCAGCAGGCCACCAGCAGCTCAGATGCAGCCACAGCACACAGCAGCATGGCAGGAGGGCAGGCAGGAGAGGCGGGTGAGGAGCAGGATGAGGAAGGTCTGCGGCACATGCAGAGCATTACTCTCCACAATGACCTCCGGCTGGCTGGGGAGGTGACATGGGTAGGGAGGTCCTCCATGGAAGTTCTCATTGAGCTCAGTGTGAGGCCTGCTGCAGCCCTGCCGTGGTCACATGTGGGCGTTGCGTACTTTGTGATGGTCATGCGGGATGCAAGCGCAACGGAGGCAGTACGTGTACCGCCACTGCTGCTGGAGACGGCATCGGAGCGAGCGCGGTTCGCGCTGGGCGAGCGGCACATGGTGCGGCGGCGGCAGCGCGCGGAGGAGCACTGGCGCAACCAGCCGCCCAAGGAGCACGAGGTGTGTGGGCCTCTGCGGGCACTGGAGTGTGTGTGTGCGACTGTTTCCCTTCTGCGCTTTCCATCACGCACACATTCCATTAAGCTGGTAAACAAAAAGCGCCCTCCCACAGGTTGTGCTTGTGCAACCAACCGCACACCCTCCTTGTGTGCACCACAGGTGCGGCTCATCCACGACCTGGCAATCCGCAGTGCTGCGCAGCAGCAGGCCCTGAAAGCATCCACTGCCACTGCGCGCCAGACACAACCCAACCCACATGTGACCACACACCAGAGCCTTCAGCACAGCCCACTCACAGGGTTGAGCAGTGGGTCTGCAGCAGCGTCGCTGCCGCCTGTGCCCATGCGGCACACGGAACTGTGGAGCAGCGTGCTGATGCACTCCCAGGTGTGTGTGTGTGTGTGCGCGCGCACGCGCACGTGCCTGCGGCGCCAACCTACTGCGGCACTTCACGTCTTCGCTGGTACTGCTGTGTAGCCTGCCAGATTCACTCACCGTCTTGGAAGGCAATGGGGTAGCCATGCTCATGTGGGTGATACGGTATTACTGATATCCCTAGATGGCCATCAACTGCGTGCATGCTCACATCCCTTTCCTGCTTGCCCTCATCCCCATTCCTGCCTGCAGGACCGCAACAATTTCAACCGCATCTTTGGCGGCCACCTGCTGCGGCTCGCATTCGAGCATGCATTTGCGACGGCAGGCATTCACGCAGGGGTGCGAACGTGCAGATGGCCCCCCATTCACACGCACTTGCCAGCATGACAACTGGCACACATGGGCAAGGGGCTGTTTGGGGATAGGGGCATTCCCGCTTATCTGGCTCCAACCGGTGTGTTGTCTTGGATCGTCTGGGTCCATTGATTGGCTGACACTGCCTGATCCTTGTGCTGCATGCCAATGCACTGCCTGAACGCAGGAGTGGTGTGATGCTGTGAGTGCAGATGATGTGGCGTTCCTCATGCCCGTGCCTATAGGGGTGGTGGCACAGCTGCGTGGCAAGGTTGTGTACACACACGGACCGCTGCTGCGGGTGAGACGAGGGGGAAGTGACTGTGCAGATGGAATGGGGGGATGGGTGCGACTGGTTCTTCTTTTCCAATGGTCCGGCAAGATACATTGCTTCCACAGAGTGTTGTGCTGCAGGTGTTGGTGCTGCCTATGTTGCCCCACCTGTCGGTCAGTCTAACATGGGTTGTGGACTGCCCCTGTGCCCTGCGTGCACGGACGAACCTGGCACACTGACACAGGTGCATGTTGAGGTGCTGAAGATAGAGCCAGGCACCGCTGGCTCACCTGTTGTCACCAACACCTTTTCGTACTCCTTCCTCTGCCGAGGGTATGTCCACACTCCGCACCCTTGCTGGCGCGCATGGATGACTGCATTGGAAAGGCGCAGCGCGCTGGCTCTGAAGCCGTCGAGTGCATGCACTAATGCTGTTCACGTACCAACTGTATCAAACCAACATGCTTAGCACCCTCAAGCTTGAACGTGCCTACCAGTCGTGCCCTGCATGTCTGACACGTGCACTGTGCATGCATAGAGGCCCCGTGCGCCCCGTGGTCCCTGAAACCGTGGTAGATGCCATGGAATACGTGCACGGCCGCCGGCAGCAGCTGAGCCGGCAGGAGGAGGAGCATGCGGAGGACGCACGGATTGCAGCAGCTGCGGCGGCGGCAGCAGCTAAGGCGAATGGTGGCGCGGGCGGGGCAGGTGCCAGTGGGCAACAGGGCACGCGCTCAGCTACGCGCCACACGTGGCTGCTGGTCGAGAAGCCGGTGGGTGGAGGTGTGGGCGGGGAGGGAGGCGCGACCGTAGCACTGCCACAGGATGGGCCGACTCACGCATCCCGCTTGTGGTCCAAGCTGTGAGGCATGTGGCTCATGTGCAGGACACTGCAGTCTGCTGCAGCCACTTGTGTTGCAATATACTACATGACGACCAGTTGTGCGTGCTGGTTATGCGTGAGGGCGCAGTCATCCACAGGGGTTTCAGTGCGCCAGGATGTCACTTGCAGCATAAGTTGTTGCACAATGTTTGTCCTTTTTTGGCGGTAAGTATCTCCGGCTGGAATCTATGCAGAAACCACCGTGACAGTGCCAGCTTGTGATCGTGAGCAGTGCCACAGGAAGTACTTGATAATTGCAAGGGTGAGAGGTCTGAAACATGTGACAAGAGAGAGCATGAAGTGCAAAGTGCAAAGTGTGAGCTGTGTTTTAAAGGTTGTCAAGTAGGAAATACAGCTGGCCAGGTCTGGAGGACCACCAAGCCCATGCTACGGCTGACATTTCAGGAGCCATTGTAACAACCAGTCAATGAGTAATTCTTGATGTCCACATTTAGCCATTGCTTGCACCATCACAGAGTAGAAGGGCATGCATGTGAAATTGAAAGTATCATACAGTACATGATAGTATCAGTATATGATTGCTTTTGTCAACACAGCGGCAACATTTCTAAGGCGCAGAGGCCGTGTGACCAAGGTTTTGATTGTGTTCCTTAGCACTCAATAGTTTATCGCATCTGCAGTTGTACGTGTTGCACTGCAGCCGCAGCAGCTGCAACAGCGCTCATGTGGGGTTTATCATCCACAGGTGCCATCCCATTATCTGCTCCAGATGCCTGGAAAAGGAGGGCAGTGTATAAATGCAACACCTCATGCTTCACCAACTAAATACTGCGGCACTAACCTTGACAGTTGTCAAGTTAGCGCCCGCAAGTACAAGGCACACGGGGTTCCATGGACACACGAAGGTGTGGGTGTCCTCCTCCAGCACACTAGCACAACACCATGCGCAGCAACAGCCCTGCATGGCTGCCAGGCCTGCCACCCTTCCACCATCCGCAGCTCCCACAGCATCAACTATTCAACACCCCTCACCATCACTGACCACCACTTCTCCGTCAGTGCATCCACCACGTGCTCCCACATCCCAGCTGCATTCCACTTCACTCGTTGCAACGCGACCTTGCATGCATGGGTTCTGCTGAAATGTTGGCATACTGCCGCTCGCAATCTTAAGCCATGCAACATTGAAGAAACTCGCATGCTGATCCCCTTTTATCTCATCCATACTCCTGGGTCCCAGCTGCATGCTGCGTGGCATGGCCACCTGGGCCTTGCACTTCGGCCTTCAATCAAAGCATTACCTTGCCACCAACGCTTGAGGCCACCTGTGGTCACTTCAGTGCACAGCGCCAAACCTAGAACATACCGTATTGTCTCTATGCCGATCATGTGCACATCAGAAGAACCAACACAATGTCATGTTGCAGAGCGGGTGGAAGACGTAGATGACCTGCTCCTGAACAGCGCCCTGAAGCGGCCCTTCAAGCTGCCAGACGCAGACAGGGATGGAGGCGTCACACCACCTCCAGCACTTGCTTCAGCACTGGGTGTCTGCGCCTCAACCGAAAGGGCATGGCTGCGTGCGGCTGATATGCGTGCACTGCCTCCACGGCGCGGCAAGCTCAGACGCAGGAAGCCACCGCCCTCTAACAAGCCAGCGCTGTTGCCTTTTGCACCCAGCAGCGAGCCTTGCGCTGTTGCAGGTGCCTGCTGTGTGACTGGTATGCGGGTTGGCACTTGCCGTTCGAGTGGCCTGGCACCTGCCATGTCCTGCTGGATCTGGGCATTTGAGGCCACGGCTGTGGGAGCTCCGCATGCTTGCACCTCATCGCTGCGGCTGTGGGCCCCAGATGAGCGTGCTGTGGCACCTGGGGTGACCAGGGATGTGCTCCGCCCAGCGGAGGTGCTGTCCAGCAGCTGGTGGTGCCTCGTCCCTGGTTGGGCTGTTGGCCCTTGCGGCAGCATGGCCGCATCCTGAGCACTGCCACTGCGCCCATCCCCAGTCACAGCGCCCACTGTTGGCCTGGCCCCTGATGGGGCAGCCTGTTGCTGCTGGCTGACTGCTGCAACATGCGAAAGATTTGAGGGGGGGCTTGCCTCGGAGCTCTTCCCGGCCGCAAGGGTGTTGCAGCAGCTATCATTGACTGCTGCCAAGGTGGCTGCGCTTGTCTGTGCTGCAGCCGCAACAGCAGCTGCCTGGGCGGCTTGTGCCCTGCCAGAGCCTAGGGATGAAAGGAGCTTCAGACGCAACCTCAGCCCTGGCTTTGCGCGACCAGGCTTGACAGCTGAGGAGGCTAGTGCGGGTGTTGCTGTTGGTGCGGCAGGCAGCATTGGCCGAGGCGCAGGCTCCCCACCCTTGGATGAAATTGACAGGGGGGAGGGCTGGATAGCTGCACCTGAAAAAGAGCCATGTGCACGCATGGCAGACAAGGTGGGTGCTGGCACAGCCTGGCTGGCGCTGCTGGGCCCTGCTCCTGCCGGTAGGCCTGGCAGCGTGGCAAGACCTGCACCTGTGACATCCACCCGTGGACCGCCCAGAGATTGGATGGCACAGCCGGCCTGGCTGCTGCTGCCGCTGTGCATACTGGCTTGGGAGGCGGTACCAACACCGCCCAAAGCAGCTGCTGAAGGGGTCTCAGGACGCGTGTCAGCCGAGCGCTTGGTCATGGAAGACTGACCAGATTGCAGGCATGACGCCTGCATGATGCCGCTGCTGTGCGTGGGCGTGTGGAGGAGGCCTGATTGGGAGGTGTGAGCACTGGTGAGAAAGCGGAGGGAGAGCGCTTGCGCGCTCAAGTTCCCAGCCGAGACCGCCCCCGATGCAAACAACGCACCCAATGGATGCGAGTGCGAAGCCAGCGTGGATGTGGATTGGCTTGCACCGCTTGGCACTTCGTGCACGGTGGGCAGTGCGCCAACAGCGTCCCCTGAGAGCATGTGCATTAGCACGCTGGGTGAGCTGCTGACTTCCACGGCACGCCCACCTGCACCGGCGGCACCCGCGTTGCTGCTGCGCCCAGTCACTAGCTGTATGCCCAGCTCGCCCCTGCCAGGGTGACTGTGGCCTACAGGCCACACACTGTGCTCTGTTGAGGCGTGCACCATTGAGCTGCGCAGTGCTGCGATGGCCACACCAGACGGGCTGCTGCTGGTGCTCGCATCTGTTGCTGATACATGCTGCAGCAGGCCCAACCCCTGGGCCCCCCCCCCACCAGAACCAGCATGCCGGTGCAGCAGCACATGATCATTCTGCAGAGCATGGCCAGTGGCGCCCCCATCTCTGTTCATGCTGCTGTCCTCCACACCGCTAGCCCTGGGTCCCACAGCACCTACAGCCACATCTCTACCTCGCCCTGCCTGATGGCTTGATGTGCTGCTGGGCATCAACGAGGATGCAGCATCATGCTGTGATGATGATGGTGATGCCATAGCTCTGACAGCTACGAGGTTGTTGCCATCGCTGACGCTGCTGCCCACCAGTGCCACCGTTGCAGGTGCGGTGGTGCTAGTGCTGTGGCTGCCAGCAATGCCAGAACCAGGCTTAACTCCACCAGCCCCCGAACTATCAGCCCGTTGCTCAGGTGCAACCCCAGCATCAACCCCAAAAGCATGCTGCCGAACTGAGGAGGTTGCAGGTGCGTGTTGTGTGCCAGGACCCAGGACATGGGCTGTATGCAGACTGGGACTGGGAGTTGCAGCAGGAGAGGTGCCTGGCGGCAGGCTGGGTGCTGTGAGCGCGGTCGCTGGCACACCAGCATGCAGTAGCTCCAGGAGCTCCAGGTCTGGTACATCCAGGTCTGTCATGGTGCGGCCGTATGTATCCAGCACTCGGCTGCCCCTGACATCCGTGCTGCCCTCCGCCGTCGAGTAACCGGTGAACGCAGCGTTGTGTGCTGCACTGGACAGGTTGGCTGTCCCCAGGTGCATGAGAGTGGCGTGGCTGCTGCTGATGGTGCCTGTGCCTGTATAGGTCAAGGATGATAACTCAGGAGGCAGGCCAGATGAGAGAGCCCCTCGGAAACCAGCAGTGCTGGCAGGCGGTGCAACTGCACCTGACTTGGTGATGTGCTGCTTGGTGTACTGCTGCCCACTGTACTGTGCCATGGCAGCAACAACACGCGCTTCTGCCGCAGGAGTAGCTGAAAGCAGCCCATCATGCATACTGGCCAACCACCTGGCCCCATTCTCAGAAGTGTCTGCTGCTCGAGGTGTGGACAAGGCGTGGGTAGACGGTACGTGAGACGCTGATGGCGCCCGTCCACTGTTGCAGCTTAAGTGGATGCTGGTGATGCTGCCCAGGTCGCTGCTGGCCATCACTGCCTCACACTTTGTACCTGCTCTGCCCCCTGCCATCGCGCTGCTGTTCCCGCCACCCTGCACAGCCCCCGAGGGTCCGCTGGGGACATGCAGTACCGCTTTGTGCCACGAGGTGCTCGGGCGTGCGGTAGGTGCGCTCCCGCTGCCCAGGCCACTGCCTGCTGGCTCCGGTCCGGTGTCGCCTGTATTGCTTGGTGCGGCAGGCCCAGCAGCATGGCCCGATGCATCCTGTGTGCCAGGGGGCCACCCATCAGGAGCAGCAGCAGGAGGCGCAGCGGAGGTGGCCAGTACCTCTGCACCTGTCCGCTGCTGCTGCAGCGGCAAATAATCTTTTGGGGAGCTGTGCAGCTGTGCACGCGCATTGCCCTGTGCCCTGACACCAGGCAGGGGCTCAACTGCAGGTGCAGCTCCTGCTGCCATGGCTTGTTCCGCTGTGCCTCGTGAGCTAGTAGCGGGCACAACGGCAGGCTGTTCAGCATCTGTGTCATGGGAAGGCTGCTTTGAGCCCAATTGTGCTGTGATGCGTGCAGGCATTGAGGGTGGCATGGACAAAGAGGGGAGGACAGAGATGTGCCGCGCATCAAGTATCCGACCTGTTGCAACACTGGGGTGCGACACGTGCCTGCTGGTATCAGAGCAGCATGCCACCTGGTGCACTCCAGGCAGGCCAGGGGGGTCCATTGAGTGCTGCACAGGCAGTGGCATGTCGGCAGGGATGGCAGCTCCATCAGTGCTGCCCTCTCCTGCCTGGCTACCAGCGGCTGCCAATCCCGAGTAGCCACCTGGGGCATGAGGTGCTGGGAGCAATGGTCCGGCTGCGCTAGGTAGGCGGGCTGAAATACGTCGCAGATGGAGCACATCATCGGTGGGGGCTGGTGCCCTATCCCCGGGCACGCTGCCGCTGCAAGGTGCATGTGGTGTGGACACCCTGGACTGCATGTGCAGAGGAGCGCCATGGGTGCCATCATGCAGATGTGGTTGCTGCTTCTGCGCAGCTGCGGGTGAGCCGCCCGAGTTGCTGCCATCGCCTGCCAGTGCGCTGCATGTACGGCCCTGTGTGGACTCGGAGGCGGCGCGCGGGGCCACGGCAGGCTGCGTGCCACTCAGGTCGTCATGCCCTGTCCCGCGCTTGTGTGGCATACTGGCTGCTGTGGGCCGGGTCAGTCTCCTGGACCCAGGTGCTGTCTCCCCTTCCAACCACCATGTCTCCATCAGCCCCTTGCCCTTGACCTCGATGGGGCCCCGGTACGACCACACGAAGTTGTTGAGGTGGGCCACGTGCACATGCGTCTCAGCGGACACGTGGATCCGGCCTGGCTCACCGGTGGACTCCATACGTGAAGCTGTGTTCACCACGTCCCCAATGACAGTGAACTTGCGCCTGATGGTGCCCACCACACCGCTCATCACGCGACCCGAGTGGATGCCGATGCGCACCTGCACAGGCAGACCTGTGTGCGGGTATGCCACCCGGGAGGCCTCCTGCCGCATAGCCAGTGCATAGCGCAGAGCATGTTCCACATGGCGATTATCAGGCGCCAGCAGCCCCGTGGCCACAATGTAGCAGTCCCCGATCGTCTCCAGCTTGTAGCACGCTGGCAGTTTGCCGCACAGTGCATCAAAACGCGAGTACTGCAGCGCAGATTGATGTCCACGCCAGCAAACAACATGAGAACTATCATGAGAATGGTTTGACATGAGGCCGTCTGCACTCATACTAGTACAGACCATCCCACCAGGCAGTAGCAAAGCCACAAGGCCTTGTAAACGCTGTGCATTCCTTGCCGTGCTCGCTGCACATGAGATGCGGCGCCACGCACCAGCCGGTTCAGCATGTCCATCACCACTTCAGGCGTGCATGTGGAGGCCATGGACGTGAAGCCAACCACGTCACAGAAAAGCAGCGTGCAGTTCTCGTGCCACTCGGCAAGCTTCAAGTTGCTGGAGGCACCACCCTGTGACGCGCTGGTGTTGGAGGTACGGCCAGGGGTTGAGGAGTAGGCCGCGCACACATGGGAGGCTGATGGCGTGCGCCTGATCGACGCCGACGGCCCCGGTTGCCCCACCGAATGGAAGGCGGCCTTCAGCACAGCTGGGTTGGGTAGGGCGGCACGCAGGCGCCGCTCCATTGAGCTTGCTGCACTGCCCGCATTGCTGCCCGTAGCTGTGGCTGTGCTTGTGGCCAATGGCACACCAGGGCCGGGGACACCACTGGGCTGTGTGCTACTGCCAGCCCTTGTATGCGGCCTCACATCGCGCTCCTCTGAGCCCCCCTCATGGTCTTGCGCGTTGTCGGCAATGACGCCTGCGTGCAGCCGCGCCAGCGCCCTACTGCGCACGAGCCCAGACGCCTCATCTGTGCTGCCCATGGTACCCACAGCAAGTGCCATGTCCCCGCTGGGGGTACTCAGGCCTGTGTCATACAGGTGCGCTGAGTTGGCTGACGTGTCTGAACGGCCAAGGCTGTTCTGCAGGGTAGAGCGTGGCTTGTTTCCACCATCCGTGGCAGCTGCATCCACAGGCATAGACCGCATGTGGGCCACAGGAACAGAGCTGCCTCCAAACAAGGTGGTGTGTGACTTGGTAGCACAGAGAAGGCTGATGTGCTGCCCATGATCACCGCTGGTAACGCGCCGGTGCATGGGGCGTGCAGGCAGGCTGGTGCTGGCCGGCCCCTGCACTGCACCTCCTGTTGAACCTGCACCATCTGAGTGCCAGCCATCATCCGCCGTACCACTGTGCTGCTCATCCAGAGACCGCCCTCGCGGCCTGTGGCCATGGGTTTCCTCATGTTTCTCTGCGCCAGCATCCAGCACAGCCCCGAGCTGGGTGGAGTGCATGAGGGGCGCCATCAGCGACATGATCGATGAGGTGGCCACATGCAGCGCAGCCGACATGCGTTTGGGTACTTTCATGATCACGCGTGCCACAGTGCTAACGCCGTCATCACCGCCCTCGCACTCCCCAGCCCCCACCTCACTGCCATCAGCTGCTGCTGCACCATTATTGCTGCTGCCCCGTTCAGCAGGCAGCACGACCCTGGGCCTAGCCCGCTCATGCTGTGGTGCGGTGCCCACACCGCTGGCAGCCCCCGCCCGCTCCCATGACCCCAGCCGCCGCAGTGCGCTGCGCGAGGTGCGAGATGAGCGGCCCTCCGCCCCTGGGCCATCATCTCCCAGCTCCAAGGCACCTGCAGTCAGGCGATCACTGCCGCACCGGAACAGCCCTGGCGGCCCCTCAGGCTTTGAGCCGGCAGTACCCCTGGCCCCTCCCACACCTGGCCCGCTGCGCCTCAGGCTCTCACGCATGCTCCAGCCAGGGCCGCCTGATGCGTCTTCCGCAACAGAGCTGGTCCCGGCCCCGTCCTGCACCTCCGACAGCTCTGTTCCCACATCCTGAGACCATGTGCGACGCCGTGATGAGCCGCGGACTGCCAGCAGCGCGGGCAGCGGTGGCACGCTGTCCCCGCCAGAGTCCAGCATGTCCACAGAACTTGGCCTGTTGCGTGCGGCAGCCACGTAGCCAGTTGTGGCAGGCACACCCAAGGCCCGCGCAGGGCCGCAGATGCCTGCAGCAGTGCCCAGAAGGCCACCCACCGGCGCCTTGGGCACAGGCATGGTGCCCGTGGAGGTTGACAGCATTGTACCCTCAGGCGCGTCTCTGTGCCGCTGCACGTCCTCGCTTGCGGGCCGGTGCAACAGCGCAGATTGAGAGGCATGCATGGCCAATGCCAGAGCCCCTGACGCATCAAATCCTTCTGAGACCCGGCACATGGCGCCGCCTGAGATCACATGCGCCTCTCCACAGATAGCAGACGGGTGAAGCATCTGCGGCTGGACTGGCTGCGGTACTGTGTGCTGAACCGCCTGCTCCGAACGCTGGCCAGACCATTGATCACTGCCCTTCTGCGTGGACCCACCCCAAGAGGTGGCAGCATACGGGGCACGTCCAGGAGTCCCATAAGCCTCCTCGCTCCCAACTTCGGATGGCCTGGCCCCACAACCCAGGATGCTTGCATGGTGGGATGTCATGCGCTGGCCCACGGTGTGCATGTGCGCCTGTGCCAGGGTCGACAGCTGGCTGTCTGTCAGGCTGCTCACGCTGGCCTGCACCTGCAACACCTGCCCCGCGCTGGGCAGTGGGCTGCGTGCGGCTGAAGGCAGCTGGGCACCCGATATGCTGGCAGGACCTGACGCTGCTGCTTCTGGTGGCACAGCTGCTGCACATGCTGCGAGCCTGCCCTGCGTTGTGGGCCTGTCCCCCGCTCCTGCCTTGCCGCCTGGCCCACCACCATCTGCAAAGGTTGCTGGCTCTGGCCCTGCACTGCTGCGCACAAACAAGTGTGCTTGTCCGGATCCACTGAGCCGGCTGCGACCCGGTGGAAGGGGAACACAAGTGCCACCTGAGGCTGGGGGCTGCTGCAGGCTGGCATGCGGCCGCGCAGGTGAGTTGCGGCCGCTGCCGCTGCCGGGCCCTGACAGGTACACCACGTCCGTGGCGCTGTGCAAGCTACTGCGTCCAAACTCTGGAGTGCCGTGCGTACTGCTCATCGCGGTTGACATGGACAATAACGATGTCATCAGGTTGGATGGCTGTTGTGCGGCTGAGCTGCGAGGGGACACTGCCAGGCCACGCAGCTGCCAGCTGCTGCGGTTTACCCCCATCATGTCCAGGCTCCCCAATTCCTGGCTCGCTACCAGGCCTGCAGGGGGTGGTGGTGGTGTGCTTGGCTGTGGAGCTTGGATAGGCCGCCCGCTAAGGGTACGTGGCGGAGGTGCGATAGACATCGCCTCCCTCGGATGCCACAGGGAGGAATCCTCACCACCAGCCGGCCCTGTAGCATGATGGTCTGGTGCACCCATAAGGGGCCGGTCAGCTGCACGATTCGCCATACCAGAGTTCAGGAGGTCGGCGGAATCGATGATGGTGTCGCCCAGTCGCATGCACGCCTGCATGCCACAACAAAAGCACGTACCATGCCAGCAGATGCGTTGGACATGTGCAGACAATACGTGATGTGAAGCTTCTGTTTGAGGTATGATGCAGCTGCCGCTCCTGACAAGCCCATACCTGGCTGTCCACGCTCACCAGTGATTGAACAGCTGCACCTGCAGTACAGCATCCTGTCTGACATCAAACAGTTGCCTCAGCCAATCCAAGCAATACTCACTGCTGTGCCCGTCGTTTCTCCAGGGTCCACATCACTGTGCGCATGCGGCAGCGGCAGGGACATGCCCTCCACACCTCCCATAGACTCATCTTCGCCAGACGCATGTGTGCGGCCGAGCGCGCTGCTGGCGTGCAGAGATGTGCGACGGCCGCTGCGGCCGCCGCCAGCCAGCATGCGCTCATGCTCGCGCTCGAGCAGCGCATGAGCGATGTGTGCGGGCTGCAGCTCACAGTAACCAAGGCAAGAAGTGTGTTAGGGTGCACAACTGCACATGTAGGCTGCGTCTGCTACCCAAACCACAACATTAGTCAAGTCAATCAACTGTACAGTGCAGGTTGCATCTGACCAAGCCAGCAAGCACGGGGTCTATGCACAGCCACACACACACCATGACGTCTGCCAGAACACGGTGCGCGCTTGCAAGCTGGGCATGCAGCTCTGGGCCGCCCTGGCGCCCAAGCGAACCAGCCAAAAACGCCAGTGTGAGCCCTGCTAGGACCTCGGCTGGGCCCACTGGGTTGCCATACACAGCTGACTGATCACACGCTTGGGTGGGTGAGAACGAGGCGCACGCATTGCCCGTGAGCAGGATGAATACCTGTGCATCATCCAGGGCCAGCATACGTGATTGGTACTGTGATTCGAGGTTGAAAATCAGCACGTGCACCGTTGCGGGCACAACACATGCAGGCCTGGGTTGGTGGGCCCTACCACAACCCTATGCCCAGTAGCGATTAAGACACCACATGTCTATGCTGTGCGCTCCTGAGGATGCGCCATGATCACACGGAACAGTGTGCCACAACTGACCTGGTGCGCCACAAGGTTGAAGAGAGAGGGAACAATCGAAAGCATTGCAGCCACCTGGGCCACACTCTGCTTGCTAACAGGGCCATACCCCAGCAGGTAGTGGTTCATCTGAAGCTCAAGCGACCAACACACGCGCTGCCACCTCATCAGCAGCTGTGTGGCATGGCCCGTGCCGTTGAAGTTGAAGGGTGGCTGTGTGGCTGGTGGCTGCATGGCGCGAGACACCAGGCAGGCCACGGCCAGGGGCCCCAAACTGCACGATAAAAGGCTGCAAGCTGTGGCCGCCATACTGTGTGCAACCCCCCAACCTGTGGCACTGTTGGCTGACATCGTCTGTCTCCAGGTGGCAACTGCACACGGTATTGCGTGCGCCCCAATGAGGCATGGCGAGCCGAACAGCAGCAGGCTGCACGCAGCATGTGTAGGTTCACAACAGGTACTTCAGGGTCGGACCTCATAAAGGCACGGCTGGAAAGCCATGGCGGGAAAGAAATGACAACACGCCAACAACCATAGAAGCTGCCCGTCACCGTGCACTGTGCCCCAAGCTGCACACATCCATCTGTGCCACCACAGGGCATGCTGCTCTCGCAAACTCACCTTGGTGGGTGTGATAAGTAGACCATGACAAGGTAATGCCAGAGGCAGTAGTAATGCCACTGCACACCACAGGCAGAGTACACACATGCCGGATTAGTCAGTTGAATGAAAGACAGTGCAGTAGCAGCCATTGAGGCAGTCCATATGCTGCCTCCGTTACCATACATGTACACGCACCGCATCCTTCATGTCAGCGGCTGGGTATATGCGCATGAGCACGATGGTTGCGCTGATGCAGATGTAAGCATTGACAGCTTCCAATGGCCTTGCCCATTTGCGCATGGACCCAGGGTCCGGCAGCAGCTGCAGCACAACCTGTGGGAGTGTAAGGACAGGCAGTGGGGCAACAAGTACTTGTGCGTTGTGGCTTGGCTTTGAAGGGTACGCATGCAGGCGGCGTAGCCATGCAGCTAGCCAAAATGTTGCGGGCATGGAGCTGAAAAACAAATGGGCTGAAACCAGGGAGCACGGAATCCAGTGGTGGCCAAGCATACTGCATGCCCCGCACCATTGCTGTGCCCAGGACTGTTAAGATGGTGAGGGCCAATATTTCCAGAGCTGCACCTGTGGATGCATCCCTGACACGCCAGCAGTGCCTGGCCACCAGTGGGGACAGCAGTGCGCACAGGATGTGCCTGCAGGCATGGCAGGAGGTTAGGCACGGCCCCAAACCCCCATGAAACCAGCGTTTGCATGAGTGCATGCGGCCACATGCAAATGTTCTGGGCCAACTTGTTCGAGCATCGCAAACTTCTGAAACGCTTTGCTATCATTGCCGTCCCTTCCTTCACTCACCACGCTACTGACTTCCAATTGGTGCCATGTTCAGCAGCGGGCCCTACGGAGGCCGTCCCGCTTGTGTCCGCATCGCCGGGCGTCTCTGGGCTGCGTTCCATGGCGACTCTCAGGCCTTCATCCTCGTAAAAATCGTGTACATCGTATCAAAATTCCAACTGCTGCCAACACAACACGTGGTGATCAATGCCCCCTGAATATTCAACCACTGAGGCAGTATTGCTCGCCACATCCAGCCTGCCATGATGATGGCATTTCACTATCCTTAAACACGATGCACTGGGTGCTTGGATGAGGAGAATACAGCAATTCTTCACAAGTACTGCGGGCTTGCAGCCATACGACTTTCAACTGCCGACACACCTAACCGCACTGGAAGTCACCGCAGGCTCCTAACATAACAATTCCTGCTTCTAGGAGGCTCGTATAGCTTGCTCTGCAGTGGTCTTGCTGCTGTTCATCTACCCACTGTTCACGTCAGTCCGGCCCCAGCCTGCACACACTGACCCTCCCGATCCTCCTCACATTCATGTGCACACACAATGTCTCCAATTCCTTTACTGGGCTAGATCAGGCCGGTGCCACGAGGCATGCAGGCATGTGAGCACCTGCTCTTCAAAGCATCAGCTTGTGGAAATGGGTGGCTCATACGTGTGCTGGTTGCTGCATTGCAGCATGTTCCTCGAGTTTGAGGGGCCTGGCGTGTGCATTGTATGTGCAGCACTCACAGGAGTGCATCAACCTCCGCAGCTGTGACTGGTGCATGCACCTGCAAGCAAAGCACACGACAGTCGAGGGCGTGAGTTTGCCAGTTCATTAAATCATCCCTTGGCTCATGATTCCTATGTTAAAATCACGCCTGTGAGGATCGCCTGGAAGTGGTAGAAGCATGAGGGGGGAGGAGCATGAGGGGGCGAACCTCACATCATGAGCATGCACGCTGTAAAACAAGATTGCAGGCGGCAGGACATCCCCAGCATGTGTAATGTTATATATGGATTGGCACCTGTTGTGCCAGCGCCAGCCAATCAAATGCGCGTCGCTGCACATCTGTCCGGTTTGGCTCAGCGTCATGGTTGTAGTAAGTGAGGCGATCAAATGAAGCCGTAGCCTTCCAAGCCTTGCTGGGCACCATAGTGGCCATCGCATGGGCCTGCAGGTCACAAGCGCAGGTGTGCGGCAGCGGTGTTTGAGGCTGGTCCTTTTGCATGCGCCAGCAGGTATACCCAGCTCGCGCTGTTGGTCGATTGCATGCGCGGTTTTGTTGCGGTGACTGTGCCAACAATGCAGTAGCACTGCAGGGTGGCGTGCCACCTGCAAGCTGTGTGCAATCAGTGTTACACACCTGACTGTGCTCTTGGCTGCCGTCACAGCTGCCCTGAACTCCAAGCGTCTCCACGACTACAACACCAAGGTACCCCTCAGGAAGCCCCAGGCATTGCCCTGCACAGAATGCCAGAGCACGTAATCGTTGCTGCCGGGCCACCAAGAATACCGCGCTAATGCATCCCGCAGGACATGGTCCATGTGTGCTTCGGTGTGCGCACCTTTAAGCTGCCTGCCACGGAATGTGGCTTCCACCAGCTCCTCACCTCGGTTGCCTGCACACGCCCCTTCACCTACAGGGAGCAACACAGGACAGGTACAATCAGATCACCTGTCATTGAGTGCAATTCAAAACAAACATACTACCTTCGCATATTGTTTCCTGCAGCATGTGGACCACCCTCACTGCTTGGCATGACGCCGTGGCCTTAAAGGGCAGGTTGCGCAGCATTGCAGTCCCCCCAATGCCTGCAGGGCACACAACTTCACTTAATGTGTGTGCGACAGCCATTTTCACACCTTATGCAAGCGTCCACGGAAGGGGAACAGTTTTTATGAGGTGGTTGCGACCAACCACCTTGTGTGGATCTCCCTGCTGATGATATTGCATTTCTGAAGAAGGGTGTGGGCTGATTGTGAGTTTCTGTGTGCATCGCGTCCCCTTCCACTCGGAACCCTTGCCAGGCTAGGGGCAACCAGGAAGGATGGCCACTGTGCTAAAACGTATGGTTCAGCAGGTGCACCGCGCCCCTGCGCTTACACGGGGGATGGCTGACTACCACATACCAAAGCCCGACACAAGCATGGACCACGTCTTTGGCGACAGCAGTTTCCGCCTCCCATTCAACGTGCGAACGGTTGCTGCTTTCTACGCCTGGTTATGCACACTGTCTTGTCCGATTGCTGATTGAGTGCTAGAACTGCTGATGTTGCGCTTTGGGATGCAGTTCACGCCTCCCAGCATGGCCAAGACGTTCGGATTGACGATGGTCACCCTGGGCGTCTTTGGCTTCCCCATTTGGTTCGAGCTATACGATGACTGGAAGATGCAGAGCTTCCTGGCAAAGTGAGCTTGTGATCAGCAGCATGTCCTTCCAACGGCCCTTTGCATGTAATGCACGCATGGAACAGAGAGAAGGGCACCCATCATGAGCAATGGCCATGCATGCATGACGCGAACAGCGGCAGGACTGGCTGCTGGGGCATGTGCGGACAGAGAGTTGGGTGCAAACGCGTGGGCTGGCTTGGATTGTCACAGCGGGCACAGAACTGGAAGGCTGAACAGTGTTCATCATTATGACCCCGTGCACATCATCAGCACTTCAAATCCCCGCTTGCGCATGTGCTGTTGCTGTGCATCAGCTCCAGCATCATGATCAGGAGTGCGGCAGCTCACCACATGTTGTATTGCTTCGTGCTGCCATGCACTTGAGAGCGAATCTCTTCCTGACCACGCGCGGCTCTTTGAACTGTCCACAGGTTGGAAGAAGCGAAGGCAAGGAAGGCAAGCAGCTAAGAGGCGGTGCATGCTTGAAGCTTATTACAACCACATATCGTTCTTTGGGCTTTGTGGAGCAGAGCACGGATGCGTTGACAATGGGTACTGCTGAACTATGTAGCATGTGTAAGTGGACCAGACCTGCACCCAGCCGATGTCCCTACAAAGGCCAGTGGACATGCTCAGTGACAGTAACTGCAGGTTTCAGCACCTTATCTGCACCAGTTGTCATCTCGAATGCATGCATGTGTACGCCTATCCTTGCGGTAGCTCAGCAACCAACGTTGCATCTCCAAAACTCTCAGGTATCAGTCAATCCCTTCCCTCCATACTGCACCCCACAGTGTTATGGTGTTGGGCTTGCTGCTTTACTCTGTAGTTGGCGGTGCCAGTGGCTCTGGTGGAAGTTTGAACACCGGTGCAGGTGTTGTGCGTGGGAGGTGGCAGCGCTCGTCATACAGCAGTGAATCTGGGCAAGGGCCAATATGAATGCAACATTGGCCACTTTAGGACATACTGACACAGCTGCTGATGCAGCTTAGCAACAGCACAAGACCGTGCTGCATGGTTGGGCGGGCATCATGCATCGACGAGCGTTGCATCTTGCATGATACATGAGATGTCACGCAAGCTATCTGGCAGCCGCCTTACCAGCCACCATCTCCTGCTCCTCATCATTCTTCCTAGCAGCGTACTCCTGCCACCAGCTGCGCCATGTGAGTTTCAATGCCTGGCTCATGGATAAGTTTACTGACTCCAGGCGTTCATTTGGGCATCGCCTTCCCTCATGCCAGCTTGTGGATGTGCTTAAGAGCACTGATTTGCAATGGCCCACACTGGTCCGAGTGTCCAACAATACATGGGTGGGTTGCTTGTAAACCTCCAGCACACCCTCCCTACCTGTGAAGTGACTTGTCCAGCTTGTTGTGTTTTTCTTCTTCGTTGACATCTCCACGGATAAACGCCAGCATCTCTGGTGAAAGGGCTGGCTTCGGGGGTACTTGATCACCCATTTCTTTCAGGTCAGCTATACTACAGCGGAAAGATATAAAGTTAAAGCCAAAGTATGAGTTGTCCCCTCGTAATACAAAAGAGAAATGATGAAGAGTGATGACCTTGGACTCCGCTGGCCCTGCACGCCACGGCGTGCATTTATTCCAAGTTGCATTTGGGAGTTTGAGCTTCAGGCCACGAGAGGGCCGTCCATGGTGCATGTTCATGTCAGAGCCTTTTGATTCTGTGCGCATCAGCGCAGCTGGCACTTTTTTATTGCGCAGAACATGGCCTTAGCGCGTCTGCTCTTGACCCTGGTCTGCTGCGTCCTGCTTCTGCAGTTATTGCATTACGCCGAAGCACAGGAACAAAATGTAGCAGCGCTTCAAGGGCAGACGGCGGCAGTCAGTAAGAAGCCACCCCCGAAGAAGCCCCATCCTCCACCCAGGCCACCAAAGAAGCCCCCACCCAAGCCCCCAAAGAAGCGACCTCCACCACCGAGGTCGCCGCCTCCACCCAAATACAGCACAAAGAAATTGAAACCTCCGCCTTCTCCCTCGCCATCACCACCTCCTCCAAGTCCAAGGCCAAAGTTAAAGCCAGCCAAACGTGAGCCACCTTTGCGCCATTACTACGGGAGGCCGATGCGATTGAGTGCAGGAATGCTTGTTGCATGAGTGGGGTTGACCACTGGGGCCTGCGGCGTACATGGCAGTCAGCAAAGAAGGTGACAGATGCGACAGTTCACGTCCATGTTTGCATGACAGCTGACGCAATGCATGCGCATGACTCGCACGCAGCACCTCCACCACCCTGGTCACCTCCGTCGCCACCGCCAGTTGCCCCATCACCGTCGCCGCCACTGGCCCCGTTCCCGCCTGGGGCACCGCCTTCGCCGCCAGGACCGCCATCACCAGCCCCGCCCTCTCCAGCACCTCCCACCCCACCGTCCCCCTCTCCCCCCAGCCCACCAACCCCTGCACCTCCTCCCCCTCGGCCCAACTACCTGGATGTCTGGATCTTGGCAGGTGGCAGGTGTGCTGACACCACCCATCGTCAGCTGCAAGCATAAGCTTAGGCTTACACTTCGGTGTTGGTGGTTCAGAGGAGCACAACAGCTGCAGGCACAGCTGGGGCCAGTATGGGTTGGGTTAGGGCACATGGTGTGCAGTGTGCCCACCACTGCCACTGCATCTGCATCATGTGTGCAGCTTTGCTGTTTACGCATATTTTTCTGCAACATAAGCGCTGGGTGTGCATGCTGGTTGAGGGACATATTACACGCGTCATGTATGACCGCAGCAACACGTGGGGGGATAACGGGCCATATGATGGGGAGCCTGGACTTGATCCACCGTGTGTGTGGGAGCGGCAAGACAAGACGCTCATGTGGTCCTTCCTGGACCAGGTGCGTGCATGGCATTATGAAGCTGGAGCAGCAAAGGCTAGGGCGCCATGCAATGCCTGGTGTGTACCAAGCCATGCATAACACAGCTGAGTGCATAATAACCCAGCTCTGTGACCGCCGTTGTGCTTCTACAGAAATGGCTGCCAGCTCTGAAGAACATGCATCAGAACTGCCAGATAGAGTACCACACATATGACAACTACACTGGGCCAGGTGCGAGTCCACTTCGCCAAAATGTTTTACAGATGGCTGTTAGGGAAAGTTCATTTGATAATAATAATAACACGGCGTTTCACAGATGTTTCTGCATGCCGGAGCCTAACAGTTCATCTGCCAACAAACATATCTAGACGGACATTGATGACAGGTTGCATGGACTCTGAGTCATTTGACTCCTTATGGTGCCTTTGATGCACCCCACCCCATCCCCTGCAGGCATCCCCTTTGCGAATGCTCTGCTGGACATGGGTGTGTCAACACGTGTGGGCTTTGTGCCCACTGCCATGGGTGGTGTAAATCTTTACAACGCATGGATGCCCGACAACCAGTACGTAATGGAGTCATACTGGGAGCTGACAGCAGCCAAGTGCTGATGCCGCTGTCGCAGCTGGGGCCACGGACTTCTAGGCGTGCAGCACTCAAGCTTGCCAATGCTTGTGGGCAGCAACATGCATCATACGTTCATACCCTCACGCAGCGTGCATACCCTGTGGCCTGTGCCAGGTGGCTGTACCCCCGGATGCTGAACCAAACACGGCGAGCAATGGCAGCCGCTGGCCCTCTAGGACGGTTGCGCGGCCTGATCATGATGATTGTGGGTACTGTAGGCTGCGATGCCCTTGATCTTGGTGCGTGCAGCCAGTGATGAGATGCTCTGTTTGTCCCTCTTGCAAGCTATGTTTGATACCCAATCGCCCACCAATCACAGGGGGAGGGTGATGCGATGGAGATCTACAACTCCGTCAGTGACTACAACCCTGATGGGACTGTATGGTCATCCAGGTGACACTGCAGCAATAGTCACTATCTGGTTCATCCCTGCTTGCATGCTGGTGCACCCTGTTGTTGCCTTCAGTTAAGGCTGCTGCAAGCACGCAGCAATGCCATAGCAGGCAGTATGATGCGCAACACACAAAAGCTGCCTCGACTACCATGCTGCAGGTATGGGGCACTCCTGAAGCAGTTCATTCAGTCATTGCGCAAGGATCTGTCGAAGTTCAACCCCAACCTCCCCGTCATCCTGGCGCTGCAGGTGGGCTGCCTACTTTCTATCATGTTTGTGCAAAGTACATTGCAATGGTTCAGTTGATTACAGCGTGCAAAGCTGATGCCTATGCTTGTGCTGCTCAAGTTGTACGTGTTGTACGTGACACATTGCACACGGGTTGAGGCTGCTTCCCATTTAAACAACCACCATGATCAAAAGCACAGTGTTATTGTTGGCCTCTGTGCTGCAGGCCGTCAAGGACCGTGACAAGGTGTTCCCCTTTATCCAGAGCATCCGGGACCAACAGATTGCCCTCATGATGCCTAACCTGATGAAAGCAGACATGGAGGTGCGTGTGCCACATGCGACAGCACCAGCACAGCTGGCTTCCGTGGTTGGTCCATGCTCTCATTCGCCCTGGGCATCCAACACCCACAGGGCTGCAAGATCTACCTGGTGGACTTTTCCGGCTTTGATGGGTACCTCGGGATCTATGGCTGGGTGCGTGCATGGCAGCCTGCACTTGCTGATCCTCTGCTGCTATCGCGTGGGCGAGCGTTGCCTTACCACCGGCTTGACACAACAATAAACCGGAGTATCACAGCTTCCAGGTTGCCTTCTGCTTGACTGCTGTTACGCACAACCATGCAATTGCTACAACTCACCAGCCCAGATGGACACCTGGTAGTATTGCAAGCGCTGCAATCCTCTGGTGGTGCGCACACAGGTGGGGTGGCAAGGCGTGCACCTCTCCCGCAGTGGGCAGTGCTGCATGGGTCAGCGCATGGCAGTCGCATATGCACAGAGCTTGGCCAACTTGACTGGGCAGGCTGAGTAAGTTGTGCACCCGCATCCACCTCAGTCACAGCTGCAGTGCTCGTGAGAATGCCCAATGGTCAGCTGCCGTAGCCACATGCTGGGCACATGCAACAGCTGCCTCGCTCTGTCCCATGGCCCACGAAGCCACGTCGCATTGGATGATGACAGTGGTTGTTTTGAGTGCAACTTGGTGTATTCACGAACCATATTCTTTGTGCTCCCCCATACTTCCTCGCTTTTCGCTGGTTGGTGTTGCTGTGCGGCTGGCACACTCTCCAAAGGTGCTCTTCAGAACAATCGCCGATGTCACAGACCCTCACAGAGCGTGAACATGTATTAGAGTCAGAAGTCTGGGCTGGAGAGGCAAGTGCAACTGAGCGGTGTGCAGGGTCACTTAGGAGGCGGCAGCGGGGATCCAACATCGCAGGGTCGGGGTGAGGTTTTTGGTTCTTAGTCCAGGCATGGTGATTCTCCGTCTGGTTATTTGCTCTCTTGCTATCGATACCTGCTGGCTTCTGCTGCTGCGCCTCTGCCACATGTGCATGTTTTAGCTGTGCACATGTGCTGCATACTATGGGTTCCCATGCAAGTTGGTGCTTCTCAGTCTACTGCTGTTGCCTTTCTGGAGCGCACTGCTTTTTCTTTCATCAATACAAATTCATATTCATGCATTAAAGGAATGTATGGAGGACGAGAGGACAAGAAGACACAGGAATGAAGGATTCCAAGCACAAGAGTGACATGACTGGGACTCACACTGGTCATGTGTAACTGCTGCTTGACTCTATGGTGATCTTCTCCAACACCACAGTGCACAACCGCCAGCAGTATCATTTCAGCTCCAGTATAGGACAGTGAGGATGTAGGTAACATGGACGCATCATGGAGGGGGAGGGCCCGAGTGTCTTCAGCCAGCTGCACTACTCAGTTCAGCAACAAATCCTGGCACACCTGCGCACACTGCGTGACATCCACCACTGTTCCTTGACATGCAAGGAGATCCGGGAGCTGTGCTTGTCCCTGGTGCAGGAGGTCTGTGTTATGATGGTGGTTCTGCCTCATGCGCATATTATGGACAGCCATGTACTCAGGCTTGCAGCATCTGCATGGCTGCCTTCGGATGGGTGATGGGCCTGCTGCTGGAGCAGCCAGCATGCACCGTAATCCGTGCGTGCCATGATGCATCATGCATGTGGCAGGTTCGCATTCCGCGAGGAGCGACGCCACACCAACTGCACCAGCAGGCAGCCAAGGTGCTTCAAATATTCCCATCAGCACAGAGTATTGTGACAAAAGGAGATCTGACGAAGCTCAGGCCAACGGATGTGGACGACCTTGTGCCCAAGTTGGCGATGTCGAGGATCATCGAATGGCGAATACAGGAATTGCTCTTGAGCTCTAACCTGTCAATTGGCACATTCATCCGCCTACCGCAGACGTAAGCGTTGACCACTGTTGACCACAAGCAGCATAGCAGCGCGCAGTGCAGCACGTGTACATCAAACCACAAGTGCGCATGGATGCATGGAAGGCTAAGGATGCAAAATACATGTGCAGGTGGAGGAGTCTGGAGCGGCTTGAGCTCTGTGATACCCCCTTGTCCTGCCCCTTGGAATGCACAGAGCCTGTGGCACTGGATCAGCTGGTGCGCAAGCTGTACGCATTCCAGGGTCTGGCGCTCCCGCATATTACCATCCTGAGGGCGCAGGTATGTGGAGATGGGAGTGGGGCTGTGGCGTGCACGCTTATTGTACACAGGCAGCGCATGCGGCATGGTCAGCATTAAGTCAGCGTTGTGCTCAGCTGCCGAACTAGACTGAAACAATGTGGAATGTTGCCTCGCAGGTGGAGGAGCATGAGAGGAGGGTGGATGCCAACCTTCTTGTCACTTTGAAAGTCCTTGATGCGCTCTCGTGGCTTCCATGTTTGCGGTCCCTCACCCTTGTCTCTCGCTACCTCCATGTGCACGATTTGGCGATTGCGACGCTCTCACGCTGCACCACCCTCACCTCTGTCACACTGCAACTTCCCGTGGACTTTCCCCGCGTGACAGGTGTGCGTGTGGGCTGCATTGTCTTTGCGTTGTATGCGGTGTTCCGCACAGGAGTCTCATGGAGCAGCGTGCACTCAGTGTGTGCATGTGCTGCATGATGTACAGCATGCATCACCACCTGATCTTCCAACATGCTTGGTAGGCCCTAAAACAATTGTGTCTGTTGTGCATGCTGTGCTGCACATGCCCTGCTGCAGTAAATGGCCTCAAGACGCTGCCTCAGTCACTGTGTGAGCTGCGGCTGCTCACACGCACCCCAGTTGCCACGTGGCAGGCATTGGCGGCTCTGTGTGTCACCCGCCAGCCAAGCTTCAGGTGTGAACAGAACAGTGGGTGCAGGCAAGGTCATCATCAGGTATTTCTATGACAGCAACACAAGAGCAGGCAGCATTTACAGACAACGCTCATGGCGCTCCTCCTGTCTTCTCCCTGCCCCCGCACTCCTCAGGTGTCACCTGGAGGTGGATGCAGAAGGTGCCACAGAGGACGTTGGCTCAGTGCGGGGGCCTCGGAGCCCAGCAGCCGATCACATAGCAGCCATTGCGCATGCACTCAACATGCCCCAAGGCCTAGGTGCGCCGGGGCGGGCAGCACCTGGTCGGGCAGCACCCGGCCGTGCGGGTGGCAACAGAGGGCGGGCAGCAGGGGCAGCAGGGGCACGGGGGCGCGGCCTGGGTGGGGCTGTGGGGCACGCAGAGGATGGACCAGGTGCGGGGCTGCTGACGGGAGTGCTGCACATGGGCGGTGATGGACAGCTGCCACCGGGGGGTCTGCCGCCGCTGCCTGCACTGCGCACCCTCAAGTTCCGGAGTGGGGCAGCAGAGGCGCCTGAGCCCGAGGACCCAGATGAGGAGGTGCCTCCCAACCCTGTGGAGCTGCGCGAGGTGTGCGCGACTGCGTGCACTGCTGCTGTGTGTTTGTGTTGCAGCCAGGTGGTGTTGTGTGCTTGTATCCAAGCAGCAGCTGTGGGCAGATGCGATGTGGGAGCAGGAATGGCCAGCAACTCCCTTTTGCAACGGCAGCGATAGTTGCAGCAGCGTCCAAGAACTCGCATGATCTGATCTGCCACTTGCTGGCAGGTGAAGCTGTTGGGCTCCATGCTGGCACAGGCGCCTGCCCTGGAGGTCTTGGACCTCACGAACGCAGGACCTCTCCTCACAGACCTTGCGGCACGGCATGCACCCAAGGTACTAACCATCACGCATGAAATCGACCACTACCATGATCAGCCATCCGAAGCTACTTACACAGTTCAAAGGAACTGAGATGCACACTTCATGCAGCTGTGCCACTCAAAGCAGTCGTGTGCTTCCCTGCCCTTCAAACCGTCAGCATGGGATATGTTTGTGACAATGGTGAGACCGGCTCAAGGCTACAACTGCGTGATTGCTTCGGTGTACGGACAAACGGATGGACTGTCTGGCGGGCTGGCTGCAGGTGCCGCAGCACGAGCTGCATGTGGCGTGTCACAGCCGTGTGGATGGTGCCCAGCTGCTGGTGGCAGGGCCCACAGCGGACCTGCACCTGATGCTGAAAGGCGTGGGCGCTGCACAGCTCAGCAGCCTGGTGGAGTGTGCCGCGTGCGCATCACCTGCAGCTGGGTGCACACAGGCACCTGCTCATGCAGCCGGTGTTGGGGACTTGGCAGGCTGCACCCGTTACAGCGCACCGCAGCCACCAACTGCAACAGGAGCACAGCCGCAGGTGCCGTCATGGGTGTCACTTCAATCAGCAGGGCATATGCCAAGAGCTTTGTCTCCAAGGGTGCAGCCTGACCTGGGGACTGGAGGTGGCGCGCTGGTGTCGCTGCACCTGCAGCGGTCACACGAGGTCACTGATGCGTCATGTGCAGCACTGCTGGCGGCGCTGCCATCCCTCAGGCACCTCACGCTCACCACGTGCCGCGCCATTACATGCGGTACGCCCTTTGCAATGTGGTGATATGGTAAATTTGTTGCCTGCCGTGATGAGAGTCTGCTTGGGTTACTATCTATTATAGTGGCTCTGCTTTGTTGCATCTGTAGGTGCTGCGCGCGCTCAGCGCTGGCATACCTGCCGTGACTGTGTGTTCACCAAGTTTTCCATGGATTTGCATGTTTGGATGAAGAGCGGCCCATCACGAGCAGGCCGGCTGTTGACAAAACCTGCCACACCTGCCTGATCATGCGCAGAGCTAGTGGTGCTTGCTGCGCGGTTGCTGCGGCCTGTGCGCCTGCGTGTGGTGTCATGCCGCATGGTGTCAGCTGCCGGGTGGGAGAATGCGATCAGGGATGCACGTGCGGTTGCAGGCTCATGCCTGGTTGACGTCAAGTACCCAGATTATGACGACCTGGGCAACGAGGTGGAGTTTGCGTGATGGCCAGACAGAACTGTCATGCATGCAAGCCGGTTTACGGGGGGAGGTCGGAGCACTGGACTAGCACCTGGCAGTATCAATATCATAAGGCAGAGCACAGAACATGTGGAACTGTACGTGCAGCGTGTTGTTTTTCTGTTGTGATATTTTGAGTCGTCAAACCTAGCGCCCTTTCACAACAAGGGAGGTAATGTTGGATCCATCCCAGTGTGTTGACCCCGCCCATACCCCGTCCGCCCGCAACACCGGTCACATGTATTTATTTGCACAAATCCAGAGACAACCCAACTGCTGAGTGAGTTGCGCAGAAGAGGCGAGCAGCGATCTCACCCTTGCTTTTGCTTTATGTCGATTATCGTCCCCAGCCCCTGCTGGTAACAACGGTAGGGTTTCGCACTGCTGGCAGCTGGTTCCAGGGCCATTATCGCCTGCCGTTCGCGCCTCTCGGGCATGTACACTTGCTGCAGTGACTTGTACAAATACATTGCTGTTTGCAACTGGATGGATGGGTGGGATGGATGTGTGCGCAACTGGATGGGTGCGGTGGGACAGAGAAAAAACGCACTATCATACATCTGGGGTGCACCAGCAGATCTGTATGTGCGCTTCGCTTCAAGCATCGTGGCTAGAGTAGTGGCGCTCAAACTGTGCTGTTTTCCCTTGCGTGAATGTATGAATTATATGCGTGCCTGCCTGCTGCTGCCTGCCATACATACAATCATACATACATGTAGGCACGGCACGTATGTACGAAAGCACTGCAAGCTCTTCAAGCACTATGGCGAGGGTATCGGTCTGCGTTCGCTTGGCCCTGCTGCTGGGGTTGGCTGCGTGTGTGGCCATGTATGTGCGTGTGCTGTTTCAGCGGTGCGTGATGCGTGTTCCCCCGCCACCAGCACTGATTCGTGTTGTGCTGCATGCGCTGCGCTGGCACACCATGGAGAAAGTGTGCCACAATTGCACCTGCCTGCTGACACTATGCACACTGTCCGCTTGCTTCACCTGCATTAGTAACACACCTTGTCCAGATCAGTACGCCGACCCTGCAAGACAGGCCACGCCATTCTGCCACCACCAACCGACAACTGCCCACCCTGAACCTTCGTAGCGTTTTGTCCTTTTGCAGGAGCCTGACTGGAGTGACCTGGCTGCACGCAGCCTCCCAGATGAAGCTCTGGACCACAAAGCACATGTGTAGTACACACGTGACGTACGTATGCCACATGTGTGACTATGAATATACCGTATATGACGGCGCTTGCATGGTTGCCACGGGCGCACAAGTAAGCGCGTCAGGAGTGTCTGTGAACACCCACATCCATGTTGCAGATGCACCCAACTGCACTGTTGTGCCAACTTAAACACTGCTGGTTTGCAGGCGTACGCAGAGAAGATGGACATCCAAAAGATCACAGGGAATGGCAATGGCAATGGCAATGGCCACAGCCGCAAGCTGCTTGCTTCACCAAACCTGATCAACCATGGCGGCAAAATCATGAACAACGTCATCACCCTGCTGCACATCATTGCCCCCCCCACCCCCCCCACCCCCCACCCCACACCCCACACACACCACCACCACCACACCACAAACGCACACTCCCACCTACAAGGCTGACGCGGCGCATGGAACCTGAATCAACCAATGTCGTACGGGGTGGCGTGGCTGCTGCAGGGGTACCTCGTGGAGCAGCGGCTCCGCCTGGGCCACTGACAGGCTGGCCGGGCTGGATGCCCTGGGCCACGGCTGGAACATACAGCTCCGGCTACGTCAACACAGGCTCTGAGTACACCTCCAGTGTCAATGGCCGGGTGGGCAATCAGGTGAGCCAGACCCACCTCCGGACCTGCAGCGCCTCGGGAACCAGCAATACAGGTGCAAGGACTCACAGCTGCACAGTCCCTGGCTGCGTGTGGCTAGTCTTGTGTGGCGCTTATCGCGTGTACGGTAAGCTCGGTATGTGTGACTGTGCGGGAAATTTCTGCACCTTGTACTTGGGCAAGTCGTGAACCACGTGCGATTTACAGCGCCTGCATGCTGTTGGCCATGCTCTTGCAGGTCAACTACGTAGGCGCAATCATCGACAGCTCTGCTGCACCTACCAGACAACTGGGAACCAGTGGCCAATACCAGGCCGAGGTTAGTATGCACCACTGCACTCAGATCACTAGTAAGCAACCTCGACCCACTCATGCATCGTCAGGTTGGTGTACTCAACCAAGGTGACATGAAAAGCACGACCAACATGGAGTCACATGCAAGAAGCTGCTGTCTCTTCTGACAGGTGTGCAAGATCCTCAGTGCACATCCCGAGTACATTGACTGGTGAGTCACCATGTGCCAGTGCACGGGGGCTGCATGCTGCCTCCTGTTGCCACACTGCTGTACAGCCCGCACCCCTGTCAGCCTGCGCTGCTGTAACGGCACCCTGTGCAGGAGTGGCAACTGCTTCTACCCCATTTTCACGGACGTTCCTCGCTCGAATGCCTATCGCTTCTGCGCATGGCACAGCTGGGGTGCGCAGTGCAGCTGCACCATCGGCTCGTGCACATTTGCCTCCTTAGCGCTTATCAGTGTTGCCAGTTCAGGCAGCCACATAAATACACACATGCACACACAGAGTGTGACAGCACCAACTTGTTGCCTCGTACATCATCTTTCGTTGGCACTGAGCAGGTGCTTGCACCATCAGCCGCTCATCCTTCCCCATTCAGTTCGCTTTCTTCTTCAAGATGGATGGTGACCCGGGCTGCGATGTAGGAGACACCAGCTCCCTGCCCAACAACATCTACACGCAGGCAAGACATGTTTGTGTTCCTTCAGCTTGTTCCGCTTGTGGCACACCCGGTTTGCTATTGCTCTGTGTAGGTTTGTGTGGGCGCACTGCTGTGTGCAGCTACTGACACATACGGTATACGGATCTGACCTTGGCGCCGCATGTGATGTGATTTCACACTGCATGCAGGGCACACGCTCACTGGCTATTGTGTATGCCCATGAGGTACGTGTCTCCGCACATACAAGATGCGGTGTTGCTTCGAATGGAGTTGTGGTGTCTTGTGGTTGTAGCATGTACGACAACTGTGGCAGCGCCTCGCATGCCCTAGCAAGGGCATGAACCATTGACAATGTGTGCATTCTTGCATGTGTGCTGACATGTTGCAGCTGTTGGAGGCTCTGACGGAACCTGCCGGCAACGCATGGTACGACGGCAGTGGGGTGGAAATCGGAGACAAATGTGCCTGGTCCTTCCCCTCTGGTTATCCCTTCGTCACGCTCTCAAATGGTGTAAGCTGGAAGCTACTGCCACCACGCCCACAGCCATTATAACATGGTGAAGGTGCTCTGACCACTGAGCATTAGACTTGCATGGCTGTTGCAGCATGTGTGCAAGCTGCTGTGCGTGCTGGCCGGGATCACTTATTGGACACGAACGATATCTGACAACGATGCGAACACTGTTAAGCACGACCGCTAGTTATGCGCATCAGTTTCCATCTTGAAAAGGCACTTACCAGGCCGTCCGATGCACGAAAGGGCGACGCCACAGCGTCATAGTGCATCAGCAATGCTGGAGTAGCAACTGCAGAGTCCACAAGCACAGCACGCCTATTGGTAACACGTCCGTGCGTGCCCATTGTGATGATGCTAACAGGTGCAACGGCATTCTTCTTTAATGTCCGTAGCTGGGCGACCCCGTGCTTCAGGATCTGGGCGCTTGTCATTGCTCAACAACAGTTGAAGTAACCATATACCTGATATGCAAGCAGTCAACAGGCTACGCTGATCCATCGGTCTAAAAATCCAGCTGGGAGCTGAATGAGAATCACTGGATGCTGACTCAGCCGAAAAGTTTCATCTCTTCCAGTAAATACAATGCCACGAAAGTCGGTATCATTGAGCTCTGGGCAACCTGGCACTTGATAACGATACCTCGGCACTACACGTCCTGTACACAGACAAGATGTTGCAATAACACGCATGTTATGATTCTGAACAAGCCCTTTGTCACCCTTATAAATTGACTGGTTGGACTGCACAGATCTAGACCAGCTAGCAACGCTATGCGTTTGTTGGCGCCATCATTCCTTGCAAATTATATTTCACAACATGGGAAGCCGCTTCTTCCCAGCAGCCCGCTCACATGGGCATGTGTTGACAGCCCTCACCTGCAGGTGGGCGACGCACCGCATGCACCATCTTGACAGCCAGTTCCAGCACTAACTGTCAGATGCATCTCAGCGTTTGCAGCACATGCGCACCTGTCACATTGCACGCTGCAGGATGCCATACTGCTCACACTCGTGGGTCAGCCCTCACTGTGTCGCAGTTCACTCTGCAGCCCTACACTGGGCCCATCTCAAGTTATCGTGGCCGGCCAGCCACTGAGCGCCTGGTTCTCCGGCTCCCAGCCAGCTCAATATCTCCTCAAGTGCGTCCCTCTTTGCATGACGTCAGGGCTCAGGTTGTGAGCGTGCGCGCTGTGCCGCTTGGAGTGCAGGGGTGCTGTTAAGTACACAGGCATATCGCCCAGTGTGCGTTTGTCTTTGTGCGCAACACATGGTGCAGGCTGCTACAGACCCCGAGGCAACCACAAGCATATCTATCACGTCGCCACAGCCTGCCGCCCAAACACTCAGCGCAGGGCAGCACAGCAGCATCACACACCATCACCAACAAAGGAAGCCAAGCAGTAAGGACAGCCGTGCGGCTGCCATGCAAATGGTCTACCCATTTTCTCTTGCACCTGGATGGACCAGTGACTACATCACCGATGGTTCAGAGTACAACACAGGTAATTGTGCCTCTGATGGCAGTCCATGCACGATCAGGCATCGAAGGGATGCACCTGAATGCTCAGCATGCTGATGTGCTGATGTGCTGTTTTGCTCGGAGGGCATGAAGGATTGTTTTGACCTGATTGTGGATCATGCTACATGCCAACACACTATCTGCTGTCTGCAGCTGCACTGCTTGTCCTCCCTGTGGATACCAGCACACTGAGCACATGGTGCTGTTCATGCCCAGCGCAGGCATCCTGCTAGAGGATCTGGACACATTTGCCGCTGATGTGGCTGCTCGGCATGTGGGACTGCATGACAAGACTCTCGTTACCGCCTACGTGGACTGGTGAGCAAAGGATCAGATGCCGGGGAGCATGTTTGCATGTTGGGAAGAAAGGACATAGGCTTAGACCTCTTCAAACTGGCTGTCAGGATTGCCCATGCAACACCCAATGCGTGCAGTGCCAGTGTTATCCCCATATTCCCCAAGCACATGGCAGGCATGCACCTCACGCACCATATCTACATAGTACATACATGTACCCTACCTGTCCTTTCCCTTGCATGGCTGCAGCATCCATTGGCTTCAGCATGCCACAGGGCAGCACCGGAGCACATCTTCAGGCAACCCAAACCCCAAGCTTGCGGCCTCCCACATGCTGGACCTGTACATGACCGGTCAGGTGAGGGCTGGTCACAGCACTCTGACTGGCTTGTTGCAGTTGATACTTGCATAGGCCATGCATAGCGAGGGCCATACCAAGGCACCGCTGTGAGCGCAAGCCAGGTCCCGACGCTGCCGGTGCACAAGGGGGGCGGGGGCGGGGCTGGTTGCTGCTTCTTATGCCAGCGATGAGTTCAGAACCACAGTTGTTTATCTTTTTCCAACTTTTTATGTTCAAGTTGGCAGCATGCGTGTGTAAGGAGCGCAGCCAGAGATCCCAAACTTGGGGAACTGCCAGGATGACACTGCATGGCAGCCTGGCAGACTGGTAGCGAAGTTGGAGGTGTTGGAGCTATCTCATCGTGCGTATCAGTGCATGTGCTAGGAGGCGGTTTAATCCACTGAGCTGCGTGAATTTTACTCTGTGTGCTGTGGCCTGCATGTTTGTTCGCGTTTGGCAGGTAACATGGGTTGGGCGGAGCAGCTTAGAAGTGACGCTGGAGGTGGCCAGGGGGCGTGCGCTCAAGTCTCAACTGGCAGTCACCCCACTCCAACCCGTCCACCCTGCCTCAGCTCCTGCCAATGACTCGTGCAGAAAGCCACAGGTAGCTGGCAGCTTTCAAGCACCCACCACGCAGCAGCACCGAGCAGGGCAAGCTGGGGTGGACGTTGGGGAGGCTGTTGGGGCACATGAGGGGCGCGAGCTGGTGGCCTTGGCGCGCTTCATCATGGCCGCACGCGACATGACCATGAGCAAGGCAGTGGCTGTGCCCCCGCTGGCAGTGGGGAACGAGACAGAGCGGGTGCTGGCAGAGCAGGGCGCGGTGCGGCAGCATGCCAGGCAGCACAGGTATCTTACAGTGTTCTGGTGCCAGCGAGCTGCGCATGCGAACCAACAAGCAAGCATCATGGCTGAGTTGCACAGTAACGCGCATTCATACACCTCGACACACATTTGTAGTACATTGGAGCTGCTTTCACTGGCTTTTTCGCTTTCTTGCAACAACATTGCATGCCCGCTCGTTGTATCCCGCTGGCACATGCAGAAACACCGCAGTTATTACCCTCGGTTGTTGTTGCTGGCCCATAGCCTGCACCCTTTGCCAGCAAGAGCTAATGTTTGTTGCTGGACATCTCTTGATGTCAAAGCCAAAACACACTTATGGATGTGCACGAGTGGCGATGAATGGTTTGACTGCCTCTGCTGCCTTGTTGCAGGCGCGAGCGGGAAGCTTCACAAGAGCTGACACCAGACGAACTGGCACTGCTGTCTCAGCTCATGTCACAGGAGGCGCTTGCAGCTGCACACACGGCCGAGCTGCCGCGGCACATGATGCACAGCAGCGCGGGCTGTCCACAGCAGCCTGATGCTGTGCGGAGCGAGCGCAGGCCACCCAGTGAGCGCATCAGTGAGTGCAATCAAGTGCAACCCAGCCTCACAGACAGTGAAGCAACCAAACGTCCAGCATCAGGCGTGTCTAGTCAGCTTCACTCATCTTCACGGCCGATCCATGAGACAGAGTTGTCACAGACCTGGGTGACACAGTACCAGGTGCGCTGCTCTGGCAGCTTCCTGGTTTTCTTATCAACAATCTGCTTCAACAAAGTTGATTCATGGCATCAAGTGCTGTGCAGTCATGTCCTGCACATGTGCCCTTGCTGCAGCTCAGCTATGCTGCCAGCATTATGTTGCAGGACCGAAACACAACTGGGACCGTGTTTGGCGGCCAGCTGCTGCGGTATGGGCATGATATGGCGATGGCAACTGCTGTGGCACATGCTGGGGAGCCATGTAGAATGCTATCCATGCAGGCAAGCTATGTTATCTTGTGATCTTGCCTGTTGTAGGCTTCACAGTGTCCAACACTGCCAACATGCCTGCAAGCAGCAAGCTCCTGAGCTTACACTTCGCGATGTTTGTGGTGCTTTCTACAGAGTGTACGTGTGAAAGAGATGGCCTGCCGGCTGATGCATGATGTGCATATGTTGATATGTACACCGCGGTGCTCCAGGTCAGACCACAAAAAAATCACACAAGCAGCAACCATCCATGCTTCTCTGCACGGTGTGATGCACACAGGATGTGCCTTTCCTGGCGGTCGTGCCGCTGGGTTGCATCTTCCAGCTTACAGGGCGAGTTGTCTACACAGCAGGACCAGTGGTGAGTTGGAGAAGAGTACTCGCAACATCGATGATGGATCACAGAACGCTCAGCCTTGTTGATGATCAATGTTCATGCTTTTTCTGGCGGGCAGCATCGACAGCATTTTTTGTGAACTATGGCACACCCATGCACCACGTCCCTTGCATGCCTTTTGCACCTGCTGCTGTGAATTTGCACTACCACCCACTGTTGTGCTTAATGCTGTCGGCCCTGCGCTGGCTGCAGCTGCATGTGCACGTCCGCGCATACCGTGCCGGGGAGCCCCAAGCCGCACACACACGCCATGGTCACAGCCACCACAGTGTCGCAAATAGCGGTGGGCTTGGTAGCCAAGACACCAAGATGGACAGCGGCGGCAGCAGCAGTGCAACATGCAGTGAAAAGGGCCAGGCTCTGGAACGCACACGTGCACCGTCATCGCACAGGCAGCAGACGCACTCGTTTTACATATCGCTCATGACACGGAGCGGAGCAGCTGTGCAGCCAGTGGTGCCCCGCACGCTGGGAGAGATGCGCGAGTGGCTGCATGCGCATCGCATGCATCAAGCTCTACAAGGACCCACGAGCAGCCTTGACCCGTGCACTACGCATTCAGCCCAGATAATATCTGGATGTGCTTTCGACAGGCACCGGGGCGTTTGGCGCAAACGTGATACAGAGGTTTATTAAAACAGGGCGGCGGCGACAAGACGTGGCCTGCACTGGTTCAATGCGTACGTGAAGTTCAGGCTGTTGAAACGGGGTGTGCAGGAGCACTGATAACAACAAACACACCCAATTGACAATTATTCTGTGCCCATTAACACCCCCACAGTGACCAAGAGGGCCCAGTGGCGTGGTACTGCGTGCCATTTACATGACAAGAGAAAGAACGCTGAACACTGGTGTTATGATTTAGGTCTGTGCGATTGATACCTGAAGCTGATGGGGCCTGGTCCGTGCGGGTGGGTTGGTGGTATTGAAACATAATTGTAACAAAATTGTAAACATTCTCTTGTCTTCGTCTGCGCTGCTTTGCGTGCCAGCCCTATGTCCAGCACTTGACTTGGCTGGACTTGTCTGGACTGTTAATGGCGTGCAGGTGATGTTGTAGGAGCTGCGCTTGCCGCCGAGACTTCCCGGGAGCCCAGCTGGGTGTGAAGGCGAAACCTCAACCAGGCGACCCTAGTTGGCATTGCTGCGCAGTTCAGCCGTCCGGGCTTAGGCGCCCTCTGGCGCTCTGTGCAGCTGATGGACACCAAGATGGCGCAGTCCAGCTTTGGGGCCAGGACCTCAGCAGAGGAGGCCAAGCTCCAAGCTATGGCACAACTAGAGGCCATGGAACAAATAGCAGCAGAGGAAGGCAAAGCCACTATGCCCATGGTCTTGGACAACCCCAGGGAGGAGAAGGGGGATGCGCATGGGCATGCAGGCACGACAGCTGCAAATGGGCACATGAGCGGCAGCGACGCTGCAGCAGGCAGCAGCCCAGGCGCGCCTGCGCCCGCAAATGGTTCTGTGCATGGTAATGGTGTAGCACGGTTGACAAACGGGGATGGCCAGCACCAGCCCTCGCAACGCAGCTCATCGCAAGAAGACCCTATCACCACCAAGCTGGCGCTGCATCATCAACCAGGGCAGCCTGAGGACCCAGAGGAGGTTTGGTCAGGCTCTGTTGTGGAGGGCACAGTGGTTGATGGCCAGGTGCGCTAACGCTTGCTGTGCATGGGGACAGGGCATGCTGTCCCAACTGGTGCATCATACCTGATTCTAACAGGCATGTCCATGCTATGTTTTCTGCGCAGCCGTTCACAATTCCAGGTGGTTGGACATATCAGCCGCCAAACGGCGTGAACCCTCTCAGTCCCATGGGTGCATTGCCCATGAACCCCATGGCCATGGCCATGCCAGGCATGATGGCCCCAGGTGTCATGGGGGCGTTTGGTGCACCACCTGTACTAACCCCAGACACAGCGCAGGCACACGCACCCACTGCAGTAGCACCGGGGCCATCTGCACCGGTGGCAGCAGCACCACCAGTGACACCGTTCGCGCCTCCACCTGCAGCACCCACGCCGCCACCGGCACCTGCAGTGGAAGCTCCAGGGCGGCCCAGTACGAGCGGGGCAGCACAGCCCGCTCTACCGCAACCGCAGGCAGCAGTACCCACGCAGCAGCCACAGCAGCAGGCAGCCATAGACCCAAACAGCGTAGTCACTGGTATGCCATTGGCTGATTTTGTGCAGCAGTACCAGATAGCAGCACAACAACAAACGGCAGCAATGCTGTGGTGGTGGCAGATGTGGATAGGGCAAATGATGGCGGGGGGTTGGGGTGCAGCTCCTGGCGTGCCAGGTGGCATCCCGACCACGCCCCAGGAGGCGATGCAGCTGTACCAGTCCATGCTGTCAGGGCAGTACCAGGCAATGCAGGCAGCCATGATGCCAGGCGCGGCCAGCATGCAGCAGTGGATGGCGGCCATGGGCATGGGCATGCCTGGAATGCCTGGCATGGCTGGTATGCTGGGGATGCCGGGTATGCCTGGCATGGCTGCAGCGCCTGGTGCGGCAGCAGCACCTGGCATGGCAGCCATGGGTGCGATGCTCCCCATGCTCATGATGAGCGGTATGGGTGCACCCATGCTAGACCCCATGTCTGCAGCAGCTGCCGCTGCTGGTGGCATGTCCAGCATGCCACCTGGCGTGCCACCTGGCATGGCAGGGATGGTGATGCCCCCAGGCATGGCTGGCATGCTCATGCCAGGCGGTATGCCAATGCCTGGTGCACCCCCTGTCATGGAGCCTCCGCCCGAGCAGCAGCCGCCTGGAGCACAGCCAGGGCAACAGCCACAGCTAGCACCTCCGCCCCCACCCCTGCCGCTGCCACTGCCCACGTTTGGGACGGACGACGGGCCTGGCGGGCACATGGACGTGCACGAGCTGCACCCACTGCCTGAGAGCATCCATGGGGATGATGACCACATGCAGATGGATGAGCATGGTGGGATGCTGGATAGTGAAGATGCCCTTGGGGAGCACCACCACTTGGATGGCCACCAGCAGGGTGGCCTGCTGGATGGCATTGACGAGGCGGGGCCCCTGGTGAAGGAGCAGGAGGCGGCAGGGTCAGGGGACGAGGAGACCATGGCGCGCAACGCGGCCCAGGCGCTGGCCGGGACCCTGCCCATCACCACACCTGTGGGTGTGCCTGGCACACGTGCTGCGGTCGCTGCAGCGGCTGCGGCGGCTGCAGCGGCTGCTGGAGGTGCAAGTGGGTCAGAGCGGCCAGAGCGGCATGCGGCAGGTGGGTCGGGGGCGGGCGGTAGCTCAGCAGCGCCGTCATCTGGCTCCAAGCGTGAGCTGAGCAGCGCAGCAGGGGGAGGCGGCAGTGCAGATCCCAAGCGCAGGTCACAGCCACGGCCCAACCCCAAGGACGTCAAGCCCTGTGAGAATAAGGTGCGGTTGGGTGCCGGCCACGATGATGCATGAGCTACTGGTGTTGTGTGACGTGGTGCATGCCAGTCTTGCAGTGACACTGCTTCAGGAGTGTATGCACACATCACACAGAGCACTCACGTGTGCCCCTGACGCTTTGCCGCAAACAACAGGTGTGCAAGAACTGCGGCACGAAGACAACGCCCTTCTGGCGCAAGGACAAGCACGATGGCAAGCCACTGTGCAATGCGTGTGGTCTGTACTACTCCAAGAACGACGCGCCTCGCCCCAAGGCGTTGTGGAAGGCGGAGGAGGGGTGCGACCTGTCCCTGCCTGGGGAGGGTCAGGCCGTGCCTTCCACCACCGCTGCAGCTGGGTCAGGGGTGCCAGGCGCTGCGGGCACAGGGGCGGCAGGGGCTGTGTCCCTCTCCATTGCACAGGCCATGCAGGACCCAGCCCTGGCTCAGGCCCTGCAGGCAGCGGGCGTCAAGGCAGCAGGCACGGCAAAGCCAGGGGCGCCGCCAAGCGCTCCCGGTGCTGCAGCCCCTGTGCGGCCTGGTAATGCGCTCGCCGTTGTTATGGCAGTAGCTGCGTCTGCAGCCAAGGCAGCAGTGGCAAACCCTGCCGCTGCTGCTGCAGCCAAGCCAGTGGCTCTGCCCGCCATGCCGCCTGGGCTGACGTCAATCCTAGCGGCAGCAGTAGCATCATCAGGCGCAGCACCTGGCACAGCAGCTGCGACAGCAGCAGCACACGCCGCCACTGCTGCAGTTGCAAAGCTGCCGCCCGCACTGCTGCAGGGCCTGTATGCGGCTGCAGCAGCTGTGCGCAAGCCTGGGCCACCAGCGCCAGGAGTGGGGGCTGCTGCTGCACCTGCTGGGCCCGCAGCAGCCACGAATGGCGCGCCTGTGACTGGCACGGCTGCAGGGGACAACAACGGGGCTCCAGAGGCAGGTGCCGCATCGGGTGCAGCGACAGAGGAGGGTACGGGGGAGGCCAAAGCTGATGGGGCGCCTGCGCCAGGGACCTCAGGGCCGCAGGCAGCAACAGCAGCGGCAGCAATCGTAAAAACAGAGGAGGGGGCAGCAACAGCTACAGCTGCAGCAGCCGAGGGGCCCAGCAGACCGGAAGTGAAGGATGAAGAGATGCAGTGTGCAGATGCTCCTGCTGCAAACCGTGAAGGCATGGCAGCAGCTGCTGATGGGAGCAGTTGATTGTCTTTCAATGGCCAGATGTAAGGCCTGCACCTTGTGCTTCCTTTGACCATGTACATTTGGCGTGGCTTACGTTGTCTCCTAGTTGCTTTTACCTGTGGTTTCACTGATCTTTGGCAGCCATATGCATCGTTCTGTGCGTGCCACTGTAAGAGCAGATGAAGTGTGCGTGTTTGGGGGGGGGGGGGGGGGGGGGGCGAGGGAGACGGGCTGTATCAGCAGGAGGCAGTACGGGTTGGTGAGCATGGGAGGAGGTGATGGGCTTAGCTGCTAAGGGGGCCTGTGCGCGGAGCAGCCTGCACAGCATGAGTTGTGCATAGGCAAGGCCTTGTGCTTTCTTGCCAGGTCATATGGCCCAGTTTTCTGTGAACCAATACTTGAAGTCGGTGGAAGCAGCAGTATTCATAGGAGAGGCAAGAAGGTGTGAGGGCTGGCTGCCAGCTGGTTGGAAGGTACTGTGTCATTGGTGCCTCCATCCTCAGGCGCACACGCGTGATGGTATGGAGCTATGGACCCTCATTTTCTGATGTCGATGCATGCGGATGCATCTCGCGGTGTCTCAGCCTCTTAAACTGTGGCACGTGCAGCTTCCACTAAATGCACACAGCCTGGTTTGGGCGCATGCCCGTGCTGGCATGCAGCAAGCAGCCCAAGCAGAGGGAAGTGTGCACTGTGCAGCAGATGGTGCTGTTGGATAGTACCGGGAAACAGTGTTGACACAAAGCTGCAGGCAGGGGCACAGATGCAGGAAGCTGGAATGCCCATATGCTGGCAACGCTAGCTGAGCTACTGCTGTATCCTCAATTGACACTTCAAGCTTGGGGAAAACTTTTGGTACGTTGAGTTTGAGCATTTCATGTTCAAGTATGACCACCACATATGCTGCTGCAACCGCGAGTTCTGGTAGCTGCACCGAGGCAGTACTGATGATGCATGTGGAACATCTTTCTTGTAAGCATGCCTTAGGCTTGATTGACTTCACAGCTCCACTGCAAGCAGGGACTGCGTGCTAGCCTGCTGATGTACATGCAGCTGGGCTGCATCGGGACGTGTTGCAGTGCGCACATCACGAAAACCATGGCTTACATCAAAGATAAGCCGTGGCGTAGGCTTACTACGCCAACTGACATCTGCCCCAACAGGGACCTTGGACTTTCCCCCTCTTCCTTGACATTGGTACAAGCTGCACACATTGTCTGTAGTCTACATGGGCACTCCCTGTGGCCTGCGCACTGCATGTGCCAACACGAGTCCCGCGAGCAAGCACGGTGGTGCACCCAGCTGTCAGGGGCCCCAGCCACTCACCACGCCCTGCAAGCTCTAGGCTTCACAGCCACACTGCCCCAGCCACTGCAGCCCCTGTTCAAGACCAATGCCCAGCTGCTTGCACAAAAATCAGCTGCGCAAAGGCCGCAGACCGTGCATACCCGCTGCATGAGCGCCAGCACGCCCAGCAAACACGTGCTGCACTGCGTTTTGTTGCACTGCTGATCTGCCCTCACAGTGCAACGACTTTTTTGTCCATGGTGGACATTTAGTCGATCTTCAGGCCAGCATCGGGGTCCTCGAAGTCACCCAGGTCCTTCTGGCCGTTGAACCAGATGGCCCACAGGGTGGCCAGCACGCCAACCAGGTGCCACGCGAGCACGGTGTCGTTGATGCCGAAAGGCAGACCAGTGCCATCACCGTTCAGGCGGTCGTCCACCTGGCATTGCACACGACAAACAAAAACGCAAGACACATGGTTCAGCGTCGGCAATGCACTTAGCTGCCTGATCTCCGCACGCTGATACACGATTCTGATCTTCTCCCATGGTTGGATATGGGCGATCTGTCCCCTGCCCTGCAGCATACTAAATCTACAACAGGACAGCGCAGCACCTTCATCGCGTCAAGCATGCCAAACCATGATGACCCCCATCAAACGGTGACCCTAGCATGCCGCAATCTGCCTCATCCAGCTGTGCACCTGCGAGCCCCACACTGACAATGGACCCTCTGGCACCAGCAAGGGCTGGGATCTGCGACCAGTACTACCCACCAGGGCGAAGGCAGGGTGGGCAGCGACGAGGGCGGGCAGGGTCGCCACGGCAGCGGCAGCCTTCTTGGCCAGCTGGGCAGGGCTCTGGGCCTTGGCGACCACTGCAAAGACCAAAACATGAAGGGTACATGTCAGCAGGAGCCACGTCTCAGATAGGGCTGTGGCCAGCTGGGTGAAGCCAGAGCGTCCACTCACCGCGCACAACGGCGGGGCGCGAGGTGCGGGCTGCGGGCACAGGCAGCGAGGGGCGTAGGCCAGTCAGTGGGCGTGGCCGTGCGAGCCAGGGACACAAAGTTTTGGGCGTTGCGGGCTTACCCTGGGTGGCCACGGCCTTGGGCTGCACACGAGCGACGGTCTGCATGTTGGCTACAATGTGAAGACTGCACGTCGAGGGCAACTTTTTGCTGATCTCCAGAGTGAGGGAGGGTGTGGGATTGTGATGCTATGATGCGTGCGAACACGATCGCTGACGCCCCAGAAAGATACTTGGAAACTACGTTGAACACGGCCTTCTAGTGTTGGGTATGTACCTTGAGGCACCACACCGTATTGACGTACATACGAACGAGTGCCACGCTTTTGTATTGTTACATAATTTACAACAGCTTCAGCCTGCCTCTTCGTTCCGGTCCCTGATACTGCACTGCTAGATCATGCAAGCACCGTGTGTGTTGCAAACCCCGCTGTGCCACGCTGCCTTGCAACCCTACTTAGTAAACACATATCTCATGGATCATGCATCAGCTGCGCTAGCAAATGCCCAACTGCACGACATGACATCTGCAGGCAGACAAATGCTGCATCAACCCATCACAGCCTCAGCCAGACGCAGGCTGCTTTGCCATGGCAGACGTGGCAGCCTCAAAAATGGGGTTCCAGAACAGATACAGTGCAGGCACCTGTGCACACCACGAGCATGGACAAGGTGGAATGCACAAATTGAGCGAATGGAAAGTGTTATGACATTGAAAGCACTCAGTGCTTTCGCTGAAACAAGCACTGAATGGAACCCAGTGCAGGAAGTAGCAAGCCAGACCAGCAGCGCCAGGCAAGGGCCAGCAGGACGATTTGTGGCTGAGTGCTGTTGTCAGTGATGAGCACGAACATGTGCCAAAAGCCGCCCCTAATCACAGCACCAAGAATTGTCCAAGAGTAACAGGCACCTGCAGTGTGAGCGAGGCAACTGGGATGCACATGAGGCGTGGAGGCATGACACGTTTGACCTTCATTGTGCGCACCAGCGCGCTCTCCACCAGCGACATGGGCACCTGTGTGTGTCATCCCTGCATGAACTCAGCTTGGCATGCAGGCTCGCGCCACTTCGTATGCACTGTCTGCACACGTTCTTCTTGGATGCGCTGCACAAGGCGGTGTGCCTTATAAGTTGAAGGGCTCAGCTGGGTTGAGCGATGCTGCTCAAGTTCAAACAGACAGATAGACACAAAGCCAGGCACATAAGCAATCTAGGAAATTGAACCTTGCTCACGCACGCTGCATGTGTGCGTGCGGTGCTCACTACATGATGCGCCTACACTGGACTTGACCCCAAGCTGAACGCAGACACGATCTGACCTGTAACATGAAGTAGCACATCTGTAGCCCCAGGTATGGCGAGGCAGCTGCCCAGCCAGTGCACACAAGCAGCAGCACCTCGTGCATTGCGCCACTCACTGTGCTTGTGAGGCAAAGAAAATGCCACAAGCACTGCGGCACTTAGATGGCAGATGCCCCTGTTTGCTTGAGGCAGTTGTAAGAGCAGTAAACCATGTCCGTACGACTCATGCACAGCACTGACTGCTGTACCGTCTGTCCACATGGCAAAGGGAACAGGCCAGGGAACTTGTGACCACAACTACATGCCTGCAAAGGTGGCCGCCAGGGCGAGCAGGCGCGTTGCTGCAGGTACACGCGGCTTGCGTGGTGCAGGGGCAGAGGCGACTGCTGCTGCTGCTGGCTCTTCAGACAACGCGGTCTCAGCTGGCCGGGCGAGGCTGCAACTGCCGCTGGCCTGCGCATCAGCCGCACTGCTGCAGCCTGGCACTACACGCTTGTGCAGCTGAACATTGTCTGGGCCGCGGTCAGCAGGACCCGCTGGTGCAGCTGCGCCGCGCGCACCCTTGGCTGCATGCACACCACCGTCAATATCAGTGGCACCATCAAATGCGCCATGCAGCTCCAGGTTCACTGCCGGTGGCACAGTTGCGGTGCCTGCGGCATGAGCTGTACGACCATCACCCATACCGATGCCATCAGGCTGAGCGAGCACAGGATCCACAGGAATTGGCACAGGCCGGGTCTCGTCCACGCTGATTGAAGGTGCACTAGACTTGGCGCCACCTCCTGTCTCAGCACCAGCACCAGCCGTGCGGTTGGCCACGAAGGAGCGCTGTAGGATGGGCTCAAACACAAGGGCGCGCAGAGTGTACGCGGCTGGCAGGTTCCAGCGCCGAGTCCAAAAGTCATTCAGCGATGTTTGCTGCATGCACAGCACAGGGTGCCCAAGGTCTGGTGATGCGGTGCCTGATGTCCTCCACGCTCTAGCATGGAGCCTGATCCAGTGGCCGATGTCAAGGACGCAGGGACCTGGCGGACCCCTCGAGACCCGTCTTCGGAGGCAGGGGGTACACAGCACTCTTGCTGCAGTGTTTCATGCAACCCACGATCCCATGCCACCCACAGCACGCACCAGCCAGGGGCGGTCCCACGAGGGCGCTGCTTCCAGGCCATGTGCCCACATCACCAGCCCCGCCACCGTGTTGGCCCACAGGCAGCACCACGCACTGACACCGAATGCTGCGGGACATGCAGGTCAGCACCGCATTCAGTATGTGACATACAGGCCAGTTTCTATGACAAGGTTCAGTACTTAGTCTAAGGGTTTGGTGTGGGTTTGTGTCAGGCGCATGCAGCGTTGGTTCACAGCAGCAAGCACCAAGCAGGGCAACAGGAGAGTGCAGTGCAGCAAGGGACGTGTGCACAGCTGAACAGCAAGTGGCGCAGCCGTACCTGCTGAGTAAGTCTTTACAAACAGGGGTACTGAAGGCTCCACTAATGTCGCTGCGCCAACCTGCGCACGCCGTTCAGCACTGTGTTCAACATATCCCATCATAGGCAATACACCAACAAAGTGCATGAACCTGCCTGCCACACCTATCTGCCACAACACCATGTGCCATGCTACCAGCTTGCTGCACAGCACGACCAAGAGCCACGCACCATTACAATCAACACGTTCTCAGGCACGCGTGTCAGCACGCGCTGAAACGCCCTATGCGCGCGCGCACCGCGTGTGCGCTCTGGGCACAGCATGACCTCACCATTGGGTCCTGCAGCTCACACCACCTCGCTATCAGATCCGTCAACTTGACACCAGTATGTATGCTTTATGTAAGAGTCAAGATGGCTAGATGGCTAGGAAATGGCCAACACAATGCTGGCGATGCAAGCACCATGCCAAGCTTGAGCTGCGTCAAGACCCTGCCTGTCTCACCTTCCTGGTGCAGGATCGGCCACAGCTGCAGCGCCGCCCACTGGCCCATCGTCAGCCCCTGCGCCTGTGCTGCAGCAAGGGGCCCTCGCCCCCCACACAACAGCAGCACCTGCGCGACCATGTGTGGGTGGGGCGCTGGCCGCGCAGCGTGGTATGGATCATGTGATCATACCGTGCACACTGCTTGGACGAACCATGCTGTGGAGGTTGACTGCGCTCTGCGTGTAGCAACAGGCCAGCCTGCCCTCCGACCTTACCATCGGGGCCCTGCTGCGGCCTAGCAATCCAAGTGAAAGGCATCAGGGCCCAGCGCAGCGCACCTTGAAGCTGGCAAGCCACAGCAGCATTGCAGCACAGCTTGCACGGCTGAGCAGCTCGGTGTGGGCATCAAATACGAGGGGCGCAGCGCAGTATGTAACCAGAACAGGTACAGCAGCCAACAGCCTGCTCAGCATGCCGCCAGCGACGTTCACCAACACAAAACGGTGATGGCAGACAGGTGCAGTATGGCCAATGATGAGATGCTTGGCAGGTGACTTCATAGAGGCATGGCAGGAGTCGTCAGGGATTCATGCTGCATCAAATGACCATGCTCAGCGGCTCACCTAGCTGCGCCAGGTGTGAAGTGAGCCAAAACATTCTTGGAGTAAACAGCAGTAGCCACTGAGCCCAGGCCCAGCAGCAGGCACTTAGACGCCCATGCCTGCATGGATCATGTATGGCATGCTTGATTCTGCCTGCATGGGTTGTCATGAACCGCCATGCAGGTGCAGTGTGATGGCAGGCTGCCTGGTCAGATGCAGCCTTCTTGCAGCTTGAACGTGTGTGGAGTGCATACAACATGGCAGGCTATGGCTTTGGTGCGGTGGCCCCGAGGCAACCAGAACAGCGTGAGGCATGTGCCCCAACCCTGAAGGTGCGCAGTTGGTGCGCGCCATCAACGCAGTGCTGTGATGTGATCTGATAGGTGCATGCAGTTAGTGGCCAGTCATCATCCGCAGCAGGTGAGGCGCATGTGCGGTCGCAGCCTCGCCATCAGGCCCATCACCTACCCCAGTGATCAATGTGCTCATGCCAGGGAGGTGCGTGGCTCACCTGCCACGCCATCCTGCCAGGAGAGGGTAAGAGTGCCACAGTGCAGCTGGTGTACGTGGATGCTTTGTTGCTTGAGGCAGGAGGAAGACCCATTGGACGGTCCTAGGGCAACTGGGTGTGAGGCAAGTGTGAGCAGCATGTGGTGTCATAGGTTGCCCCTGTGTTGTGCTTGATTCTGGCTTACAAATAGGGAGAAGTTGGGCAACAAAGTTCATTTAGGCACACTGCACGCACAGCTTGGTGCTACCATGTTCCTCATTGTGCCATGTTCCGTGACCTGGCGCGCGCAGCCCCTGCTGCTGGTGCACGCAGGCGGGATATGCAGGCAGGCTGTGCTCAGCCAATGCCTGTTTAGCCAATGGTTCAATTTTTGTGGCAGCTGCATGCAAATCTAGGCAACTGTCGCACTCAGGCGTTGTGTCGGTGCTATGTACCGCTGCTCTCACATTTGGTATTGCTTGTGCGCATGTGCATGCGAGGAGTCATCAGCAGTGCAGCAGGTGACGCTTGTGTGCCCCAGCCACTGTGCTGTTGATCCGTGTTGTGAGGACACACGTGGGAGGCTTCACGGGGACCTCAAACATGGTCTACATGGATGAACACATTCCTGACGAGATCACGAGAAATGAACATTGGCTGCACAATCGCATGCGATGTTGTGGACAGCTGTTGTATCGTGATAGCCAATTGCTCCACTGCAATGATCACGCTGCCTTTAATTGCACTGTGCAGTGTTCCTGTCCGGAGGATGTCTTGAAGCTTCCAACAGCTGGAGCTCTGCTGAAATAAGCCAGGTGCCTCTTAAATCACCTTGGGAGTAGGGAAGGTGGGATGTGAGAGTTCAAGGGCATGTGCCTGTTGTACGTGTGCATGTCATAATCCCCCCAGTCTGACGCGCTTTTCGATGTCATTCCTGGTGGGTTTGATGTCAATGATGTTGCAGCGAGCAGTGTCGTTGTTGTACTGGCAGCCAGGAACCACCATCACCTGGTCACACTTTGCAGGCTCTCTCTTGTTGCACATGCAGCAGGAAAGCTGATGCCTGTTACAGCATGGTGGTTGAAGCTACAACCCTGCTGCAATAAACGTAAGGATAGGGTCATAAAGAATTGGAAGGCATACAACAGTCGGTAAACACCAGTTGTGCCCAGGGGCATATGTTCTGATTGATGCCACAAGTTTGCCCCAGTGTCGCCTGTCAGTCTGTTTCCATCCACCAACCCAGAATCCCAAATAGCCCCGAGAGCTGCAGGCCGCTCAGGCTGACATGGTGTGGACCTTCACAGGCCAGGCATGCCACCTGTGTCACTCTGGCGCGAGAATTTGAAGTTGGGGCCAGAAGGCATCTTGGGCATGGGTGTCGTGAGGACCTGTGGGCGGACATGGGGGTTGGCAGGCATCAGTGGCGCAGGACAGGCACACACTGCATGGCAACATTTCCTTATTGACGCAGATGCCCGTGCATTTTGCATTGTGCACGCAGCAGCACTGTGTTGTTCCTGTGTGTAGCATGCCTCACCTTGTCGATCATGCCGTACTCAATCGCCTGCTTGGGGTCCATCCACTTGTTACGTGACAGCTCACGGATGACGCGGTCGTACGGCTGACCCTACAGTACACCACACAGGGCATGCAGTACAGCACGTCGCAGCTGTGGCCACACAACAAGTCGGCGGCGCCCACCCTTCAAAGTCACACATGCACATTCCAACTGCAGCTCCATGCAGCCACAAGAGCAGGTCCCTGCCCGTGTGCTGGTAAGGCGCAAAAGCAAGTGTCCACACCCTATCTACAGCTGCCTCTGACTTCATGACAAACCAGCGCAAAGCCCAGGAAGATTGCAAGCTGCCACCCATGTATCTCACCGTGGAGTTGGACACGACGAGTGACAGGTAGTCACGCATGCGCACCAGCTCACGGCTCTCAATGTGCATCTCACTGGCCTGCCCGCGTGACGCGCCACTGGGGTGGTGCATCATGAGGATGGAGTGGGGCATTGCATAGCGGTACCCCTGCATGCGAATGACGTGATGTGGGCAGCAGCAGGGTGGCCTTGAACATGGTCACAGGCTAGCGGAACACGATGGCCATACACCACACAATGAGCAGGATCTACCTGCACCTTTCTGTGACCATGGCCACCAGCATTGGCATGTGTGATGGCAGCATCACAGGACGCACCTTCTCGCCGCCTGCTGTGAGCAGGAAGCCGCCCATGCCCAGACACATGCCATAGCACACGGTTGCCGTCTTGCTACGCACATACTGCATCGTGTCATACAGCGCCAGAGTTGGCACCACCTGCAGTAAAGCAGCACAGCAGCAGCAGCAGCGCAACACAGTGACACACCAGGCACCAAACAAAGCATGTCAGGTCTTGAGCCAGAGGCGCGAACAAGGACAGGACGCAAGCAGCAAGCACACATGTCGTCTACTCGTCTCATGCTCAACACGCTCCAGAGCCAGGTGCAGCGACATGGCAAACCACCCAACAGCTCCATGCACGCTGTAGCATGCAGTGCCACGCCCATGAGCGCCCACCGCACCTCGCCACCCGGGCAGTTGAGCCAGTAGTAGATGCGCTTGTTGTCCACTGAATCCAGGTACAGGGTGAGGGCGATCATGTTGTTGGCAACATCCTCGGTGATGGGCTGCTTGATGAACACCACCTTGTGGTACGTCTGCAGTACAGCATGCGGCCGCAGCAGTGCATGAGCAACAGCACATGACCAGGGCACTACCTCCCCCAGCTTGTGTCAACTGCCAAGCTGAGCAACCACGAGCACAGCACGTCCAGGGGTGAGCGCTGCAACCCACAGCATCAAGTGGTTTGTGGTTCTGCTGCAGCATGACAACGCACTGCTGCCCATTGCCACAGCCACTGCTGCTACAACACTCACGTAAGCTTCCCACAAGTCGACCCACTCGTACTGCCTTTGGCCAGGTGGGCGCACCGCCACCTGATCATGCATGCATGGGCGAAACGGAATTAAACTATGCTGCCACTTGTGTGCATTTGTAAGTGCTTGCACTGTGAAGTACAAACACACAGGAATCCAGGACTTTTTGCTGATTATTGAGGCTTCTTGGCCCCCACCTGCTAGCTTGATGCATGACCCTCACCTTGGGTACATTCACTGGCATCATGGTGATGGCTTTCCGCTTGGGCCCCCCGCTCGGCCTGTAATCAGGTAAGGGCATGAACGGTGGCGGGCAGTGGTACTATGGAGAGAGCTGCAGGCTGCCCAGTCACATCAACCACATGGTGCCCTGTGACAGTCCATACACCATGCATGACCCCATGTGGCTCATGCATCACCTTGCTGCTGCGATTTGCTGCCTAGCGACATCGTGAAAGCTCCGAGAGCCAGGCTTCACTAGGCGTTGTAGCTGGCCTGTGATCACCGAAGCACGCGAGACAGTGAGCATGCCATGATGGGCCACAATGCTGGGGCGCATGATAAGAATGCTACTTGCCTGCTGACTTGACGCCCACACATTGACTTAAGCTATGCGCTGCAATAATTGTCTGCCTTGACGCCCTGCGCAGGGATGAGGAACCGTAGTGATGTTGATTGTAGAAGCACTGCAGACAATGCTGTATGAATGCATTGCTAAAGGCATCGCTGAGCCATCGCAGCTGAGGCACACCTGCTGGGCATTGTGCTGGAGCCCCTCATCCTATGCGGGAATGTTGTTTTGATCAGCAGCCGCTGTGTTCTTAAAGCTTGCAGATAGCTAAACTGAATATAGGATTGCAGGGGCCCTGAGACTTGTCTGTGCTCACAATCTGGCAATTTACACAACCGTGTGCCCCAACACGGGTCTTGACTGACGATCCAGCTTCGATCGCAGCTTGTTGCCTCGCACCTCACTTCCTCACAAAAATCGCAGTCACGCGCAGTCACTGGGTGTGGGGTGAGGCAAGAACTCTCTACTGATGCTGCAGTGGGTTTAGCTGGAACTATTTCAAAATGAAGATGCCTTGGGGGCAGAAATCACCAGACCCAGGGCCAGGTAGGCAGCACAAGCGCGTGGAAGTGCCATCGTTTGCTAATCGTGCCTCTGTTATTGCAACTCACGATCCTTATTGTTGTTTGTGCAGGTCCATCAACGTCAGGAGGCTCATCGGCAACCCATCAAGCAGGAGATGTCGCGTGCCTTAACATTCATGGCACACCTGTACCACTGGAGTACTTGGTGCAGCGCCACGACCCCAGAAAGTACCCAGCAGCAGTGCTGACAACTCCACAGAAGCAGAAGCAGACGCAGAGAAACGTTGCATGGGCAGCCAGCCGAGAGCAAGTATTTGCAGCAGCAGCTGCTGGGATCCACCTTGCAGCATTTGCATACAACCTTGCATTCTGGGGCTTTGAGGGCATGCCGCCTGACCGATACTGGCCAGGCAATACAAGGTGCGAACACCATGGCTAACTGGCTGCTTGGGAGCTACACTGTGGGCATGCCCTGCTGCATGCTGTACATGAGCATGTGCCCATGCTCATGGTGCGCATGGTTTTCTTGCCCAGCCAACACTCAGCATAGCTGCATCTGCTGTTTGCGGGTCCACACTGTAGGCTGAAGATGGGGGTCAAGCCTGGGCGCTTCGGCAACCTTGATGGGACAAAGCGCGTGTGGTACGACAACTTATCAGCTATGGAGGGCATCTGAGCAGTCAATAGGTGTTACACCAATGCACAATTTTGAAAGCCACTGTTACCAGATGCAACAATGGGGTTTGCATGGGCCTTGCAGCTTCTGGTTGTCGTCAATGGCTGCATGCATGGCTGCATTGTTTTTCATGTCCATGTTCCTTTGTCTTCACTCCTCGGCCCTGTGTCGTGTTCGGATCGTTGTTTATGACAGTGTGGTTTCTTATGTCTTTGTTACAGACTGGTTGGTGGTGTGCATGTGCCCTCATTCTTTTCAAAAGCTTTTTGCATGAGCAGCAAATCATGCAGACATGCTCAAACGCACAGAGCTGGTGTGCTGTTCAAAGCAACACAGCTGCAGGTACTGTGTAAAGCTACCTACAATCTTGGGCCGCTGGGGCGCAAATTATTGTGCACTGAAGTGAAGATCAGAGCGACGAACAACAGCACAGCCACCAAGCTGGCAGATTTTCATGCTGCAACTTTGTATGGCGCCCAGATTGAAGCACTAGTTCACAGTGGTTCAAGCCCAAATTGTGCATGTTCATGTTTTGATAACAACCCCATAGAAGGCATGCAGAAGATGTACTTCCATGATGCATTCATTCTATTCATGGGTGCTGCCAGCCCATAACACGGTGCTGAACCCATTGCTGAAGGCTGGTAGTGCGTTGCCATGATCAATGCGCAGCAGAGGTTGGCGCATTGGATTTGGTTTGATAGGACGCACAGGTGCCAAGCGTGGCGCACACTGCCTGATAAGTTCCTGCGGGTGCAGCATGCAAAGCAGGCAGGTATGGGTACGTGCAATGTGAAAGGAAAGTGTGGCCATGAGCACAATTGAGGATCAGAGTACATGGTACCAGCTGGCTCAGGGCAGGGAGTACAGTACTCTCGTACACTGCATCCCGCACCCACCAGTGACTTCTCCAGAGCTTCTTCGCAGTAGTCCGTTATGAACAGAACAGGTGGTGAAACATGACAATGTGGTGCCTGTACCAGCGCGGATGCACCGGCTGCTGCTGCAACTGCAGCTGGCGGCAACCCAGCAGTAAGATGTGGCCCTGCTCTGGCATGGGCGGTGGCATGTGTAGTTTGAGCTGACAGTGTGCAACACAGTGGCCCTGGCTGGGACAGTAGGTCCAGTGTAGGGATCCAGGACGTGTATGCAGCCAAGCCAGCATTGGGAGCAAAAACAATCGCGTTGCCTGCATGCAGACTAGCTGGCGGCAACGGTTCTGGACCCGCGAGAGATGTGGCGCTGTGTGAGGCCGCCGCTGGCTCATGTGTGCCGCAGCTCATTGCAGCTGCTGTGCCGCATGGTACGTCGCGTGCTGAAGCTTCCGCCCATCCTTGCAGCGCCTCCAGCAGCATGGGCAGCACCTCATGCGCACAACCATGCCAGAACGTGCAGTGGATTTTCAGGTGCGGATCCGTGGGTGGAATGTCGTGGTGTGCTGCTGCAGCTCGCGATGTGGCCATTTCTGTTGCAGCAGCACTGGCCGCGCTTCCACCTGAGGATAATGCTGGCATGCTGGTGTAAGTAGGGCAAGTCAGGGTGGATGGGTGCTCCAGAGTGCCCATGTATGAATGCCATGCTGCAGGGACATCAGGGCCGATGAAGTGCAGCCACACTGGCTGACCTGGCAGGTGTGTCTGGGCCACACTGGCAACTGTCTGCGAAGACAGCTGGGGCAGGAATTGTTCAGAAGACAGGACGCTGCCTGTGCACGGGTTGGGCCAAAAAGACGGTGCAGTACCATCCTGTCCTGGCACTGGCTCAGTGGATGGCAGCAGCAGGCGGTGCAGCTCTGAGAATGTGTCCAGAGCGTCCAATTCAGCCTGAGGCCCAAGGTACAGTATATGCAGTGGCTTGAAGCGCTGGTGGTACTGCCATTGGCCTGGGACTGTGTTAATGCCTGGTCCCACTGTTGCAGTTGACACATGTGCTTCCACTGCAACCGATGCTTCCGCATGCACCACTGGTGGTGGTGCTGCTGCTGCAGCTGGCTGCATGCATGTGCCATGTAGGAGCTCACCACCGGTGACATCATTGGCGGTCACAAGCCCAGCCCCGAGAGTAGCCACAAAGTGCAGCAGCAGTGCAGCAGGAGATGCAGGTGGAAGACCAGCCTCATGGTAGTAAGAAGGCCAGGCACGGCACGAGGTATGAAAGCATGCTGCCTGCAGAGTTGCCCCGCTGGTGGTTGCCGATGTTTGGCCCTTTACTTGGTGCAAACTGCTGTGCTCCTCCTCCTCTTCACTCTCCTCCTCCTCTTCCTCCTCCTCCTCCTCTTTCACCTCTTCCCCGCAGTCATTATCATCCTTTTGCTGGCCTGATACACCAGCCCCAATGAGCCAAGGCAGATTGTACTGCAGGCCATGTGATCCTGCTGCATGTGGCTCAGTGCCTGCCTGTACCCCATGCAACGTACTGGTTTCCAACCGCGGCAGCGGTGGGTACAACAGCTGGCTTGGGTGTTGTGCTCCCCACATACGGAGGGGATGTGTATGAGACTGTTGTTGCATCAGGTCCTGCTGTGCACTGGACCCATCTGTGACTGGTGCTGGTGTTTCATAACAGCTGCACAAGCCGCGCCAGATGCCACGTCCATGGCAACCATAAGGCTCCAGCATACGGCACAACTGTGTCTGGGGTTGCAGATCTGGCGGCTGTGGGGCAGCTGGTTGAGAAGAGGAGGCAGGTCTGGGAGCACTAGGATCTTGTTGTTTGTCAAGTAGGGTCGCCCACCATGGGAACCATGCAAGATGCAAGTCCTGCACGTGCGAGCAGCATGGTGCGTGAGATTTGCATGCCTTGACACCATCATTGTGAAGCATGTCATCATGTTCATTGTGTATGCTTGCATTTGTGTTCACAGTTGAAAGCACAGGACGGCTCACATTCGCGCGTTGCATGTGCCGCGCCATGCGCTCACACTCCTCTCTGTGGCCTGCTCGCCAGTGGGCCCTCCTGTGGGCAGAACTGCAGTAAAACAGGGCGCCACATGCCTGGCAGCCAAAACCGGTTCCGCAAGGCACTCCACATGTCTGGCACGCAAAGCATGCGCCAGTAGACATGGTGACGTCATGCACAGCAGATGCAGCAAGAAGATGGCAAGTTATGTGAGGAAAGGGTAGGAACCCCAGCACTTTCCCCCTGTAGTGTAATTTTGTATTGCCTGTTGTCCGGTACAACTTGGCAGCCGGGAAGAGACAAGCGTCCTACATCTCACCAGGGCCCCTCCGCTGTAACGGGCCTGATCTAATCCAAACATTCATCTTATCGGAAGGTCAATATGGATTTGGCTGAGGTTGCAGCCCGCATTGCAGCTCCTGGTAAGGGCATCCTTGCAGCGGACGAGAGCACTGGGACCATCGGCAAGCGACTCGAGAAGGTCGGGCTTGAAAATGTGGAGGTGAGTTCGAGGGTTGTGTTGTTGTTAATTCATTATGTTGATGGTGGAGGCTGATTGATAACCGGTGAAGTTGGCATCAACATCTCGGCACACGGCCCATCGTTGCAATCAAAGCCTTTGGAGCTGACCGATGTGGTATGGGCGCTGACAGTGTGGTCGATCCACAAGCAGGGCCACACGCACGGGTTTATGCTGTGGCTGAGGTCGACTGCGATGAATATCAACGCTGCGGCATTGCAACGATGAAACGATGCATGATGCCTTGTTCTTGCTTTGGGTGATTGAGGTTGGCAGTAGCTGTGTGAGCATGCAAATGCGAGCTGGGTGTGCGAGCAAGGGTCGCACATGCTGCGCAGTGGTGTGCATCAGAGCATACCATGTGTGGACCCATACCCACAAGAAGACGTTTCAACAGTGTCATGTGCGAGAGGCCCATGCGCATGCCCTACACCATGTCCGTGCCCTGTCCCAGCAACACTGATGATGCAAACTTGTACATCCCCATGCACAACAGCATGGAATGTGTATCCCATGGTGCTCGCAGGACATCCGCCGTGCATATCGTGAGGTCTACATGACGTGCCCAGGGATTGGGCAGTACATCTCGGGTGTGATCATGTTCAAGGAAACATTGTACCAAAAGGCCACGGATGGCAAGCCATTTGTACAGTGCCTGAAGGAGCAGGGCATTGCACCAGGCATCAAGGTGGACGAGGTACGCCAAGGGGCACAGCTCTGATGTGCCTGGCATACAAAGAGCAGCACATCACCTACTTGTACCTGCACGATTCAGCACTGTTTGCTCACACAGAGGTTGACATACATCATACTGAGTGAGCACACCACACAATGTGTGGAGAACATACACAGACGCACACAGTCACTGCTGGTTCCATGGACCACACTATGCCAAAGGCTCACCCTTCACATGCATGGTGTTTGCTGCCCCATGCACATTGAAGGGTCTGTCCCCTCTGGAGGGTGGTCTGGACGGTGAGACATGGACCAAGGTGAGCAGCTGGCCTGCATGATGTGCCGCAACTCCTGGGAACTGCACCCCCGTGTGCGTGCAAGGGCAGTGCAGCAACTGTGGATGCATGCAGCTCGGGTATGCAGCATGGCACAAGCTAAACAGCATCTCCGCTGCCTTTTTCATCACTGATCAATCCCAGGGCCTGGAGAACCTGGCCACCTCAGCACGCGAGTACAAGGCTGCTGGTGCTGAGTTTGCCAAGTGGCGCGCAACCATCAAGGCAGGGACTGCGCGCCATGACCACTGTGTGGTGTGCTTTTTGTGCTGTTGGCTCTGCTGAGCACGTGTTCTGAACAGTGGTGTGCACGCGATTCCTCATCCTCTCAATCAGATTGCCGTGTTTTTGCCTGCCATCCGCAGATCCAGCCAGGCGGCCCGAGCGATGCGGCCATCATCCGCAATGCAGAGGACCTGGCGTCTTATGCAGCCATCTCACAGGTCTGATTGAACAACAGATGAGTGCTTGCATCACCAACTGGGCAGGTGCTGTGTCACCACATAGATCACGGTGTGCTGCTGCTCAGGCGCGTCTTTGCAACCTGTTGGTTTGTAATGAGTGCAGCATGGCTGCGATGCTGCTGCCACAGGTGGCTGGTCTGGTCCCCATTGTTGAGCCCGAGATCCTGATTGATGGTGATCATGACATCGGTCGCTTCCAGGTGCGAGGGTGTGCCTGTTGCAGAGATTATGACAGTCTGCTGTGATGACGGTCTCCTGACTTGAGTCGTGTGCTGCCAAATTAAGGATCAGGAGCAGTGCCTGCACTGACTGTTGTTCCTGTGCAGGCTGTCACAGAGCGCGTGGTGAGCGAGACAGTGCACCAGATGTGGCGCAAGGTGCGCAGTGGCATTGTGTTGGAATGCTGCTCACGGGCTCGTCTCCAGTATTTAACATTGTCAGTGCTCAGTTACCCGCGCTCAAGCCCCAACCAAACCCATTCTCGTGAAGGCTGCAAAGGAAAAAACTTGTTGTCATATGGGTTGGGCATCGCGCACGCGCGTGCACAGGGTGTGGTGCTGGAGGGTACGCTGCTCAAGCCTCAGATGGTCATCCCTGGTGCTGACTATGCGGGTGGCAAGGCGGACCCCGAGTCGGTAGCTCACCACACGGTGACAGCACTTCGCCGCGTCGTGCCTGCCGCTATCCCTGGTGGGTTGCTCGCTGCTTGCCCTTGGCCCTTGCGTGGACTTGCTGCACACAGAAGAAACACAGGTGTTGCTGCACTATGTCTACCACAGCAGGGTTGCCATCCATCCCTCTTAATGTGAACCAGTTGCAGTAACAAACCTGAACAATGTGCCTCAGTTGCTTTTCTGACTTGGCTCTTGGATGCTCTGTTTGCATTCAGGCATCATGTTCCTGTCGGGTGGCCAGAGTGAAGAGGAGGCCACACTGAACCTGAACGCTGTCAACGTTGCTGTGAGTTGCAGGCAGTGGCACAGTGACCATCTGCCTCCCTGCGTTGCCATGCATGTGCACACCGTGCAAAGTGCCAGGTGAATGCATGTTGTCTTGTTGCATCCAGAACAATGGACACAGGGGTGGCACATACTAAACAGGCAGCTCATCCTCTTCCCGTGTGTAATCGCACTGCAGGCACGCCAGATGGGCCGCGCCCCCTGGTCCCTATCCTTCTCATACGGCCGCGCTCTGCAGCACTCGGTACTCAAGCTATGGTCAGCGGACCGCAACAAGGTGTGTTGTGTTGTGTGCTCATGTTAGACGCACAGGGAGGAGATGGCTGGTGGCCCATGCCGTGCGGTGTGCAGCCTGCGCATGTGCTATGCATACATATTACTGGTCATGCGTCTGCTGCCACATAGTTAGTTGCTGCCCGCTGACATGTGTGGTGTGCTGCAGGTGACGGAGGCCCAGACCATGGCACTTGCCGTCGCACACGCCAACAGCCAGGCGGCACTTGGCCAGTACCTGGGACCCCACCCCTCCACCGCAGGGGTGGACTCCCTGCGCGAGACCTTCAGGGGCTGGGGAGGTGCTGCGCCCCCTGCAAACTGACTCAGCTAACTGGCCTGAACGCTGAAGTGCGACCCACAGCCATTACGCACAAAGCAGCACGGGCCACCAATGAACTGTAAGATAAGGGCAGGTGCCAGGGACAGGCACAAAAGTTGAGGTGGATGATGCTAACGCTGCCGTGGGTGGACATAAGAAGCTTGAGAAGAAAACCAGTATGGATACAGTGGTCCAGTCTGCTGCTGACATGCCACATGAGGCAGCGCACACCAGTCCGTGCCATGCAGCAACCAGTGAGTGAGGTGTGAGAAGCCATGGTGCTGCTTTTGTTGGCATGAGTGCCATTTTTGACGACATAGGCTTGGTGAAGGGTTGCAGGCATTTTGTCACAAAGTGTGTGGTGTCCACTGGACCTAACAGAGGCAGTACGACAAAGCTTACATAAAGGGTGGCGTCTGAAATGAGCCGCGAACATGAGGCTCGGGCATGGTTGGCTGGTGAGTTGCATTGGCCTTTGCAATGGGAGCTTGTGCTGTACTGTGCCTCAGGCTGTGGCCAAGAGGTTGAGCATCACTGGCAAAACTAGTTGAAAGGTGAGCGACAGCTCTTTTTGAAGCAGGAAGGGACGCATCAGTGAGATCAACCGAGATTGAGGAATTGCCACAGGTGGTATTCCATCTTGTTGGCTTTGGCAAGGCGGTCAAGTGTCAACCTAGAAAGATGTCAGTCAGCCCTGACTCGTGCAGCCGCAGTTTCTTCCTGTGGTTGTTCCGGCAACGGCTGCACGGTTCTTGCCTGTACGCGTTTTCTCTAATCTCCTCCTAATACCACGTCCCAAAAGCACCTCCAGATTGTTGGATCTCCCCTCCCACGGTCCTGTTCATGCGTTCCCTGCAACGTCAGCATCACTGGTGTTGCAGTGGTGTGCACCCACTCAGCGTGTTACTCCTGGCACATGGTCGTCCCAGATGGTGCGGAACGCGGTGCCTGAACCCACGTCTGCCTCAGGGCCGCAGCATGGCGGCAGCGGCCACCCACCAGGGTTGTCGCCGCATACCTGGATGCATGCGAGGGAAACAGACGGAAGGTGTGTGGCCTGGCCTGCAGGTGCCTTGACGGTCGCTGTTAGGGTGAGCCGGTGAGGTATCCACCTGCGGCTGGCACGTCTACAAAATCATGCAGGGGTCTATCTCCATGGTCTGCGCACCTCGTGCAGGTTTGCACATGCGCCCAGGTCATAGGGGTGCTCATATGCCGGCCCCTCTCCGTGTGCTGCCTTCACACGCGCGGTCACACCCTACAGGCACGGTTGGCGTGTGCTTGGCAAGAGTCGCGAGTCCGCAGATACAGGGTGTGCGCACTGCCACCACCACTGCTGATACATGGTGCTGTCAATGTGCACATGAATATCAATGTTCAGGGCTGGTTATTGACAGGCCTGCACTGATGATTACACACCAACCACAATAGGTTGAACCACCATGCCAACAGACTGCCTTCATCCTTTCCTTGACCCCTCAAGTCAATGCCCCACGGTCTTGTTGCCCTCCCGCACACCTCTTGGTATTCAATTGTGGTCTTGTTAGTGAGCGTGAGGTGGACATGCCAGCCCAGCAGCATTGCCAGCCCCAGCGTGAGCGGCAATGCAATAGCAAACGCGGCTGTCTGCATGTGTCAGTGCATTTCACAGGCTGACTTGTCATGCATCGTGTACAGCAAAGGTGTGTCGGGTACAGCAAAGGTCGAAAAGTGTTAAGTTGGTGAACATAGGCTCACACGAATGACATCATGCACAGTGCCCGTCAGGCCTGTCAAAGGTCACATGAGGCCTGTCTGTAGAGCGCCAGCTCATGCCAGGGCACCACACCTGCATGAGGGCCCAGACCCAGATGCTGCGCAGCACCCCTACGCCCTCCCCCTCCAGCTCCACTGGGTTACCCTGGGGCCCAGTCCTGTGTTGCAACACGCACGTTAATGTGTGAGCAGGGCCAAGGGATGGCAGAGCTGATAAGGAAGTGCACGCACGGACGTCCTTTCAGCAGGAACACGCTAGCACCAGGCACAGGTCGATGCACGCAAGCTGATGGTGCGCGCATCAGCAGTGTGACAGCAGACTGTGTTCCTCCTCAACTCCTCATCTGACTGTTCGTCCCTCCCATAGCCCAACTGAGCGCACCACGCACCTGACCACCACCTGTCGCTGGCCCGCACTCAGCGTGTGCAGCGTGTGTGACACCAGCAGGCCCAGCGTGTGCACCAGGGCCGTGTTCACATCTGTGGCCAGCACAGCAAAATGGCAGTTGTGCTCGCACTGCTTCTGTTGTCGCAGTGCGTTGTAGACTAGGAGTGCATCACTTAGGAGATGCCCCTGCTGTATGCGACACTCCTCATCAATTGTACTCAGTATGGTACTGCTGGTTAACCAGCTGCGCACGGCCAGCCTCGCACACACCCCGGCACAGCACCACCTGATGTAATATCACGCATCAGATGTTGGCACCAGCCATCCCAGGATGGCCTATGAGCCAGCTGCAAGACCACCCACATATGAGGAACAGCAGGAACACGCGGTAGTTGGCATGGCCAATGCAGTTGTTGGTCCAGGGGCAATGGTGGTCCATGCGCAGCACACAACGCTGGCATACACGGCAGTGATGCGTGCGTGGTGGCTTGTACGCGTTGCATTTCTGGCAGAAGCGCGCACCACCCTGCGCTCCATACATGACCCGTGACACCAGTCATAAGTTGCTACTTGCAAATGGCAACCATGAGCCTGATGCCGTTATGCCTTCTCAGCTGTCATGTGCCCAGCACTGTGCTGTACCTGCCTGTGCAGCAGGCCAGGTCAAGATGAAATGCTCACACAGTATGGGTCAGTGCCTCACCGCCAGTTCTGCGGCAAATGGCTGAGCTGGGCTGCATGCAACAAGTGCACACCTTGCGCTTCACTTCCTGCACAACAATCGCGCCCTCTTCCTGATCCGGCTGCCAGCCATCTGGTACCCTGCAGCCAGCAACGAGCAGCAAGCCCACATCAAGCTGATGAGACGCGGTGCATGACCTTGCCCTGCAGGCGAAAGGTGGAGTGGGCACGTGGACACCATCACACACCAGCATCACGCACACGTTTTGCGCTCCACCCATTCCCATTCAACTGCCACAAGACATTTATTTCAGCTTGAAAATCTGCCAGCACTCACTTCCCCGGCTCTCCCAGCACACAAACGAGGTAACAGTAGAGAGACGCCCCAGCGGTGAGGGTGAGCACGCTGATGTTGGTCACACCTGATACGTATGCACGAGTGTGCACAGCAGCGGCTGGTGTCAATTCAACGAGTCTACGAGTACTGGCGCATCCTGCAGCACTCAATCAGCATGCCAGTGTGCTGGTGGAATCCCTCAACCCCCCATCACTCTGCCACACGGCGCACAACCGCACATCATGTCCTTTGTGAACCATGTGGCATGTGGACCCCACACCTGGCACACTGTAGCTCAGCCACGGCACAATCTGCACAGCATGCGACAGCATCATGTCATTGCAGTGCAATCATGACACAGAGCACAGTATGCGAGCAAACAGTGGTCATGCACGCTAGTAAATGAGCAGGTGCTGCTGTGTAACTTCTGCTGGGGTGCATTTATAAACATGAACTGCATGCATAGATTGATACTTATGCACGCTTGCATATGCATCAGACCATTCTAAACCCTGACCATGAACCAGTGCTCACCACGAGGAAGACGTCCACGTAGTAAAGATAGACGAAGACAATCAAACACCCAAGCACGACCAAGTTTACTCTTCTGACGCGTTTAGAGGGCTGCTGCGCTGCGACATCGACAATCGGAGGGGATGTCTGTACCTCCGGACTAGTCATATTGGCTTCAGCAAGCGATCTAACTCCATCTTTTTATGGGTCACCGCTATACCTAGAGTTGCAGGAATCAGCGTACTCCGTTTGTGCTGATAAACTCTACATTTTGCAGGCATGTGTACTGCGGCATCCCATCCATCAATCACACTCTGCGTACTTTCAAGAGTGAATGGTGATTACAGCAGCTTATGTGGATCTTTTTTGGGTGTGATTTCTCCTGCCCGTTGCGTGGATGGAGCTGTAATACATAATTCTTAATTCATACACATCACGGTCATGCACCCAATCCTAGACCTGCACTGGTGACCATCTACCATGATGGTGATCCCCACTACGCTAGCTGAGCACTGCCATTCTATGTATCCCGTTCAACTGGAAGTGATGCCGCCACAAGCATCACATCAGGATCTGCGTCTGAAGTCGCATCCCCTTGCTCGTCTTGTGATTCATCTGCATGCCCATCTTCCTCTTCTGGTTGTGCTGCAAGCATCTCCTGCCCCGGTAAATCACCCACCTCTGCCTCTGCCCCTGCTGAGATCTCTTCAGCATGTGCCTCAGCTTGTGGCTCTACCTGCTCTGCTGCCTGTATCTTCTCCCCTGCCGCAGCTGGTTGTGCCAGTGCCTGCTGCTGTGCCTGCTGCTCTCCTGCCTGGTCCTCCGCTGCTGCTGGTGCCTGTTGCTCAGGGCCCTCTACTGAAGCTGTCGGCTGTATCAGAGACATCACGCTGGGTTCCCCTCCAGGGTCTGTAGGCACACCATCATCTGTTGCTGGTGCACCGTCATCTGGTGCACCATCATGTGGTGCTGACCTGCTCAGCCGCTCATCCTCAGACCCCACATCTGGCACCGGGCCGCTTACGCTGCTCTGCACCTCGGGCACTCTTGGGGTGATGGTAGTGATCGTGAAATCATCAGCAGCTGGTGTCGGCCTCTCCTCCGGCACCACCGAGGTTGAAGTGGTCAGTGTCGGCACAGCCGCCGTGGAGGTGGCCGATGACGCATGGTCAGATGCACTGCTGCCAGGCCGAGCAGACAACGGGCGTGGGGATGCAGATGTGGGCCGCCGTGAGGAGCTGCGTGACCCAGCCGCAGGTGGTGAGCTGCTGGCTGTGGAGGTAGTAGCTGCAGCGGCGGGCGCTTCCCACTCAGTTGTGCTGTTCCCTGCACTGCTGCGGTCGGTGAGGGCCGGCGGATGTGAGGGTGGCCTTGGGAATGCTTCTTGCTCTGCACCCCGTGCAGGTGATGTGTTGGTGGATGATGGTCGGCTGCGCAGATGGATGGGGTCTGGAATGGGCACCAACGGCACCTTGGACGGTACATGGATAGCACCAGGCACGATGTAGGGCGGCCCTGATGTGCGGGGGCTCATGCCGGGGCTTGTCATGGCTGCAGTGCTGGGGCGAGAGGGAGTGACAGAGCCTCGTGACCCATTACCTGTGCTTGGGCGTTCTGCTGTGTGTGCATGCACGCTGCTTCCAGCTGTGGGGCCTGTTTTGGTGACAACAGGAGACGCTGTATGAGAAGTGCCCGCTGGTGACGTGATTGGGGGAAGGGACGCAGGTGCGCCCTTGCCGTCTACCTCTGCATGACTGCTTGCTGCTGGAAGTGCCGCAAGGGGTGCGGCTGCCCTCCTTGGTCGGACGTGCCCTCCCGCACGCTGTTTAGTGTTTGTGCGTACTGCATGGGATGTAGCTGGTGTGGTACGGTGAGCTGCTGCACTAGGACGAGCTGTGCTGGCCGGAGCTGTGGAGGGTGGCGGCTTGCTGAAGTCACTGAAAGTACGCGGCAGCGTGGCTGGACCATTGCGCAGTGAGAAGTTCTGCTCCCGGGCAGAGGCAAACTGCCAATACCGCTCATCCCTGTGTTGAAGTTGCATGGTCACAATGGTGATGCACGTAAGCCTTCCGTGCATTGTGAAACGCAACTCACCACATGTAACAGTACCTTGAAACATTGCAGCACATGCAGGGAACATGTGGATACACAACCAGCACTCACTCTTTCCGAAACTCTTTGACAAGGCTGAGGTTACGGTGGAACACCTTGAGCTGTCGCTCATACACCACGGCTTCCTGCTCTGCCTTGCGTGCAGCCCAAGCTTGATATGCATCATCTGCTGCCACTCGATGCGTGCGCACCATCTCAATCGCCTTTTTAATGTCCCGCTCACGACGCCTGAGCGCAAGTGCAGGGGATCAGTGAGCCACAACATCGGTGCCACGGCCTGTGCTGCACGCAACAGTGTTCCATTGTGAGCACCCCGCTGCATGTATTTACCAGACTACCAGTCATGCATGTACATTGAAGAGGGGCCAACTACAAGTGGCATCATGTTTGCGCAAAGCTGGCCCACCTCTGCGCCTTCACATGAGGTGGGATGGGCACCTTTGTCCTGGACAGCCACTCTTTGTGGTGGGCATCATTCTTCTCATCGCGCTCCTTCAGCTTCTTTCGGTCCTCCTCGGTCAGGGCCCACCCCACTGGCAGCACGCCGCTGTCACGCGGGGCACCATGCGCCAGAGCAGGCAGCAGGTCCACAGACGAGTAGGCAATGTACCCTGTCAGCAACCATCACAGCACACACCAGCGGCAATGTCAAGGCACATGACATGCGGTACGCACATGGCATGCAAACAGATGTGTGGCAACACGAGGCCGAGGTGCGTCGGCGACTGCAGTCATGTAGCAGCCCAAATCATACGGCGTGTTGCCCACCGGAGCTGCCCACTACGCGAGAGCCCAGCAAGGGCGCGGGAGTCCCAGGCTTGATGCTTCCATACACGCCGAGCTTTGTTCGCAGCGTGTCTGTGGTCATGAGCTTGCCGCCTTCTTGTAAGCGCGGCACGCCCATAAAGGCAGGCCCAGTTGGCCATGAATTTGTGGTTGCAGGCCTGCTGCTTGTGTTACTATTGGAGCCACTTCCATCGTTATTCGCCGCGGATGCCAGCCCCATGATTATTGTGACACTGCTGCTGGCTTCGAACAAGCACTAGAGGCGAAACATGCGAATCATGTTTTAGGTGCCACAGCCTGCAATGATGAGCTAACTCCGCTGAGGACACATGAAGTCGTAGGCAGTACAAGGAGACCTCGGCAGTACAACTCATACAACGACTGTATGGAGTCCCCTTTGATGTGAATGCATGCTGTGGAACATTACCAATGTCCTCGAGTCACGTGCAACGAGTCTGCATGACTTTGATGATCAAGCCTGACAAGGTGACACAACTCCATACTCCTTGTCCGATGTAACCTGGTCTTCCAGCATCCTAGGTTTAGACTATGCCATGGATTTTTGTTAAAGGGGAAAAGTGCATGCAGAACCCTTTGGGCAAGCATGCATGGTGCTGCATGCACATATCCCTCGCTGCAGTTGGAAGAATACAAGGAGCACCATGACAAGATATGGCCAGAGGTGCAGGCTGCGCTTCATTCAGTGGGCGTCACGAACCTGAGTATTTTCCTCTGCCCAGACCAGCCGCGATTGATCCTGTACCTTGAGTACACACGCGCTGGTGAGATGCTGTTGCATGGAACTGTCCAACCAGCTTCATGCAGAGTAAATGGTGCGGTAGTGGTGCATGAATGGATGCAGCATGCAGGTGATTCTTTGGTTGGCTTTGACTGCTCTCCTCCTATGTTGCAGACCAAGAATCGTTTCAGAGCGCCATGGAGCATTACGGTGCGTTGACTGCAGTTGGCCTGTTGCCAGGGACTGCATTGCATGCACCAGGCACGAGGGCATGCACATGTGGCCCGCTGCGGCACATCAGGTCTCCCAGCACAAAACGGATTGGACCTGTAACGCGCAGCTAAGGAAATCGCAACCCTCTGCAACAGCAAACCTTAGCTGCACTGATATTTTCAAGTCAGCTACCCACCCACAATAAGTGCTGCATGTTGTGCACACCAACCCCGCCCTGACCGCCCATCGACAAGCACCTGGTCCAGCACACAGCGAGTATGCTGGGGCTGGGTGAGGGCCCAAGCCCATGAGGGGAGGCAGTGTGTGAGGCGGCATGCTTGCCTGGGCCTCTCATTTAGAATGGCGCAGGTCAGCCTGTACAGCCAGGGGACAGCACCAGCACCGCATGACTCTCGGCAGACGGCGCAGACAACATGCATGATGTATCCCCAGTGCCAAGCAAGTTGCTGGGTGTGGGGATGCTTTCAGGAGGTTGCTTTGCGGGCTTGCAGAGACACCCTCACTCCCACGCTCCATGCACATGGCTGAATGATGTTTTTGTGGTGATGCGTTGGAGCTGTGGCGCAGGAGCCATGCCACGAATCCAGGAATGGGAGGAGCTCATGCGGACATGCCAGGTGAGTGAAGCATCGCTGTCGTGCCTGCTGTGTACTCATCATGGGACAGCTGTGCAGTCACATCTTCTTCTTGAACATGACCTGGGCCTGGCAAAGATTTACTGTTCATCTGAGTGGCATCGACAGACATGTCTGCCATCTGCACACTGGTGGCACAGGTACAGTTGCCGGGCGCACCAGCCGGCAAGTGGTGGCAGGAGTGCCAGGAGCTGTTTTGGATGAGCTGAATCAGCAGAGTTAGCAAATCAACAGGTATATTTGAGGAGTTTAGGGCAGGTACATTATGGATGAGAGGCGGCTGTGCGACAGACACAGTTATGACATACCGTACACACAAAGCCACAAGCACCAAAGTGTCAGCGACAAGACAATGGCACCACAACACTAACCAATAGTGGTGGTGCGAGTGTTGTGATTGGGCAGCGTGTTTTGCTGTGCTCCAGTGCCCTGGTGCAAGAAGGGCTGACCTCAATGTGTTGGAGGGATCCAAGCCTGGCCTGCCATGAGTAATAGCTGGGTACCTGTACGATGATGGTTGCGACTAGAGACCCTGTAAAGTTGCGCACAGTGCGAGCCTGTACCAGTCCAGGAGCATGGGCACTGCATCCATGTAATTTGCTTCGGTAATTTCTTTAGTCCTGCATGTTCCTGGCTCCACTGCAACGAGCCTGGAGACGTGAGCAAGGCAGTACGCACACCAGTACAGTGCAACTGGTGACAATCCAGCTTGCGGGTGCATTTGCTCAAACTTTGTTCATGCTGCTGCCTTGAGCCACAACTCACAATCTCAATGGACAAGGTGACTACATCAGAAAGGGCAGAATGCTTTTTTCCCGCCTTAAGCAGCTAATATGATTGTACCGAAACTGTTTACTAATGTTGATCAGGTTTGTGATTTGGACGCACAGGATCGCAGCTGAGCCCCGCCAGGACCGCTACGTTCTATCGGGCTTATCATTCTGCTGAACAACAAGGTCGGTGACCGTGGCTGCGGTGCTGAACATGATGTATGGCGGGATTTGAGGCTGTTCAGCATGCCTAATCATGTTAACGACAAGCAATCAGTTCCGTGATGCGTGCTCGCGCGCAAAGGAGCATGTTGATCGTGCCAGATCAAACAGCTGACATGAACAGAGCCCTGCTCCTCCGCAGGCGAAAAATGTTTGGGGGCTTCGGGCAATCCAGTGGCTCGGGATTCGCGTTCGGGTCAGCGCCAGGTGCGAGTTTGGAACACGCCATGCTACATAATGTGTGCATGGCTGCATGCATATATGCAGTGTGCGCATGCTGACAGCGGAAACCATGTTGTGCACTTCCATGCAGCCTTTGGTGGTGCTTCCAGCACCCCAGCTTTTGGGGCGCCCAGCAGTGCACCGGCTTTTGGCACAGCGTCTACTGGGTCGGCGTTTGGGGCTCCAGCTAGCAGCGGGTTCGGGTTTGGTGCAGCCTCTGCCCCTGCAGCGGCAATTTCAGCACCAGCTTTTGGGTTTGGTGCACCTGCAGCTGCTGCCGTGCCGGCGGCGGGTGGCTTCGGGGGCTTTAGTTCTGCATCTGCCTTTGGCGCTACATCCAGCCCCGCGTTTGGGGCCACCTCAGCACCTGCCTTTGGCGGCAGCTCAGCTCCTGCATTTGGGGCCACATCTGCCCCTGCTTTTAGTGCCCCAGCCGCCTCAGCTCCAGCATTTGGGGCCCTTGCAGCATCTGCCCCTGCCACCGCCAGCGCCACTACCTTGTCATTTGGCAGTACTGCCCCTGCCTCTTCTGGCTTCAGCTTTGGGTCTGCTCCTGCAGCCTCTGCCCCGGCCGCATCATCATCCGCGTTCAGTGGCAGCAGCTTGTTCAGCGCCAGCAGCACGGCCGCCAGTGGGGCCAGCAGTGCACCGGCCTTTGGCTTCGGCAGTGCAGCTGCGTCGTCTGGTGGCTTGTTTGGCGGTGTGTGTGGGCTGGGGGTCTGGATGTGCGCTGCTCATGCTTGTACCCTATGTTGCCTTTCATGGAGTTAGTATGCGTCTAGTTATTGATAACAATGACGAGAAGCAGATGTATCAGGGGCCAGTGCATGAGGCAGCCCGAGTACCTCGAGACAGCTGGCATGCGACGGTTGTACCGCACCTGGATACGCAGGCAGCACCACCCCAAGTCTCTTCTCCGCAGCGGCGCCTGCTGCATCTGCTCCTGCTGCGTCGTCTGCCCTGCCACTGTTTGGGGGCGCCAGCAGCGGTGCAGCCAGTGGTGCTGCCTCCGCACCCTCCCTGTTTGGTGGTGCTTCCACGGGTGGTGAGTCAGGTATCATGAGGATATTGTAGGCGTTCACAAGCTGCCAGGAGCTGGCGTCATGGGGATCGTGGTCCATGCCAAGGTGAAGCGTATTGCTCGTTGTGTGCACAGGAAGTCTCATGCTTGTGTTTGCGTGTGTGCCCTGCAGGTTTCTCGTTTGCCTCCTCGGCTGCAGCAACCACCTCCTCCACTGCACCCGCCTCTGCGCCCGCGTTCTCCCTCACGGCCACCTCCTCGACGGCCGGCAGCGGTGCGGCTGCAGCGCCGGCGACCACGGGCTTCTCGTTCTCCCTGGGAGGTGGGGCTGCCGGCAGCACTGCTGCGTCGGCACCAGCGTCCGGGTCCACGCTGTCCTTTGGCTCTGCGCCAGCAGCGGGTGTGTACGACTGACTGTACGCGCTTGCTGCTGTATCTGCTGCAGCAGCTGCTGCTTTGATGTCACCTCACTGCTCCCCGTTCCACACACGCGCGCGCGCACATGCACAACACACACACACAACTGTTGCATCATGCGAGTTGCACCATCCTCAGCTCCCTGACCATGTGCGCCCTGACACCCTGCCTGATCCATGGACATGCAGGCTCAGCTGCTGCCAGCACCCTGGCACTGAGCTTTGGCGCGGCTTCCACACCTGCAGCAGGCTCAGCTGCTGCTGGCACAGCTGCCGCATCTGCACCAGCATTTGGCCTGGGTGGCAGCGCAGCAGCGGGCACGACAGGTGCACGGCCTTGCTGTACTGTCAATGATGTTACTCGTGGTTGCACAGGTTCTGTGCCTGCTGCTGCTTGGTGTTCAGTTGATGGGTGGTGCGCGCTGCACTCAGGCTGGCTTTACACCAAGGCTCTCAAACCCATTGCCATGTTGATGTTGTGTGGTGTTCTGCTGCACAGCCTCCGCTCCTGCTGGCACCACAGCGGCAGCCGAGCCGCATGTGCCCGTTGCCATCAAGGTAGGCGGGCTGGGCTGGAGCAGTGCAGCCATTTCCCACTGTGCTGTTTGTTGCTAGTGGCACGGCATGTGTTCAGCAACCTTATAAAGCTGGCCACGGTCCACAATCATGTTGGTCGGACTTGACGACATTGAGTGATCAATGCACTCAGTTTTGCTGCTGGTACACAAACTACAGGGCCGCAACATTGAGGAGATTGTGTCGGAGTGGAGCAGCGAGCTGGAGAAGCACACGCAGGCATTCGTCAAACATGCTAGTGGGTGCCTTTTGGCCTCGTCTTGGAATGGTCTATGATACAATGCTGCTCTCTTATCTGCGTACAAGGACTGGTCATGAATGACCAGCATGGCCTGTGTGCTGGAATGGGTGCACTAAGGCATGTGGTTGCTGGCGTTCATCAGCTGCTCTTCCACATCCCTGCCTGATTGCTGTGTCGTGGTCCTGCCCCGTCATGTGCAGCTGCCCTCGCTGCATGGGACCGCCACATCCTGTCCAACCGCCACGCACTTCTGGAGGTGGGTGCACGTGATACATAGGCTGCAACTGCCATGCTGCCACGTCCAGCTTGGCATGTGACAGTGGCCCTGCCTTGCTCTTCATATGCACCTCAGCACCCACCTAGACTGCCTGCCTGCGATTGGCAAACCAAGCAACCATCTAACAACCACCAACCACTGCCAACCGCCCCTCAGGTGGAGGGCGAGCTGCAGCGTGTGGCTGCAGGCCAGGATGCACTGGAGCGCAAGCTGTTCATGCTGGAAACGCACCAAAAGGTGTTCAATAGAATGCTCACCCTAACTGCACAATCATGGGCCGGTGTTTGATGCAGACCTCCTGATCGTAAATTCAGGTAGTTGCAGCATGCTGACCAGGCTTGTTGCAACAACTAAATAACAGCAGATCGCAGGCATATCAACGTGTCAACACATGGCGGTGTTTGTGCATGCACCATGGGACTAAATGTTCACTCGCGCACATATGCACGCAGGAGGTGCATGATGCGCTGGTGTCCATTGAGTCCGAGGCGGAGCGACTGCTGGTGCCTGAGCGTGGCCTGCTGGATGCGGTGAGATGGCGTGGCACAAGGCTGCTTGCAGCAGCACGGGGCGGTGCTTGCTGCAAACTTATGTGCTTTGTGCATGCCAGTGCACAGCAGCCAGACTTGCCAGGTGTTCTTTACAGCTGTTAGTTCTTGCAGCTTGACGCTGCGTGTTTGGAATGCCTCACCACACATATCATACCAGCAGCAGGGAGGACGAACATGTTTGGTGGTCAGTGTTTCCTGTGCACTGCTCCTACCATCGCCGACCACCACCCCTATCATGCAGAACTCAGTTATCTCCAAACCTCATATCCCCCAATCCATGCAGGACGCGGGCGAGCGTGACGCGCTGTATGCGCGCGCTGAGGCTGTGAGCGCTGCCCTGCTGGGGCTGGGTGAGGAACTGCACACCACGGTGCGTGGGGGCTGGGTGCGAACCTGGTCATGGACTGCAGGTTGACAAGGGCCCACACGGCTACAGCCACCACACAGCCCTGCAAGCCTCAATGCATGTGCATGGCACCCTGCAGCCTGCCATATGCACTGCTGCATGGGGTACACTGCTGGCCTCAGCCGTGTCTGTGCACCTGCCATTGCCGTGCGCAGCTGACATATGGATAACACCTTCAGTAACAGACTAACGTTCAATCATAATAGCCACACAAGCTGCATTCCTGCCAGCCCACCACGTTGCATGTGTGCACACGTGTGGTGCTGTGGCTGTAGGTGGGTGCCATCAATGACGTGAGCGCCGCATCCCTGGGTGACCCCTCCACACCTCTGGGGGCTGTGGTGCGCATCCTCAACAACCAGCTGCAGGTGGGCGGTACTGTACCTCATAGTGCTTTAGCCGTTCCAACTGTCATGTGATGTTCCCAATTGTGATCGTTGCAGTATGCTGCTTGTGTTGCACATGCAAGTCCTGTGAGTTGTGCATTGCGCCCCCTGCCAGGCTCCATGCTGCATTCAGCATTCTTTGTCATCCTTCCCAGCCAGCTTCCTCTCCATCTGCAGAATGCTGTGTGGTGTATTGCTCATGCAGGCGCTGAGTCAGATAGAGCAGCGTGTGGGGGACCTTGGGGCTGAGCTGGAGCGGCTGGCACTGGCACCCCCAGCATCAAACGGCACAGCGCGTGCGTGAGAGCGAGCCAAGATGTCAGATCGCGAGCGGTTCTTGCTTTGCCACAGCTGTGCTGTTGGCTGGCGATCAACTTGTCTAAGTGGTTGCCCGCTTGGAAGCAGCTGTGCTGGGTCGGCTGAGGTTGCAGCACACCATGCCTACAGATGCCCAGCAGGCCTTGCACAGCGTCACAGCGTGATAGCTTGCTGCAGCTGTGCAGCAGTTGCTCGGTTATCAGCTTCTTGGAGCATGATTTTGAAACGGGGGAACGAGGGCTGGATCGATTCGTCGGACACAAGCGACATGCTGCCATAATGTGCGTGCCTTGCAGATGATATAACTCAGGGATGTCATTGACACTAGGATATAGTTTACAGGGTGCCTCTCCAGGTACACAGCAAACGTGCAGGAATAACACACGGCACCGTTTCGCCACACATGTAAGTGCTGAGGCTGAACAGCCACGAGCAGCCTACACTGCAGTGGGCAGCAGTGCTGCTGCAGTAGCTTGAAGAGGTGCAGCCCTCCCCTGCTGGGCCAATGGCAATGGCCCAGCCGCACCGTTTTCTGCATGTGTAGGTAATTCAATGTCTGACAAGTGAAGGCTGATTGGTGGCTGTCCTGTCGCATGTGCCAGTGCATAAGTAGGAGGTTGAGTGAATGAATTGCTGCCGCACACTTGCATGAAGGGAGCAAGACAAGCACAACCCAAGTCACAAAGTAGCATACACATGCCAGTGACTCAGCAAGTATTAGGCCTGTAGCAGATGCTCACACTACAGTCGCCACCTGCCTGATGTGCCAGCAAAATCCTACTACCAGATGCAACAGGTCAATCATCGGCCTGCTCAGCGGTTGGGGCTGTGCAGATGCGGACTGGGACCTCCAGAAACCATGCGCAGCGCAGCAGCACACTGGCCGTGGTGCGCGTGTGTGCGGCGCGTGTGTGCTGTGATGCCAGGACCAGTTGTGGGCGCGGGTCCGACACCATTACACGTCCACCCAGCTCCGTCCCCCACAAGCCACACGCGTGCACACTGCTCCTGGCCTGATCACTCCCTGACATGGCTCACGCCCCACACCGCAGCTGCAGGGACCAGGCCTGTGGCACGTGTGCTGCCGCCACGCTGCCTGGTGCTGGGATTGTGAAGGTGAGAGCGCAGGAACCAGCGCCACACACACCATGTGTGCCGGCCCAACCCACGTGCCATGCCGAGACCAGTCCCACGTCCTGGCTGTGTGTTCCCTGGGCAGCCAGCCTCAGTCCAGCACCAGGGCCCAGTCAGCGCGGGGCGTGCATGGTTGGTGGGTGGGTTGCCTTGACGGATGTGCAGCTGTAGGCGCGGGGACGAGTGGGACCCCAACAGGCTGGGCTTCCATTGTGATGAGCACTGGCAGCAGCAGGCACAGCTGGGCGCGGGGCTGCTGTGCGCTGTGCTGGAGGCCCACATGGCGTGCTGGCATCAGCTGCTGGACAAGCACATGCGCTGTGAAGCTACAGGCACAGGGCGGTGTGGGTGTATATGTACTGCAACCTACCTTGCGCAGAGGGGGACAACAGCCATGGTGTGTGAGCCAGCAACAATCACATCATAGGGTCTGCTGCTGCACTGGTGTGGGTATGTTGAACAAAGTCGGTTCACGCTCTCACAATGCATTACACACGGTATGGATTGTTCTGTCCTGGGCACCAGCCAGGATCTAGCCATGTGTGCAAGTGCCCGCTCGCACATGCAACCTAAATGCATCCATACAGGAGCATGTGCGCGACATCCAATTCATCCATTTTGTCGAGCTGCCTGCCGTGATGAAGTCATTCCACCCTGAATTGCCGATGCTGTGCCAGTGTGGCGGCACACATGTTACCGTGCACCCACTGCCATGCCCAGCAACTTGGAAATGGTCTCATCATTGCGCAGGACTGCAGCCTTGAGGCCCAGGATACGGTCCCGAACCTGCATGAAATCATACCGCAGGTGCTCAATGAGCTCGCAATGTGTGCCAGACACAATGACACGTGCAAGCGTGCCACCAGCCCAACCACACAAGCACAGACACAAAGAACACCAGTTCCACCATTGCAACCAACATCATCCACTCACCTGCTTGATCTGGCCATCTAGATCCCCCAGCTGTGCCTCAGCTGCTGCGCTGTCCCCCACCATGCGCTGCTCATCCGCCAACTTGTCAGCAAACATGCGGCGCTCCACCTGCCAGAACCGGTACTCCTTGGCCATGTTCTCAAGGTCCTCCTGCAGGTGGAATGGAAGCATGAAGGCAGGTGCAACAAGGTGTGGCGTGGTGCATGTAGCTCGACGTAGCTGGTGAGAAAGGAGTGGGGCATGCGTGCTGTGCGGATCAATGGTGCAGCGCCATGTGCAGCTCCATCCATCATGCACTGCTGATGGCTTGCCACCCTGTTCACTGCCAGTGTTGTGTGCCTCACCTGCAGGTAGTCCATGCTCTTGGCCAGCGGGTGCGAGCTCTGGCACAGCTTCTGCACCAGCTCACGGATGGCGTTCGTGTCGTGTGCGCGTACACCACCTGCAGCCTGTGCGGCTGCAGTAGGCTTGCCTGCAGTGGGCAGCAGATATGCACTACCTCAGCATTACATACTTCCAGCCAGGCGCATCCACAACAGCTGCTGAGCCGCAGAGTCCTCCCCTAGTTGGCTGTGCCAGGAGAATCTCACCCACGTGCAGCCCATCTGGCCCCCCGTTCAACTGTAACCATACAGGGCATGTACCCCGAGCCCCCTTCCCCAGCATGTATCTCACACACCTAGGCGCTTGAGGATGATGCCTGTGCCGCCTGCATCATCGTCTCCACCTGCCGCCTGCGCTGCATCAGCACCTGCCTTCCTCAGGTCCTGCTCAGCTGCAAGGATGTTCTTCACCAGGACACCCTGCTCCCCTGCGTCACCCCCACGCGGGCCCAGCGCCACGGGTGCCGCGCTGTGCACCACCTCCACGTCGTCATCAGAGTCCCCGCGCGCGCCCTCCTCAAACACTGCCACCGGCCGCACACCACCCTGGCTCCCTGGAGCCCCGGGCGTGCGCTCTCCGGCACCTGACTGCCGCCGCAGCGAGCCAGACGGCTGCAGCAGCCCAGGAGCTGCGCCGCGTGCACCGCCTGCGGGCGCAGCTGGTGCGGGTGTGGGCAGCTTGGGGGGCGCCTTGCGTGCTGATTGGGGCCGCATCAGCGAGCGGCGCATGGGGTCATCTGCTGGGGGTGGTGACGCGGCCCGCCCCTGAGGCTCTGGTGGGCCTAGCGGTGGGGGCTCATCCTCTGCATGACGAACACACACACGAATGGCGGGGTTATGCTTAAACCTGTACATGCATTTCGCACCAGGTACGCAATCCATCTACACCTGGCGCCATTGTGCGTTCGAGTTGATGTTTTGCACTTTCACGCACTAAGCATATTTGCCACCACCAAACCCCCATACGCAAGCAGACTCACTTGGTTTCCGTGTTTTGGAGTCAGAGCGGCTCATCTTAGGAGTGGATGCGGCAGGGGGTGGGAGCTCATCCTCTGTTGGGGGTGGCACGCGCGACTTGGATGTCTTCTTCTCGCCAGAGTCTTGCCTGCAGTGTGCCACACAGTCATTTAAGTGCGTTCCACACACTGCGAGGGCTGCAGTGTCAGTTCCCGCATGTGACTGGCGTTCAAGCGGCAATGCATCGGCACACATTCTCCTATGCCGCATGGCAGCCACTGTACGCGAGCGCTGCTGTCACGCACCGCCTCACTCGTGGTGGTGAGGGGTCCGTGGGTGCTGGTTCAGGGGGTGCCATTGTGGATGGCCCAAACCCGGGGTCCTCGTCCATGCGCTGTTGAGAGGAGGGGCGTGAGGAGGGGCGTGCAGCAGGGGGCGGTGCAGCAGCTGGAGGTGCACGTGCTGCACCTGGAGCAGGCTGGTGCTCACCAGCAAGCACTCGCTGCGATGGACAGGGCAGGATCAGGAGGTCGTTGCTCTGGAACAGTGCAGCCAGTAGGCCTGCAAGCTGCACTCCTAAGGCCAGCTTAGCATGCAGCTAGTGCTGAGTTCAGCCACATGCATGCAAAACAACAACACGAGCAGCCACAACTCCTCTTCCCACTGCAACTTCACACCTGCACCACATCAGCGCCATTGCCCATGCGGCATGCCTGACCCAGCATTTGTAAAAAGACGTTAGTGTTTTCCGGCTCCAGGCCGGCCACAATCTGCAGTTGACAACCACACTATTTAGCGGTGCTTGCATACACTTGCATGTTGAGCACCTTATGGCTGTCACATGTCAGTATGCCATTCCCGCTAGTATCAGCAACGAGGCCAACACTAGTTGCAGGGTGCCACATGCCGCATGCAACACATGCAATGGCCCAGGATGGATGCTGTCCAATGGCGCTGCGTACCTTCAGCGGTTTTGCAGGCACGTGCTCGCCCAGCATGATGCCCACCACATCAATAATTTTTGTAAGGTACGTCACCTTCGCATCCTTGTCCTGCGCAATGTTGTGCATATTGCGCATAGTGACCATGCGCCCTGCATGGGTGGCATGAGTTTCACACTCGGCATTATGGTACCTGGATGGACTGCGCGACCAGCTCATCGCCTGAGTACAGGCCTGGTGCAAAACCTGTGCTGTTTTGGACCTGCGTGCGAACCACAACGCCCGTTGACCTCTATGACCTTAGATTTTACCGCGCTCTGCGGCCCCATCATGCAGCAAGCTCTACGCACTGCTGAGATAACATCGTGGAGATAACGGAAGGGAGGCTTGGTGAGGTACTTCTCTTGAAGTTTAGGTTTCTCGACGATGGGGTTGCTGGGATTTTGTAGTATGTCTACGGTGAGCTGCCAATAATCCCCCATGGTGTCCTTTCTGCTCCGCGGCCTTCTTTGTGGGTTTACACTCGAGGAATCATTTTTAAAGCTAGAGTTCTAATAGCGCCTGATGCTCGCCAGCTGATGCAACGCTGCCATCCAGACTTTTGCCCTCCAGGGTTTATGTGTGAGGTTATCTCGATGCTTGGCAGTTGACATTCAGCACTTTGGGCCTGCTATGCATTGCAGCAATGCCAACTTCAACCAACCATGCTGCGGCGCTACGGTGCACTGGCATGTGGGTACACATCTACACAATACATCGATACCTGTGGCTTTGAGCCACAGGCTCTGTGCATATCATGCTTCATGCTGCAGAGCTATGCCTCCAAGTTGTCTGGGTTCAGATCAGATTTGACAGATGCAAGACGCACAGCACAATGCAGCAGCAACGCAGATCCAAGACAGGAGCACAACAGAGGTCACCAGGCTAAGTTAGCAACATACAACGCTTACTTCGCAGAAACATCTGTGAAACGCCGTGTTGTTATTATTATTATTATTATTATTATTATTATTA
>QAXD01000023.1:124404-151364 GCA_004335575.1 Haematococcus sp. NG2 | reverse complement strand
AAGCGATCCACATGCCCAGAGGGCCTTCACTGGCGCCTGAGGCTGAATGTAACAACAACAAAGAGAGGCTCGACGTTACACTTGCTGATGATGCCAGCCTTGCAGAAAAACCCGTTACCACTCTCAAGACGTGACAATATTCAACCTCAACCAACACGCAACACACACGCAGCACGCTGACAACAGCAACAGCCATGAGTTTAGGTAGCAGCAGCCATGGCGCAGCGATTCTCCTGCTTGCCAGGTTCCTAGGGATGAATATGTGGCAAAGTGGTACTTCTTAGCCGATGGCAAGTGGCAGGTGTGACTCGTTCCACTTGTTGTTTGTTTGCTCACACATGACGTACTCAACGTGGCACTCCTCACCTGCCTGCCCACCAGCCATGCAAAATTCACTGGCAAGCCTAACGACTTGGTGTGTCAAAGAGTGAAAATGGTGCAGGACAGCAGCCACCACACCATGACACCCGTCATTTGTGTACACAGTGAAGGACCCGTGTGCGTCCAAATCAAGTCAACAAAGGGTCAATCAAGCATTAGGCCCATGCTCCTATCATCACAAAGTGCAACTAAAAACATGCCGGCATGCAGTCCCATGCTCTAGGTGTTTTGTATGGTTCCGCAGGCCGCACTGTCCTACTCAAGAACAGAGGCCGCCGCACCCCAACAGCCTACTGCCCACATTGAACCAGGGACCGTGCCCTGCGCGCATGTCACATGCTGCTGTGCTTGCGCAGACAGCCCTAATATGAATGCACCAGGACCGGCAGGTTTGTGAGGATGGCTGCTGCTTGCAACAACCGCACGGGAAAAGGAGTGAAGCCTCTCCTGCGCGCTAGCTAGAAACAGCCAGCACAGCACAACCTGATCAAACCATCACTCTAAATGACCTAAGGAGCGCCAGGCACAACGTGACAGCGGGTCTCCCATCACATAAGAGTCGCCTTGCTATGTTCTATTTCAGCCAGAACTTGCGCTGCTTCTATCATCCAGTTGTTGCCTCTTATCAGTATGCACGCCCGCTCCGCACCACTATAGATCAACCGCGGCCACAGCAGCATATGGTGTTTGTTGCACAAGCACACGCCTCTGAACAATGAGCACGCTGCCACGGCCCACAAGCAGTGTGGGCACGTATACAGCCATAACCCTATCAAACAGAACTACATTGAGACCGCACCACTCGGCCAGCAGCAGGTCAGTTGCTTTGTATGCACACCCATTGCCACTGACATCATCATCACCGCCTGCGCGCCAACACCATCACCAAATGTCCGCACCTGAGTGGGGCAGCCTGGGCATAAGCTTCTTATCTCCAATCACACCAGGGCCTGCTGCTGGCCCTGATGCCGCATGGCTGCCCAGCAGCCCAGGCCCACCCAGACCCCCTAGGATACTATCAGGAAAAGTGTCCGGGAACGGCCGGCCAGAGGGCAGGGAGAGGCTTCCTAATGCTGCAGCGACAGATGACACTGCAGCGGCAGAGCTGCTGGCATTGCCAGTGTTGCCATGTGCTGGCACAGGGGGTGCAGGGCCCAGCAGGGTTGCAGGCAATGAAGCCACTTGGTCACCACGTGAAGACACTTGGCCGCTCACGCTCACACCATCTGTGCTACTGCCAGGCGCTGTGGCCGCCTGTAACCCAGACAGCGCCAGATGCTGCATCAGCGAGGTTGAAGCCAGGCCCCGCGACTCGCCAGCCACAGGTGCAGGACCTTGCAGCCCCGCTGCTGCCGCGGCTGCTGCGAGCGCAGCTGCACCCTGTGCGTGCGCTGCGTGTGCTGCCTGGCCTGCAGCCGCCATGCGCATCGCCACTTCCAGCTGGCCGCGCTGATCCGCAATTGCTGCCATCTGCTCCTGTAGCAGCATGATGTGCCGATGTAGGTGGCCATTCTGAACCTCCAGCTCATAGTTGCGCTGCCGCAGCAGCCTGCTCTGCTCCTTCAACTCGCCCACATGTTTCCATGCAGCCTCACGCTCCTTCCGCCACTTGCCCACGTCTGCAGCCAGTGCGCGGTGTGCAGCCTGCGCCTCCAGCTCCACACGTGAGATCTCAAACAACAGCTTGGATTCCAGCCGGTGCAGCACGTCAGCCACTTCCCCCGTTAACCCTGATGTCTGCGTGCACACAGCGACAGCAATTTTGACATTAAGATTAGGAGAGGCAACGAAATGCGTGAGTTGGTGGGGTTGAGGCATGTGCAGGGATGCAGTGGAGCTGCAACATGCAGAGCATGGAGTGCATGGCCTCCCAGCAAGCTGACATTTGGTGATATACACGCTTCAGCCGCTGCATGGCGCATGTAATGTGTGGCATGCTCAGGTGCAGGCATGTGTGTTGTGCTGTGGTCTGGCAAAAAGGCTTTGAGCCCTGACCTGGACGATGGACTCGTGCTGGTAGTTGGATGGATCAGGGTTTGAGGATGGTCCTGATGGAGCCTGCAGTTGTGGACACGTGCACAAGAAACATGATGTTATGCAGAAACTGCTGGCATGCACAGCTACCAGCTCCCTGCGCATGGTCTTAGGCCTGCTGCCAGCATGGACCATGGTGTGAAGATAGGTCAACCCCGCGTCCCCCCTGGACCGGACTGCACCACGGGCGCTGACCTCGACGTGGATCTCATGTCCTGGTCCCCCACTACACGCCACGGGACGCTGCCCATGCGGGGGGACACGAACAGTTGTGATGTGTGCTGTGTGCTGGTGTGCTGGCAGTTGCCCAGCAGCCCCCTCTTCCAAACGCACCAGTGCTGAACTCTCGCTGCCGTCGTGAGACGAGACCCTGCGGCTGCTGTTGCATGTTGCCGACGCCTCTGGTTGTGTGGAGCAGGTGGAGCTGGTGGTCTGGTGTGCTGTGGGATTCTTTGAGCGCGGGGGCGGGGGTGGGGGCGGAGGGGGCGGAGGGGGCGGATATGGGAACGGCGGATACGCCTGGCTGCCTGGGGCCCGCGGTGGGGGTGGGGGCTGCCACATTGATGACTCCGCCTTCTTGGCGGGTTGACCACTGAGTTCAAAAATTTCGATTTGTTATGACGGAAGTATCAAGAATGCTGAAATAAAGCTTAGTTCTTATGAACGTAAGCGTCAGAGGAGCTAGGAATAAGGGAGTCCAAGGTCAGTGGCACTTTGATTGAGAGCCCTTGAGAGTTTTCTATTGCATATACCAGATGATCTAGCAATATCGTTAACGAGCTCTTTAGTATGCAGTTGCAGCTTGGGCTCGTCGCTTCTTCTCTCTTCCGACAAACAGGTTGAAGAAATATTCAAATTGAATGTGTAAAGATAGCAATAGGTCTTTGCAGGGGTAACAGCCAGCTGATTATAACCGGGTGCGCCCAGATGGGACGGCGTGCATTACCAGGGGCAACAACGTACGCAGCGCGTGCCCTGTGGTTCCTGTGGTCACCAACTGAAGCTCCTGGAGCTGATTGAGAGTCAGTTTCCTCATGGTCAGCTCCCTCACTTCCCACTGTCTAGATTTGGATGCATCCCCTCGTTGGTGCAAGGTGAAACGTGTACGCATGCCTTTCACAACATAAGTGTGGATGAATTGATCAACATCGACTGACAAGCACATGGCCATGGATGGTGTCTTCTGTTTAAGGTACTGGTGGTAGGCACTCGAGGCCTCTTTGTTGTTTGGAAGCAGCATGCCCGATGGCCAATCCTTGCACAACAATGCCATGCAGATCAGGACGACCATGCAAGGAACACGCCTACAACAGGTGCACAAATGCACATTCGCATGACAGTCCACCACTTGTGCCTATGCCAAAGCGCACAGGACCAGATGATATAACAGGGTTCAGCAGCACCTCATTGCGGAGTTACACAATTTGTTTGTTGCAGACAAAAGCGTGACACAGTGGGACACAGTGTCCAGCAGTCCTCACCGCGCACAGAGAACTGCACCCAAGCCTGCAGTATCTACAGCCTTTGAGCCAAGCAAGTCTGCGCACCGTCCCCTCACACGCCTTCACCAATCAAGCTGTTCTGTTACACCAAGATGCCTCCTGGGCTGCTGCCCCGCCAACTTTCGTTGGTGGTGGAGGTGACTGGAAGGAAATGTGCTGAGCATGTGTGTGCTTGCGAGTGGCCTGTCCTGCTGCTTGGTGCTTGCTGAAGAACAGTACGCGACAGCTGTTGTTGGCAACTGACACTGTGAGGTTCGGCATGCTGCGCTGCCAGCAACTGGACACCATCGATCCTCCGTACACACGGAGCCTGCCACTTGCAATGCTGCAGCATGCAGGCACCGTGTTCTGCGCGCACGCGTGCGGAACCTCGCGTTCATGTACAGCAGCCATCAATGCAAGCTTTTCCCTGGGGAGCAGCCGTGAATCCCAGTGCACGGGGTCTTGGTCATGTCAGGTTTAGCACCCAGATTTTGACGGCTGCCAACACTTGTGCTGTTGTCCAGCAGTTCGTCATCATTTGCTCCAGTCTGGCGATCTTGTGCAGTACATGACCAAGTCGGGGGGCAGCAGAGACAAACAAGCCATAACTGAGGCGACTAAGCAGTGTACATTGTAAGCCCCTTCTTGTGGGGATTACAATGTACACTGGGTCACCCAAATACTACTGGGGATTTCGCAGGATTGACGCCAAAGTAGAGTTGCAAGTAGTATGGAGCCTCCGCCGGATTCAGCGCCGGCTGCAGAGGCCACCGGATTAGAACCTGGCCAGGGTGGAGATGGGGTCCAGGCTGAGGTGGCCAGCACATCGCAAGCATCAGGGTTAAATCCAGAAAGATTTTACTGCCCATTTCCAGGTGTGCAACAAGCTCAAACCCAGTTGCCATGGTCCACACCCAGCCAGTGGAGGCTGCAAAATGCACAAATGCAATCAATTTGTTTTGACAGCGCTCACATTGCTGCGGTGCGCGGCTTGGTGGTGACATGGGCACTGTATTCAATCCATGCACATGAAGGTTGCAACCGGAGCTTTGCTGAATTGTGGAGGCTCAAGGTGCACTACCGTGCACCTCCAGACATCAGAGGCAGCGGTAAGTCCAGCAGGGTAACTCGTGGTAGGGGTGGGTGGAACGGTCATGTTCATGTACTTTTGCTTCACGCGCTGCAGGCAAGGAGCGAGGCCATGGAACGGAGCTGACACACTGTCCGAAGTGCGGGAAATCGCTCAAGCCTGGGAAGCATCATGTGGGATGCAGTGGGGCGAAGAGCACGCCTCGCGCGAACAACAAACGCAAGGTCCGAACAACGTTGGTTGTTAAAGCTGGGAACAATGGCTTGCTAGTGCAGGCGCCAAGTCATATGTTCAGGCTGAGCTGGGTGGAGTGCTGACACGCAGTTTTGGAGGTATTACTACGGGGTGCATAGATTTTTAAACAGTCGCACGCTGGCCGTTGGTCTGCAGGGCTCTGGTGAGGATGGTGGAGATGGTGCAACCAAGCTCCTGCGACCGGATGGGCAATTGCCTGTGCCATTTCCATGGCCAATGGACCCCGCATCAGCGGCAGCTGCGGCTGCTGCGGCTGCAGCGGCAGCAGCGGCCACCATGCCTATGGCCCCTAATGGCCATGCACCAATGCTGATGCAATTTCCTGGAGCCGATGGCAGCATGTGAGTGGGCGATAGGAATACTTGCACGGATGCTTTTGTGCGCAACACTGCTGTGGATGACATTGCCAAACCCTGGTCCAAACTTGTTTGCACGCAGGATGCAACGAGCGTGGTCTCACGATGGCAGCTTCACCGCCCCCCAGCAAGCTGCGGCTGCGGCTGCGGCAGCAGCAGCAGCTGCAGCTTTCCAGCAGTACCCTGCGCCTAGCTACCCAGGTGCTTTCCCTCCTGCGCCTCAGTCCAGCGGTCCGCACCCCACGGCATCGGCAGGGACATCGGGAGCTGGGGCAGACGGGGCCGTACTGCAGCAAGGGCAATACGCCATGCACGGACTGCACGACTCGGGGCAACCTTTGCACATGACATCGCCTTCCATGCCCATGCCCTCATCATCGGGCCCGGAGACGAGCGAGCCGGAGTTCCTTGCGGGCATCTTCGACGACCTCCCTGAATTCAATCGCATCGTTCCTTCTCCTCCCCCCCTGCCCCCAGATTTCCACGTCAACAGCGCGGCTCCAGGTCGCATGCTCTTCAACTTCTCGCAGTTCAGCCACAAGATGCCGCACAGCCTGGCACCAGGCGCGACGAAAGAGCTCACGGAGACGGAGCAGCTGGATCTTGCGGAGCAGCACGTCGTCTACGACCATTCAGACGATGGCGACCTCATGCAGATGCTGTTTGGCATGGCAGATGATGTTCCCACCATGGCCACCATCCACCTGCACAAATGGCACAACCTGGAGGGCATGGATGGGGAAGAGGGGCCAGATATGCGCATGAGCATGCCTGGGGGAGGTCCTGGGTCACGGCGCGCCAGTGTCGGCACCAGCACGATGATCAGCCAGCCAGGGCCCAGCGCGCAGGGCAGCGTTGCGCACGCGGGCACACACCCACAGGGCCAGCTCAGCGATGCTCATGGTTTCGGGCAAGCGGCGCAAGGTGGTGGCCACAACCACCACGGCCACCGGCAACCTGGCATGCACCACCAGGGGCATGGAGGGCAGTCGCAGGGGCAGGCACATGACACGCACCAGCAGCAGCACCGAGGGCACACAATGGGCAATGGGACGACTGCTGGCCATGATACGCAAGGCCATGGCAACAGCCACGGGATGCACCATGGAGGGCCAGGACTGAAGTCAGAGCTGCCCGGGGGCCAGCAGTTTGCAAGCAAGAGCGCACTGGACATGCTGATCAACTGTGGTGACGATGGGTGCGTGTACCTGTGTTGCATCTAGTTGGGTGTTTAACATTTTGTGGTGTCTCATCAGGGCTGCATGCTAGCCAACCCTGGTTGGGATGTTGCTACCACACTGATCAGCTTCCTTGTTCGTGACTGACGTGACTGCTGTGGCATCACGCATATCTGCCACGCAGTGATCATTTGCTGGACACGGAGACGTTCCAGCTGCTACAGTCGGTGGAGTAGGTGGCGCTTGCATCTGCGGCTGCCCGGGCGAGCACTGCGCAACCCTGTTGCGTGGAGCTGGGCAACTGACAGCAGCTCTGCGTGACACGCAAATGTGTCCTGGGCCACCTCTGTACATTTCGCCTGGTGCCTGGATGCAGTCGTGGCATGGCTGTGGCGGCCGCCTGTCCAACACCTGAGGGCACAACAGATAGTGCAAAGCGTGGTGGCATGCCACATGCAAGCTGTGCACATGTGCCATGGGGGTGGGACAGGTGGCGGCTGTGGGTAGTGAGGCCACGACGTCGCATCTGCCTGTATGGTTGTGAGCATGTTTATGGGCCAGTCAGGGTGCGGACCACATGTCGGCCGCGGTTTTTGTCGATTTTGCCCGTGGTGATAACTAGGCGTGCATGGGCCCTGGTGGTTGTTGCGGTGCACGTGCCCATGCATGTGCTGTGGGAGCCTCTCTACTACAGGCAGCTCTTGCAATCCCGGCAGGTAAGGATGGACTACGACCTTTAAGATGGCAAAGGTGGGGGGACGCTGGATGGGCAGAGGCACCTAGCCTGAGCAGCGAGTGGTGGTGGCTGGATTGAAAGCGAGTTGCGAGAGACTGGTGGAGGGCACCTGCTGGACCTGTGCATTAAGGCATGTGGGAGCACCGAGTGCTGCTGTTGTGAACTGTGGGCGCCGGGGTTTGCCGCTGGCTGCCTTGAAGAGATTGTAGTCTGCTCATCGTGTGCACATGAGCACGGCTTGTTGGGTGCTTGGAGGACACCCCATAAAGTGCGTCCAGATGCTCTGCTTTGCAGGATGTGCACAGTGGTCGCATGGCATGCGGCAGGCAAACGTGCTTGTGACTTGCATGACCAGCACCTTGTGTACCTGCAAGGAGTAGGGGCAAGAGGGTACTGGTGGTGCCTGGGTGCATTGGATGGTGTCGTCTGGTTGTGGTGGCTGCAACCTGACACCCAGCAGGCATTGCTGCAATACCCCTTGCTTCTGGATGATGCCGCTGCTTCCTGCTGCTGTATCTTCGCCTCAGACCTGGTCCAGGCAGTCCGTGTGCCCATACTGGTGCAGGATGGTGTGGGCAATGCTGCATGTAAGCGAGTGGAAATGCCAGGCATGGCAGGTGAACCTTTCCATTGGCTACAGACAGCAGCTGCGTATGCTCTTGCTGATGGCTTTGATGTCTGTATGTGCATGGTGTTCGCACTGACTGTGCGGCACCATCAGGGCATGCGGCATCCGTGGCCTGAGGAGGAGGGTGTATGTTGCAGACGGGGTTTGTCGCATACACCTGCTCTGCCCCTGTGCGGCACCAAACCCGTGTGGCTGTCAGTATCAGGTCAACAGCAGCAGCGGCGGCCAGGGGTGCGCTGTGCCGTTGGAGCTTGCGTGTGTGCATGGGTTGCGCATGAGGGGGTGTTTAATTCATGCAGGAGCGGCGCTGCTTTCTGTCTCACTGGGGCCATGCATGTCTGTCCATGCAGCTTGGAAGCGTGCAATGGACACCAGTGCTTGACGCATGCTCCGCTGCCCACATCTATGTGCTTCAAGTACCAGAACACTTGTCTTGTTTGACCTGATATCATGGATGACCATGTACAGGCACAGGCTCATTTTGCACAGCCATGCACTGCTTTATGGCGTGTTGCATGCATGGCTTGGCGTGCAATGGTGTTGTTTTTCAGTGCACCGGGTCAGTGCACATGCACCATGATGCAGTTGAGGCCTGCTGCACGATGTGCTGCAGTGAGCTGGAGCACGCAGGCAGGAAGGCCTAAGGCTGAAGGGATGAATGATACATGTCGGCTGGTGCAGGGCAGGGGGGCATTGAGGCCAGGCGTGTGTGTGCGCGTGTGTCCCATATCAACAAAATATGTATGGTTGGTTGAGAAGCCACTGAGTTGAGAGAGGGTGCAGAGGGGAGGGAGGGGAAGACGCTGCAGCCAGTCGACGTTATTTGCACCAAGCGCAGAGACCCACGTGCAGCACACATGAGTCTAGCGTGTACACACATGGTGGTCCAAATGGTGCACGCGGTGAGGATGGCAGAAGGGGAGGGGTGTGCTTCGTATGGCGTCTACTGCATCTGCATTAAACAAAACATTGGTAGGCCACACTGAGGGCAGAGCGAAATTGATCAAGACACTTCTTGTGTAACCAATGCTCATGAACCTGGCAGGATCCCTTTGAAAGCCCCATTATTGCTGATCCAGGCATGTCTTTGCAGCTGACACTGGCTGAACCCCAACCGAAGAGGTCTTAAGGACAGCACCATAGGTTTGACCATGAAGTTTTAAGTAATGATCAGTGTAAGCGACATCCACGCCTTGCGGCCTGCTTTTAACATGTGCTGCGTTCAGTCTAACATCTCTTTTCCACCCCAAGGCCAAAAGCAAGCAAAACAATCACTGATGATGGGTGAATGCTAGCCCTCCCCCCTCCTGTACGCACGTGCCCAATCGTCACTCCTTTTGCCCATTGCATTCGGCTCGTTATTGCTTGCAGCAGCTGCTGGTTTTTTCTCTTAATTTTCCCACGCACTTGCAGCGGGCCAAACTGCCGCTGGGTCTTCATTGCCTCCTCATACTTTCGCCTGGGCGGCCGCGGCCAAGGCTCAGTATGAGGAGGCACTGAAGACCCAGCGGCAGTTTGGCCCGCTGCAAGTGCACCTCGCTAAGACCCAGTGGGAAAAGTTAGAGCAAAAAGCAGCAGCAGCAGCAGCAGCAGCCGCAGCAAGCAAATAGATACTGCAACGCCTGGATGCCCTTGCTGCCGTATGGATGCAAGATTCAAGGGCTGCAGGTCCACCCCGCTGTCTGACTGGTAGCGCCGCTGTGGCAGTGGTGCGGCTGTGACACACCACCAACGTAGACGGCAATATCGTGACTGCTGCTGGTGTAACTGCTGGAGCTGTGGTCTGTTGATGCGCCGCCGCCGCTGCTGCCTGCCACTGCTCGAGCTGACGCGGGGGGCTCATATGGTACTTGAACTGCGATGGCATCACTGTCACTCGGTGCCCAGCCTTTGACGGCTTGTAGGAGAGTGCACATTCTCACGCAGCCCATCCGTGCTGTTGCGTGCACTGCCACGCCGTCCAGCTGCGCATGAGTGCAGCCGCCCAGCCAAGTTCACGCAGCATGGTGTGAGCGACAGGCCATGCACAACATTGTGCGTGCAGGTAGCGCAATGATCACATGCTGTACAGCAACGGCACGCCTGGCAGCACAGCTATGCGCGCCCTGTAGAAGCAAACCCTCCAGTTGGAGACCCTGTCCATCTGCGGCCTGGTGCTGCTGGCTGATGCATGGGCAGCCCTCGTGCACCTCACACGCCTCAGCCACATCACGCCGGGCTTGTAAAGGAAGGAGGAGAAAGCAACCGACAGGAGCTCAAAGGCCCAGCACAGAGTGTGACCTTCCGTGACTGAATACTGTATTCCTCCCGAGTTCAATGTAATGCTCTTGGTCTCTTTGCAACGCTTATAGGTCACCTGCCGTACGGCTATCTCTATTCACGATCGTGAAGCAAATTGACGCATCTTCATCCTCAAATCTGGCTGCTGCGGGCGTTACATTAAATGATCCCGACGCTGGTGGAGGTCCAGACCTTGCCCGGCCATTCTGATCGCGTTTGGTCTGTGGCATGGTCACCCACAGGTGTGTCAAATGGACGATGCCCAGGTCCCAGCACTTGCCTTCTGTTGACTGTGCCATGCATGCTGTGTTGTATAATACACTGCTACGGCGCTCCATGTGCAAAACCTACATGAACGACCAACCAGCTGTGCATGGTGCATGGTGCAGTGTCCTCCCAAATACTTGGCAAAAAGCTGCATGACTGGTTGCCCCGGCTTCATGCAATTGCCGCATGTACCATTGCCGCAGGTACCACGATGGCAAGCTGCAGTGGGGACAAGACAGTGCGCATCTGGGTGCCAGATTCCAGTCCTCGTGCAGCAAGCATCAGTGGCAGCACACACAATGCCGACACAGGCGCTGACAGCAGTTGTGCAACCACTGCATGGCGTTGCTCCGCTGTGCTGGAAGACGCGCACACGCGCACTGTGCGCTGCGTGTCGTGGTCGCCTGATGGCAGCCGACTGGCCTTAGCATCCTTTGATGCAGTCACAACAGTGTGGCGGCATGCAGCTGGCATTTGGGAGCAGGTCAGGCATGGGTGCGCGCATTTTGTGCAGCATGATCCTGTGCATCGGCATTTTTGTTGCATCGCATCGTGCCGCTTGTGGGTATGGAGGCATGGCAGGACTGGGGATGTACTGCTGCACACAGTGAGGTACAGATGCACACCCACATTTCACAAGTGCCGGCCGGCTGCAGGTACACACATTGACCTGCTGCTGTGGCGCAGGTGGCCACACTGGAGGGCCATGAGAATGAGGTCAAGGGAGTGGCATGGTGCCCAGATGGCAGCTTGCTTGCTACCTGCGGGCGAGACAAGAGTGTGTGGGTGTGGGAGGCGCTGCCAGGCAATGAGTACGAGTGTGTGGATGTGAAGCAAGGGCATACCCAGGTGTGGTACACCCTCTTACCCTGCTGTCGCATTCTGAACTTATAGTAACGGAGGTTTGAGAGCATGCCTGCTCGCGAGTTACAAGTGTTCTGCATATGGGACCCATACTGCATGCCCAGCTGCTGTCTATGCTCTGGGTCTGTTAAGCATCCTTGTTGGTGCTATATGGCCGCGGGGCTAAGGCTGGGGTTGCAGGCCTGTTCCACACCCATTGGATGAGCTGCGTGTGACCGCCACCTGTACGTTTGCGTGTGCCCACTATGTGTATTTTGTGGCAGGATGTCAAGTCAGTTGCATGGCATCCTGGTGGCGAAATCTTGGTGTCTGCCTCTTATGATGATTCCATCAAGCTGTGGGTGGCAGACGGCGATGAATGGAGTTGCGCGCAGACACTCGCAGGTGGTGCAGTTAATACTATGCCACTTTCTCAATGTTGCACAGGGCATGCTGTGTGTGCCCCACAGGCAGCACCAAAACTTGTATGGTCGCTGCTGTGTTGATGCAGTTGTGGCGGTATCATGTTGCATCTGCAGGCAGTAGTGCTGGTGGTATGGGCCACTCATCTACAGTGTGGGGTGTGGCCTTCAATGCCTCTGGTAGTCACATGGTCTCATGCAGCGACGATTGCACACTGAAGGTGAGATAGCAGGTGATACCCTCTTGCATAAGGGCAAGAAGGCCGCAACGAGTGTCATTAGCAGGCTTGCTGAAGCAGCTTGCATCTGAATCCCTCTGCAGTTGGTGCAGGCATGGCCTCCTGTTGATGGGTTAGAAGGGCAGAATCAGGATGCTCATGATGCTTCATATCCACACACAATTGTGCCCTGCAGGTGTGGGCATGTGAAGGCAGCGGGCAGGCACCCAAGTGGCGCTGTGTATGCACAATCAGCGGGTATCACGCACGCCCCATCTATTCAGTGGATTGGTCACATAAAGATGGTTGTGACTGGATTGTTACAGGTGAATGCAAGCAATACTGTGGTGCTAATGTTGGGTGCGGCTGCGGGAGGTGCATTCTGCATTGACAAGGGGAGCCACCCATGCCTAGCCCGCTGCTCTTGCTGTGTGTGCGCTGCAGGTGACGGTGACAACGTGATCCGCGTGTTTGAGCCAGCCACAGATGATGCAAGATCACAGGCGGGCACATTGGTGAGCGTGCGTGTTATCTGTTGCAGTGTTCAGCTCATTGTTTGCATGCATTTTTCGTCTGTGCAATGTGTAGCTCAGCATGCAGATGCATGCATCGTCAGATGGAGACAGAGCGTGAAATAGCAATCTTATGGTGCTGTGGCAGCCAGGCAAATGCCAGACTCAGACGGACTGCAGCTGCTGAGCAGCTGGGCGAAAGGAGTTGTAGGTTGGTTGCTGGCTCATGGTTCACGCGAAGATTGCATCATCTTGGCAGCCATGCTCCGCCACTCAAGTTTCCTGCCTATGTTGGTGGTATGCCCTACACTGCAGCCATACTCATCATGGCGGCAGCTGCTGTCACTGGAGCATGCACATGCAGCCGATGTCAACAGCGTGCGATGGAGCCCAGTCATGGCAGGATTGCTTGCATCTGCAGGCGATGATGAGGTTGTGAAACTCTGGAGGGTGACGGGAGTCCCAGGCCTTTCATACAGCTGATGGCATGGTCATGCTAGTGAAGTGAAGTGAAAGAACGCCATAAGACGTGAATTTAAAGGGAACAGTGCTACCATGTAATGATACCAGTCATAACTGCAACGGGTGAGCAGTTGAGCGTCTTTTTCAAAGAGTGGTGCAAACCCTAGGGTTGTTGCAGGCTAGACACCAGCTAAACAGATTAGCAGCGTATTTTGCAACAGAAGTCGCAACAACAACTAAAGCACCAACAAAGGACATGAAGCGGTTGGCACCTGACAACTGACTTATTTTCTGAGGCTCTCCCTCTTGAGTTGTTAGCAAGCTCTTGTTGGACAGCTGAGGATTAAGTTGTCAACTGCGGTCCCCGTGCACAAGGGTGTAGGCATTGAAATCTACCTCCGCGTGCACACGCTATCATAAGACGATGAACACAACATAATTTTAATGATTAGCTGAGTTGAAATGCATGCCATCTGGCATAGCTGGCAGGCTGCGAGTGCTGCATTATGGGGGTGCGCACTCATTGTCCTGGTCAGCGTTGCGGATGCGGCAAGCAACTGCACCAGTATACCACTGGATGCAGCCACGCCAGGCCCAGCTCTCAGCTTGGAGCTGGAACCCAGCGCGTGCTATGTTTTCGCATCCCCGTCCAACGAGATACGCCGAACGGTGACTATTCAGGGCAAGGGACGAGGTTCCACTCTTGTGGATGTTCAATATATCAGCGAGCTGAAGCTGGATTATGAAGACGTGCTGCTGACGCTGCGCAATATGACGATACAGCGCGTCTTCCTGTCGCGGAAGACGCTGTTCCTTCCTCTCTTTGTTGATTTGCACCTCAACGAAGGCATCAGAGGGGTACAGATGGAGAGCGTGGAGCTTGTCATATCGTGTGTAGGTATGTGGAAACAGTGCATGCCCCTGAGTCTCTGGCTGTGCATGGATGACACTGGTTGCTTGATGCCATGCGTGCAGCGTATGGGGACCTGCGGCTCGTCGTGGCAGGTCTGGAGGGCGACGTGGTGCAGGTGTGCAACTGTGCAACACGAAGCCATTCGTGCAAATGGCATATGGCAGCAGCTGTGCCTGCTATTGCAGCGATGCGTGCTGCGCTGCTGCTGCAACTGCCAATACAGCAGTGCGGGCATCTCTAGCTTCATTACATGCTCATATGCGTATTATGCTCCGGGGTATAGCCAGCTATTGCTGCAACACTCTGGTGCAACTTCACGCTACGCCAGCTATGTGTGTTCACACCTGCGCACACCAGCAGAACGTGCCCATGCATGGCTGACTGGCAATTCATGGGGGGTCAACGTGTCATGTCTTGTTTGCGGGGTGTTCATTCCTGCCAAACCAAGGCAACCAAGGTGGTTTGGTATGACACGCTCACATGGTCACATGACGCAGCCCTTGCTTTCTACATGCAACGAATGTGTCTTGCGCGCAGACGGACGCCTCGCACATGCACATTGGCAGCTACACATCTCGCAACCTCAACATCACAGACAGCCTCATCTCATGTGTCAATGATGACACCATGATGTTTACACAGGTGCGCCAACCAACTGTGCTGCGATGCGCCATCGTGTGTGGTGCACGCATAACGTTAACTTTGCCAGCTGTAGTGTCTGGAGAAGGCCCCTGCACCAATGCAGTAAACAGGGGTCTGTACTGTACATGTTAGGCGGTAGCTGTGCGGCGGGGACAGGCAGCTAAGTTGCATCAGTACACCACTTGATGCACTATGTGTTGATGCCCTCATGCCATCGCTTTCATTGTGCAGACTGCGGCGTATGTGAGCTCTGGAGTTGAACTGCTGCAGGCACTGCAGGTGGGGTAGTGCTTGACACACGCATTTCAATTGGGGCAGGGGGCACCAATGTCTGATGATCATGTCGCGCTGATGCCCAATGGTTGGGCAGGATGCACTAGATGATCAGAAGCATGGTGGTACCAATGTTCATGCCAGTAAGGTCCGGGTTCGGTGCAGGCAAGCCCCCTCTTCTCAATGCCGCACCCAACACATGTTGCCTGATGCAGGCTGCTGCAGACGTGCAGGTAGACAGCATGATCTACATTCAGAACGACGTGTCGTTAGTGGTGGGTGTGGCGTGTGCGACGCTTTGCACCTCTTGAGGCTGGGCCAGCATGTGTTGCTATGGTTTGCCGCAGACTTTCGCGCAGCGTTCACTTAGGGTTGAGGGTTCAGGTGCAGTTCCCAAAAGTCGCCACGTACTGCAACCCACTGCATGCGCAGGGAACCGGTTGGAGCTGGCCTTCTGACGTGCTGAAGCTGCCCACCCTGCAGCAGACAGTGACGCTGCAGGGGACATGGGACGAGGCGCTGCAGCGTAACGCAGTGCTGGACTTTGCGCTGGTGAACCCGGTGCGTGGCACACAGGGCAGGTAGCTGGGTGTGGCCAGTTCAAAGTTCAAATGGGAGAAGGGCGGTGCTTATTTCTGCGGCTGTGGGCTGCGCGTGAAAGGGATGCATGCCAGCAAAGCCCTTGCCACCAGTCTGAAAAACATGTCTCCTGCTGGCACGGTGCTGCAGGTGTTGAGGTTGACCTCAACTGGCCGGCTGCGCATCCAGGACTTGGTGATTGTGAATGTGCCATTGCAGGTCAGTTGGTGTTTTATGTTTGGTGTGTAGTTAACAGGTGGCTTGGGTTGCCAGCTGTGCTGCTGGTTGGGTTGAGCTTGTCAGCCGTGCCCTGATCAGTTGCTACACATGTTTTGGGGGCAGCACTCAAGCAGGTAACCAGACAGGGGACAGCATGTATGAGGGTGCATGTTCATCCTGTGTGCATGCGGCTCACACATGAACATGTTTGCATGTGTGCACCGCTGCAGCCGTGGCAGGCATCCTTCAACACTGTGCCGCTGCTGCTGTCCTCCACACCTCTCTTTGGCATCTTGTACCAGCGGTGGGTGGCCGATCTCTGTGCCTGGAATGCCATCCGCACATGCATTTCCAAGCGACATGCTGCTGGCAGTGAAGAATGCATGCTGAAGGCGGAGGCACGCGCGCCATGTTTGCGTGCGCTGCTCGCACCCGCAGCACATCTGTGCAAATGGAGATCCTGAATGTCACGTTCGTGGTCATTGACTTTGAGCTGGACCACTTCACGTACTGGGGCGTGTTGTACACATCGCCTGCGGACCGCGCCAGTTCAGCCGCCGCGTTCCTCACCGTCCGCACCTCCACCATCCAGCTCGCTGACTTCCACGTCCACCGCTCTGTGTCAGCAAGGTGGGGCCCATTAATCAGCAGCGCGACTGCAGGGGCAGGCTGCGGGGCAAGGGGCGGCTGGGTGTGCAGCTGTGCATGCTGCACGCTACCAGGCGTGGTCAATCTTGTAACGGTACCTCCGGATGTGATGGCACTGCATCCCGTGCTGTGTGCTGTGGTGCTCTTGGGGGTGTATCAACTTGCTTGACCTGGTGGCTGCTGTGAACTGTTTACGTCCCTTGCAGCTACGTGCGCGGCTTGGCGCTGACCTGGACTGACATCACGTTCACAAACCAGTACCCGGCAGGGGCCCCGCCCAACTTGTTTCCTGACGGCGGCCGCAACATCACGCAGCTCGCGGATCCCATCCTGCTGGATCTGCCCTTCGTGGAGGTGGGTTGTGCTGAACAGTCTGGGCGGGCATGGGCAGCTCTGAGGCGGCTCGCGTTGGCTCCCTCTGCCTATGTGTGACAAGTACGGCCGCTGGTGCGCTGGCAGCGGTCATGCGGCTGCTGCAGCAATTGCCCTGCGTGCTGGACCTGCCCTGACTGCTTCACAGGTGCTGGATGGCCAGGGTCTGCAGGCGGCGCTGCGGGCAACACAGCACGACCGGCAGCTGGCCGCCAACAGCACCACACGCACGCGTGTGCCGCGGCTCATCATTGTGGATGCCGACACGTCGGTGGGTGTGCTGGCACGGCACATGGTGCGCTTCTTGCGTCTTTCACGCGCCTGCTTCTGTACCAGCACCATACAAAGGTGCAATTACGGGATGTATTAGGGATGCAATCTATGCATGCTGCCTGTGTCCTCCACCCTGCAGCTGTCAGCCCTGAGTACTGGGTCAAGCGTCTGGTCCTGGCCGGACGCGGGCGTGCAGCTGCAGTACGAGGTCATCATATCAGGCCGCTCGTACAGACCGGTGCGTACCAAACGAGCATGGGGATCATGCTTGACCAGGCAGGAACAGCCTGAACTGCATGGTCAGGGTTCTCAGATGCTCCGCCTCCGGTCATCGTCTGTTTCCGTTCTGCTATGCTGTGCCAACATACTGCATTGAGCTCGCAAACTGCCCCAAACTATGGGCAGCCTGGACACGCCAGGTCATGCGCTGCTTGCTCAAGCACCCCAGCCTGCACTGCACCATGGTCAGATATGACCATCAGGGCCCCTCAGCGCGTGATGTGTATCGTTGTGCTTGCCACAGGCCACTGAGGACCCGGTGGTGGACCTGGCCGGCCTGGGCGCGTTTGTGTCCATGCCGTCGGCCACGCCTCTGACTCTGACGCGAGTCAAGCTGCGTGGCGCATGGGGCGCAGTGCCATCCACGCTCGGGGCCACGTTCCCACCAGCAGCCTCTGCTACAGGCAGTGCTGCAGGCAGCCCCCCTGCGGTGCCGTCCCCCAACTCACTCTTCATGTGGTCCGTCACCTTCAACCGCTCCCAGCAGCTGCTGTACTTGGACACGGTGCAGCTGGAGGTCACGAGTGAGGAGTACAATGAGCTGTACCAGCTGTACACAGCAGGTGTGGCGTGGCGTGAGGTGGGCGCCGGCCAGCCGCGCACACTCGCGCCCTGCCTCACCACGCTCGTCATCTCTGCCGCGACCAGCAGGTGGATGATGATTGAGGTGCTGGAGGGCATGGGGCTGAGTGGCCAAAAGGTGAACGTCACACGGGGGGCGCTGGCAGCCTTTGAACCCACCAACGGCAACGACGGTAGCAAGAGTGGGGATGGTGGCACCGACCCAGGCTCATCTCACTTTGGCCCGTCCACCACTGACGGTACCTCGAGCAAGGAGGGCAGTGGCGGTGGCGGCGGCGGCGCCGGCACTGATTACAGTGGCAACAACGGTGGCGCAGGCAGCACTGCTGGCGGCAACTACGGCAGCGGTGGCAGCAGCCACAAGAGCAGCGGCACGGCAGTGGGGGTAGGGGTGGGTGTTGGGCTGGGTGTGGCAGCGCTCCTGGCAGGTGCTGTGCTGCTGACCTGGCGCCGCCGCCGTGTGACCCGCGGCCCAGCCTACCTCACAGGCATCCCCTTGGGGCTGGACTCATTGGTCAAGCAGGAGGAAGGGCAGCTGGGTTCGCTGGCGGGGGCTGATAGGGAGAACGAGGGCAGGGACGGTAAGGGCGCGGGAGGCGGGGAGTGCGGCAAGGGCAGCACCACTGGGGCAGACGCGCCCTGCTCCTCCTCCTCCACCTCGGTCGCTCCCGGCCTGTTGTCCACCTCGGCCGTGCTCATGCAGTGCCCCAGCGGCAAGGGCTCGGCTCTCGTCCTCACCCGCATGAGCCCCACCACGGGGATACCGGGTACGGGGAACACGAGCGCAGGGGGCGGCGGGGCGGCTGCGGACACTGCCGCCGGGACCAGGACCGGGACCGGGGGCACCGGCTCAGCTGCATCAGGGCCGTTGCTCCCTGCGGTGGGCACCTCACTAGTGGGCCACACCCCCCCTGGGGTGCGCTCCACCTCCACTGCCTCTGACACTGGCTCAGCAGGCCAGGGGCCGTATGGGCAGGACAAGCGAATGACGACGGTGGAGATGCTCAAGGTGGTGGCGGCTGAGGCGGCTGCGGTGTCTGAAGCGCCAGGCACCACCAGTGGAGGCCACTCATCCTCTGCAACCAGCGGTGCGCTGACGGGCTTGGCGGGGTCATCAGGGCCGGGTGGGTCGGGGCACACTGGCGGTGGCTCAGCCAGTGCACCCTCCAGCCACCCGGCAGCTGTGGCCACGGCCAGCCCCTCCTCCAACTCCGGCCCGCTGTTGCCGCCGGTGCCCGAGCCCCTGCGGGAGATCAACCAGTTGGTGGCCCAGCTCAAGGCGGAGAGCTCGGAGCTGGTGATCCTGCACCCCATTGGCCAGGGCGGGTTTGGGACGGTGTACAAAGGGCTGTGGCGCAACCTGGATGTGGCAGTGAAGACGGTGCTGTTCCAGGACCGGGCCAACACGCCGGGCGGCAACGGGCGGCTACTGCAGGTGTGTTTGGGGGAGGGGGCAAGCTCAGGGCTGTGGCAGAGAACATGGTGTCCCTCTGTGTGCCGCTGCCTTTCAATGCCTGTGTGCCTTGCAGCTCTCATGGGCATCTGCATGTGCGGCTCGTCGGCGACACACATGGTGTGCAACCGATCGTACTGCCCACACTGTACTGCACACTGCTCATGTGTACCACAGGGCTCCACCGACGGCTCCGGCCATGGGGCCAGCGAGGCGGGCGGTGCCAGCGGCACAGCCGTGGCGGGCGGAGCGGTCCCTGCGCACTCCCAGCAGCGTGCAGTGCTGGAGGCGGCTGTCACATCATCCATCGCGCACCCCAATGTGGTGGCCACGTACCACTACGACATCACACCAGTGAGGCCAGCTGACCTGGTGGGGCTGCGCGGGTTGCAGATCAGCGCGTCACCCAACCTGCAGCTGGACTGGAAGCTGTACCTCATCCAGGTCGGTCGCTGAACAGGGGGGATGGCATTGAGGGGGTGAGAGCAGAGGGCTCAAGTATAGTCAGGCTACGATCTGGGCTGGAGCATGCATGGGTCCAGGCTCCGTGCGCATCATGACAGCTGGGTGCGGGCGGTGGCAGGACACTGCTGCCTGCATGTTGTGTGCATTCGCGTCCCCTCCCCCTGCCCACGTGCCCCGGCTGCTGCTGCCGCAGGAATTCTGTGACGGCGGTGCGCTGAGTGCTGCGTTTGACCGTCGGCAGTTCCACTCGCCTGCGGGCTTGCCGTACCTGGAGGTGGTGCTCACGCTGCTGCAGGTGAGGGGCACACATGCACACACGCGCGCTCTGTGTGTTGGTCTTGCGGCAAGTGGCACCCATATGCGATGGGGTCTGTTGTGTGCATTCGGATTGCCTGCTTTTTATGCTGCTGGCCCGTGCAGCACACATGGTCCTGGATGGCTCATTTGTGTGCTGTGATGGTTGGCGTGTTGCTCCATGTAGGACATTGCGCGCGGCATGGCCCATATCCACTCCAAGTCTATCATCCATGGGGTGAGTGCGCACTGGTGTTGCTCAGGCGATGATAAGTGGCATGATGTCAGCGCATGCGCTCTACAGTTGACATGCTACTGAACAGTGCATGCGCGGCCGCCGCCCAACACAGGACCTGACTCCCACCAACATTCTGCTCAAGGTTGACACCTCACGCCCATCACGCCTTGTTGCCAAGATTGCTGACTTTGGGTTGTGTGCAACCATGACGCCGGGCAAGACTCACATATCCAACATCCGCAACGGTGAGGCACTGCTGCTTCTTTTCGGGCCAGGGCCAGGTGTTGCTTGCTGCTGGCACAAAGCTTCTGCAGCCAGCACGAGCTGTGTAACACGGCATGAGCATGGGAGCCCGGGGGCGTGGGAGCTGAGTTTGAGGTTGTGCTCCCAGACATTACCCAACCAGTCTTGGGCTGGTGTCCTGAGTCGGATTGCTCTTCCTGCCAGCGAGTCCATGCATAACACTCAAGGGAGCATTTATGCAAATCCACTGACATGCGCGTTCACTTGCTGCACTCCCATCGTACAGGCACTCCGTTCTACGCTGCACCAGAGGTCGTGAGCACAGGGGTGCTGACGACAGCCTCTGATGTGTACAGCTTCGGTGTGCTGATGTGGGAGCTGTTCACAGGTCGCGTGCCTTGGGAGAAGGGGCCCACAGGGTTTGTGCCATCCAAGGACTTCAAGAAGTGGGTGCCGGTGTGGTTGGTCGTGCTGCGTGACAGGACCTGCACATGTAGCGGTTGCGTCCTGTGCGCGGGTCATGGTTTGATGCAACAATGCACCAGTGCCGTGGGCCGTGCAGCTCCAGTTCCGTGGTCCGTGTTGCACCTTTCGGTAACTGGACTGTGCGGCAGCACCCCTTCTTTGCTGCTGTAGCACCATGTGTGCATGCCTCGGTGCTGCTGCTGCACCTCCACCTAACTCTTCATGCGTGGCCACCGCTTGTGCTTTGCTTCACAGGTTCCCGCCCGGCACGCCATCAGCCTACTCCTCACTTGCACTGCAGTGCATGGACGCCAGCCCTAAGGCCAGGCCCACGTTTGAGGAGAGCCTGCTGCGGCTAGACGCCCTGTATGCGCGCCTGGTGGCCAAGGCGCTGAAACTGCAGCAGCAGCAGCAGGCGCAGGCAGCTGCTGCACAGGCGGGGCTGGCAATGGTGCAGCAGCAGGCCGTGCAGCAGCTGCAGCTCAGCGGGGCGGCCAGCCAGCAGGGTAGCTTGTCGAGTGGTGGTGGTGGGCTGGGCTACGGGGGGATGGAGCATGGGAACGCAAGTACGGCAGGGGTTGGCGTGGGTGCACAGCTGCCAGCAGCATTAGTGGCTGCGCGGGAGAGCGGGGACGGCCGCTACGCAACACCCCTGCCAGGGGCGGGGAGTAGCTCCGGGCCGCACGGGGCAGCAGCAACTGTGAGCACAGGTGCGGCGCCAAGTGGGTGGACACCGGCTGCGCCCCCGCCGCTTGCAGCAGGCATGGCGCTCAGCCCGGCCCATGCGCACCTGTTTCACAGTTTCAAGGCCGCGCCGACCCTTGAGGATGGCCTCCATGCCTCCTCCATGCCAGCGCATACAGCAGGGCTTCTGGTGCAGGAAGCTGCCAAGAACCAGCAGCTGCAGCAGCAGCTGGCAGTGATGCAGCAGCAGCAGCAGGCCACAGCATGGCAACCGCAGTGACAGGGGGCCCGCACCGACAGGTGTGTCTTGGCTATGGCCAGGGGCATGCCGTGCCTGGGGAGGGCACTGAATAGCAGGGGCAGCTGCATTTGCAGCTGCAAGTAGCATGGTGCTGTACCAACTGCACGCGGCAGCTTGTACCCACCCCTGCGGCTGTGATGGAAAGCTGGACACGGGTGCAGGCAGTTTGCAGTGCAGGCTTGCAGTGTGCTGCCCCCCTCCCTTGCGCTTCCTTGGCCGGATCACATGGTATTATGTGCAGGTGCTCGTACTTGCTTTAGTCTACAACTGCTACACGAACCCAACTGTGCATGATGCTGGGCAGCACATATAGCATACAACAAGCAGGGCACGCCTGTAGCCAGGCACTTGGGCGTTCACAACAGACCATGGGGTTGTGTGGGCTTGTGGTACGTGTTACGACTTGAGCTGCGCATGGAACTGAAGGGCACATAGATGATTACCTTGGGATCTTATTAACGATTTTGGGATCGGGGGTTGGGGGGGAGGGGGGGCTATATCGCTGGCGCACTGTACTGCAGGTGGATCGCAGGCTGTGCCGCTCCTTCTGTGCACAGAAATGGCACTTGCACGTTCTGGAGCAGTTGCTTTTCAAGCAGCTGTCGATATTGGTGGCATTCTGTGCACCTGCTGCGCATGTGTGGAGTGCGGGGAGTGCTGCAGTGCATGTAGGGTTGTCGGTCAGAGTCTGTGCATCGGGCATGACATTCTGATGGGCCCCAAACATCACTTGCGATTTTGTGCGAGCATCAGCTGACACATGCTGTGACAAGGGTGGCACAGTCTAGTTCAGCGTCTGCGCATGATATCTGGCGATGGTCTGCTCATGTGCTGGCGGTGTTTGTGTGCAGCTTTGTACTGGTGAGGCCATGCAGGTTTGCACTGTTAATGAACCTTGCAAGGCACCTCAGGGTTGGTTTGCTGGTTGCATTGCACACTCCTTTTGCACTGGTACTGTGTGGGTTTTCACATGGCATTTTCACATGCCCCTGCTGTTTAGGATATACTAGTGTTTGTGCAGCTGTTCAAGCTGATCATCGCTGTGTTACCGCACTCTGCCAGTACAGCGGCAAGGCAAACACCTAGACACGGACCATCTGAAGACGATTCTCAGACTGCACAGGATGTACCCAACAACCAATATAAAACATTACAATGCATTTGCATGTGGCTTTCAGTTATTATGAGACTCAGACCACATCTGGAGTCTGTGCCGTCTCTAGATGGATTTGGTTTCGAGGTGGGGATCTGAACGGGATCTGCAGGTGGGGTTCTGCACGCCCACAGCCCACGACAGCTGGCACAATATGATGAGCAGGACAGCGGTGAAGCTTCCCAGCACCTTGGTCTCTGCAGGTAGGTGCATGGTAGGCTGGCTGATCCATCAGTGCGCGTCATTTGACACGCGTCTGTGTACAGCACAGCAAGAGATGGTTGGTCATCAAGCCGAGACATACCTCACACGGCCAGACAATGGACGTGACGACGATGTCTAACCCACCAAATCCACGTCCGTGTCCGGGGCAGCCAGATGGCACCTGTGTCGGCAGTGTGGGTGACCCGTGAGTCAGTCTGGATGCAACAACCCTTGTGGGTGCCGCAGAGGACGCTTGGATCAATTTTCTTCCACCATTGGAGTATGTTTGAAGGCAAAAACCCCCGGTTTCCAGACAGGTACTAGTTCATTGGGCCGCAAGTGAGTGAGGTGAACTTGGACCGGACTGTGACATTCAGCCACTCATACGCGCTGAATTGCTGAAGCGCTGTTCCAGCAGGCCAGCGTCATGCTGTAGGTCACAGTTCCAACATCAAACCTTTGTGGTCACCAGAGGAGGATGGGGACTCGACTATCTACGCTGATGCTGATACTTCAAGCAGCGTATCTTTGCTTGGCTGCTGCGACGACGGTCCCAGACTTCGCACGAGGTGGGCGCTGTGCTGTGACGTCGAACTGCGTCGGGCAGTCGAGCAGCGCGTATGCATCACGCACCCAGGGGGTGCGGTCAGTAGGATTGGGTGGGAATGCCTACCAACATGCAAGGCTACCCCCCTCATGCAAGCCGGGTCAGGCAAATCCAGGATCGGCGTGTTTCTGTAGCATGATGCACACGTCTCGCATGGGCCAGCTGTCATCACCCTCCTCTTGGGCTCCAGTCACAGGCTTCAAAGGGCTCTGATCTTGTCGGAGCATGCTCTGCAACCGTTACAGTGCCTGTGCCTGTTGCTGAGGACCATGCGACTGAGCGGCTGCAGGACTGACAGATGTACCACCATGTATACGTGTTTGCCCGCAGCTGCTAGTGCCACCCCTGACCATGGCACGAGGCACACAGGCGAGTCACAAGGCGCTGTGGTGGCATCACAGACGTCGCAGCTGAGGGGAGGCCGCAGCCTGGCACAGTCCACGGGCATTGGCTGCCTGGTTTGTGCGCAGCTGTATCGTCAGTCGGGCGCCAGCGCAGACGACTGCGTGCTGCTGGCCAAACGCCTGATCGACCCTCTGTGAGTGCAGTGGACGTGTGGACGTTCCCATTTTGTGCAACACTGGCAGCTGTATGGTGAACGTGTATGGCAGTAGCTCACGCAAGTGCTTTCCAGGCCATGCACACTCCTTCAGCATCTGAACCTGAGCCACGAGTAGCACCATGCACCCCACACATCACGTTACAGGTACTTTGGGCAAGTGGACGGATTTTGGAAGAGCCTGACATCCTTTGTGTGCGACTCCGTGACGGAGACCACAGCCACGGTGTGCTCACGCTTCCCTGATGGTGAGCAGGCCTGCGCCCTTGGGCTGTGCTTGCAGTTCATGCTGCCAGACATCCTGAACACCACCACATGCTGCATTTTTGGCCCTGATGCAGTGCACACAAAGCACATGCCGACAACGCGCAAGTGATATGGTATGCATTGCTCGACATGCCATTGCATGGCTGCAGTGGCAACGGCCAATGAATTCCTGGCTGCCGTCCGCACCAACGGCCCTGGGAATGGCCTTGTGGACAGCCTCAACCTGGGCTGCAAGTATGTTCACTTGTATCTGGCTAGAGGCCCACACCGTACCATAGGTTGTGTGTGGCTAACTTGACAATTTGATATTGCTGCGTGCCTCCAGAGCTGGCATGCCGCCGCACAGCTGCTGACCACTCCTGGTGTGCACATGCACAGGGTCGGCCAGCGCCCCAGCGATTTTGACTACCTGCTGGTCACTGCCACGTGCTTGCCTGAGTTTGATGTGGGTGGTGGGGATTGGCATGCTTGTGCGTGTTGTGTGGAACAAGGAGCATGTGATGTATGTGTGCTGCACCTTAGATGCAGCTGACCTGCCTGCCAGCGCAGTTACCATGTCAGGGTTTGGGGTTATTCAGGCAATCCCCATGCATGATGTGCAAAAGCGCCTGCACATTGTGCACACGTGAACTGCCACAGGTGCTCCTTAGTCCTGCAGCAACCCAGTGCACACGTGCAGCCCCACCACCACCAGTCATGTCGCCGCCCCCTGGTGCCGGCTGCCGCGTGTGTGTCATGGTGAGTCGTCAGGGGGCACCAGATGGAGTGACATGTGGCTGCTGATGCCGCCGCTGACACCAAGACTGGCCCTTCAGCTGTCAATGTGCCAGGTCATGTGTCCGAGCGCCTCCCACCAGCAGCATACCCTGGTGGCAGTCATACCAGATGGTAGCCGGGCTGACTTGGCATGACTGCTCGACTGACCTCCATGGCCGCGGCTGGCACCTGCCGCAGGTGCGACGCAATGCTGGCGGCCTCAACCCCAGCCGCTGCGACCAGCTGTCCACCATCTTGTCCCTCCCCATCTTCCTGGCGTCCACAAATGTGCGTCTGCGTGCACGGCTGCCGTCCCTGCTGAGAGCGTTGTGTGCTTGCTCTAGATTGACAGCACAACGAACAGCACAATAGCATGATAGTTCACACGTACACTCAGGTGACCAGAACCAACACTTCTGAGGTTCTGCCGCTGCCTTGTCAACTGTCATGCAGTACGTCAACCTGCCAGAGATTGATATCCCCTTCTCCTGCGGCTCACCTGACTCGCCCTATGGCCTGCCTCTCCTGGGTGTGTGTGGCATGGTTGTGAACCTGTGTGGCATCACTGCAGCGTCTGCTACAGTCCTACTACCGTGCCGTTGCTGCCGCCGCCGCCGCCGCTGCTGTTGGTTTTGCACTGCTGTCGCCTCATATGCCCTGGCCTCTCCGACCAGCGATGTGCACCTGCCTGGCCTGCAGGCGACGGTGACAAGCAGATTACGTCATGCGGCACGTTTGCCACACCTGCGGATGCTATCATCTACCTGAACCAGCTGCGTATTTGTAAGTGCTGGATCAACACTCCAGGCCTGTTGGTTCACAAATGCGCCTTGCACCCCACACCACCTGTGCGCTGGTAAGCAGTGCATTCCACATGGCAGCTTCCATGTGGATGCCCTGCTGTTCCATCGGCACCTGAAGAGACTGGCTTCACATTATTGTGGCTTGTGTGTGTATGCAGACGGTCCTGGCCAGGGCCTGCTGCAGCAGTTTGGGCTGTCCTGCTCCTTGTCCTACATTGACAAGATAGTGGGCTCCACCAGCTGCTCCACACACAGGGTGAGGGACTGAGGGTGCCCTTAAGGTTGGACAAGTTGTTTCTGTGCTTGTATCTACCATAGGTTGCTGCAGATTCTGGAGGTGGGTGCATACTGTGGTTGCTGAGGCCAGCACAACACTAACTAATCATCATCATCCTTGGTGACTTTGATGAGTGGTACTGGGTGCGCAACTGTCCACTGCCTCACGCGTACATGCGCACACGTATCTGTTGCAGGTGTCCTTCCAGCCGGCCATCTGCTCGCGCTATGACCCTCCCCCACCTCCCCAGCCCCCTCCTCCCCCT